>JAWWEU010000017.1:20387452-20620583 GCA_035583155.1 Acropternis orthonyx
GAGCTCCGTGAGGGGAACGCCCCGGGAGGGAAAGCACAGCGCTGCGGCTCCGCTCCTGTGGCACAGCCCGGCCAGCCGCCAGGGCCCGGGGCGAGCTGGGGGCTGCTGGGGTTCGTTTGGGACACGTCCTGAGAGAATGGCATTTGCCGGTGAGGAGCAGAGAAGAAGTAAGTTTAGAGGTTACAAGACGTGTGTGGTTGCCACAGGCTGTGCTTCTGGAGGGAACGGCAATCCTGGAATTGCTGCCTGTATATCCATAATACTCATTTTAGCAAGGCCAGGATCCAGCCCTTCATTAAAAAGGCCCTGTTTGCCGCCTCACTATTCACACCAAACCCTTCCTCCCCTCTCTTCTGGCACCGGGATAATCTTCCTTCTTGATCTTTCTCTTTTTCTCCTCTCTAATCCTCTACTTTTCCCAGAAATACCACTCATTCCCAGGCTGCTCTCCCCTGCTTGGTGAGCTTGCCTGATACCTGTCCTTGTTCCTTTTCTAGCAGACTTACTCTGATAGATTTTTTTTTTTTTTTTGTGGGAACAAAACTGCTCCTGTTACTGAGGGCCTTAACATTTTAGGGATCGTTCTTGTAAAGGCAGACAAGTAACAACCAGTTTTATCCCCCTGTTCTGTTTCCATGGTAGCAAAGTTAGTTCTTTTTCCTCCTACAATTTTGGGGAGTTATATCCAGAACCAGTTCCTGGATACCATGGAGATACTTAGTTGTTTTTTTTTTTTTTCCGCTTTTCATTTCAAGCCCTTGTATGTTCATGGATGAAACTTCCCAATCTTGCAAGTGTTACCAGTCCTTTTTCTGACACTAAAAATGAATTTATATTCCCAGAAGATATGCTCAGAGTTAGCTGCACTATTGAGGTTTTGCATTGAATTTATGGTCTTTAGGGCGTGCCTGTGTCTTAGAATTTCCGCTTTTTAACGTGCTGTTTGTGCTTTATATTACAATTCTGCGGCACATGGTATTTTTGAAAGCGTATAGAGATGGTGTTATCAAAAATGCCACTAAGAGTCGATGGGGAAAAAAAGCCTTTCTACAAAGAATTTGATTGAAAAAGGATCAATGATATTTAAAAACTCATAGAAAGATTTTAGTACAATGCTGTTGTTCCATTTCAGTGTTGATCTTAACAAACACAACACTCTGATATGATTTGCTGTATTAATTTTCTCTGCTTTCACAGGTAGAGAAGTATTTCACATATATAGCACATATTTCACATATTTTGTTATAGATTCATAGGAACTGGTATTCAGTAGAGACTCATGGTGTTCTTTTTAGCGTCTAACATTGATAACTGAGCATGAAAAGAATGTGAGGAGGGGCCAGAAGTTCATGCTTGGAGAGGGGACAAGGGCCTGGGAAGGGGTTGCAGGTTATTTGTGCAAGGAACAAAAGTGGCTTGTTGGGGAAAGAGGAGGAATTGGGGGACTGCAGTCAGCCTTTTGAGTTGGCACAGGGTTTGTGTGGGCTGGACTCACACTTGCCTGAGATAAAGATAAATGCCAAGTGTTCCTCTAAGCATGAGTCCCAAACAAACCCATAAATATAACAGTGCCTGGCATTTTTCTTTGCAGTGCTGTCTTGCTGCTCTCACGCACAGAGAGCTGGCTGATGGTGGATCTCAGGGTGGGGTCGTTGTGCAGTGAAATACTCTTGGGTCTTTGGAGAATACATCCAGAGCTTTTGGGTATCACCCATCTGGAGCTTCAAATTCTAGGAGTCTGTCTGGAAAAAGGTGTGGGCCTGTGCTGGCATCTCATACCAAGGACAGCATACCAGTCAAGTGACATTTAGGGGGAAAACTGGATGAATAGTAAGATGCCATCAGATATTGCCCTTCCTCTTTACATGGGAACGTAGGCAGGAAATTCTAGCTCTCTGCCAGTGCAGAGAGAAGGAGGGATGGACAGCGTGCTGCAGTGAGGCGAAGCAATGCAGTTCCCAGGAGATCAGGGAGAAAGGCTTGCTGGAAAGCAGGTTGTGACAAGCACTTTGAACACTGCCTGTAATTTCAATAGGTGGCTTGACTGAGTTGGACTGAACTGTCTCCATCACAGGTTTGCTGCTTAGATCTGCTTGATGTGGACATGTAGCTTGACTGCTGAGATATGCTTTTGTCTTTAATACAGTTTAAGCCTCTTTGAAATTCCTCAGAGAATGTTTATTCAGCATTTCACAGCATTTAGCTTGCAACTATCTTCACAGCAATATTTTCAGAAAGGTGTACCAGAAATGTGTACAAGGATATTCTGCACTTCCATGGGTTCTGAGAGAGTGAGGGGATCAAAAGCTGGGATGGGCACAGTGCAAGAGTAGCTTGAAGTTCTCAAATGCAGAATGCAAATGTGCTAGCAAGATGTTAAGTGCATAATTTGTGACCTCCCTGAGGCTCAATCTCTAAGTGCATCATGGCACTGGATAGGTTGGCTGAAGGACTGGTTAAAGTAAGCAGCTAGAGAAGCTGTTTTGCAGACTCAGAAGTGCCCAGCCAAATGTGCAAGCAGATCCACTAATGATGTAATTTGCCCTTCAGTTTAATTATGCTCGATTCAACTCTCCATTTTTTTTTATATAAACACTGGGAGTTAAATTCTATGGACACAGTGTACTTTGCATTGATGGAATTGAGTCTGGACTGTCATAAATCACTCATCCAGACAGGCCAGTAGACAATTGCACAGCAGAGATAATTTCCATTTGCAGGCATGCATTAGAAAAGTAAAAGTGTATGCTTGCTATTGGGACAAACAATTTACCAAATGTTATAGAAATGAGTAAACTCCATTTGAATGAATTAGGTAGTAAAGAAAAATCTCATGCTTTTTCACCAGCTCCCGAGGAGGTAATCATGAGCTTCTTTGAAGTGTATAATAGCCTGAAAAGGTCCATGAGCACTGAAGGATGCATAGAAAAAATGACTGATTAACTGACAAACATGTTCCTAATCGATCTTTTCATCATTTGGAAGTACAGTTAGCAAATGAGAGCATCCATGTCACAGTATTGTAAACCAGTGAATAGAGCTGAGAACTGGGACTGTCAGTGTTAAGTAAGGGAGGGCAGCAGTGGTGAAATCCAGTCTTTGAAATGTTCTGGAGCAGGAGAAATCTCTTACCACTTTGATTCCCACCCATCCGATTTTGTGGCTCCTGGGAATGCCAGTCATGACTTGCAATCCATTCATTGCCCTTCTCTGGGATTAGATGATCTCATAGGAGTCGTTCCATGCATTTCTTCACTTTTTAATGGACTTGTACACTGTGTGCTTCTACATAATGATTAAATGTTGGAAACAAAGTCCATTTTATTGCCACTGAAGGGATGTAGAAGAAGCTGGGAGCACTGATCATGACTGAGGAAGGGGGAAAATAGATTGAGATTAGTTTATTATCTTTTATTTATATCTTCTCTCTATAATCTGATTTGACCTGTATGAAATATAATTTTCAGTAATAAAGGCCTATATACACACTGCATTTAAATACAATTTTCATGAACTTATGTGATAATATATCCTTGTTCAAATACACTGGATGGCATACAGGCATGTTTGTGTGCTCTAAACTAATTTATTCTGTATTTATTTCTATGTTTATATTTGATAGCAGTCATTGTGTCATGCTAAGTGTCGGCATGCTGGAGGGAAACGTTTCAGATTTGAGAAGCACCACAGAAAAACAGTTTGAAGGTAAAAGCCTGATGTTAACCAGAATCTGAAACAATTCTGTATATAGATCCAAAGGATTGATACGATAGCTCAAAAAAGCAAGATATGAAAAGTTCTGTTTAGAAATGTGCCACTCCACATTGACAGCTTCCCCAGAGGTAGGTTAATAGTGTCTTTGTTAAGAATTAGGTGTAGGTTGGCCTCAAAGTTCACTCTGATGCTGGAGAGAAGTGAATCCATTTTATGCTGTAAGAAAAAGTGAAAAATCGTGGCACTGCCCATTCTGCTCTGCGGAGTGTTTTACACCAGACTACAAATAGCACCTTCTGCCTCCTCACTCCCCCACCACTGCATTTGCTGCCTGAGCTCTCTGCCAGCTCCAGTCAGCTCAGTTTTCAGGAGCAATATCCTGGAAAATGGCTTCCTGTAAAGGAGAGGTTTGTGAAGTCTCAGAGCACCCTTTGATGAGGTTTCCCTTTCTGCAGCAGTGTCAGTTTCAGCAGCCTTCTGCTGATTTCTCTGTTCTCCATAACCCTTCTTCACATGACAGTAACAAAGGTACCACTAGGAGTATTTGTGTAACCATGGAGACCAAGAGGAGGAAGCAGATTATGGTAAAAAATAACTCAGGAAAAAGAAAGTTTTATTTTTAACCTGAATTTTTACCCAGTCTGTTCACTGGATGGTCCCCAAGAGAATGTGCACCAAGTCAGCACCATGCATAGGCAGACATGAACAGTGGGCAGGTGTGGGTTGTTTATTTGCTTTCAGGAGAAATGCTCCTGAGACTTCGCCGTCCAAGAATCTGGAAAGTGTTTCACCTTACCTGATCATTACTCGCTATTTTTTTGAGTGTTTTGTAGTTTGTTTCTGTACACCCCCCCCCCCCCAAATTCAGCTGTTAAGGTCATCTTCTGTAAGCTTTTGTGCTCTTTGGACAGTGCCATGACTGTTCCTTGCACATACTCTGAATGTCTGTATTGCCCTTTCCCTTCTAAAGCACCCACTTCAAGCCAATTCCCAACTCTCTCACCCCAGCTATATTTATATTTGTGTTTTACCTACTAAGAAAGGGTTTCACACAGAAAACAAACTTCAGAGGTGATGTAAAGATATGAAGCCAGTGACAGGCAGAAAGACAGTTTAAAAAAATGGACTTCCTTACACTTTGGTCTGTGTAAGCACTGCATAGGCTCATCATCCAAGATGCATGTCCCTGTGTCCCTGTTACATGATGGGTGTGACTAGTTATGTGGTGGCACACCCTGGGGTCATGGCTTGGGGGCACAGGGACTTGGGGTGTCTCTGTAAGGCGCCTCAGATGCTAAGCACTATTGTCAGAGTTCATTACATAATCTGCAGCTGATAATATAATTAAAATATTTCATTCTTGTAACTGGTGTTCCTTTATTGTGTTTGGAAAAATGATAAATATTTTTCAAAAAATCCCAATTCTCTAAAAACCCCAAGCTATTTTCACAAACCAGTTAGTGGGGCTGCCTTTGCTTCTAGTAAAACAGCATTGCCAAAGTGTTCTCTTGGTGCCATCAGTAGTTCCTCTGCACTGCTCCGTTTGTACACACACCTAACCATGATCTCTGCAGAGTACTAATGGGTCACCCTGTTACACTGAAAGGAAAGAGGGTATTGCAGTTACAGCACACGCTCCACAGGTGAAGAACCTTCCCTTGATTCACTTCATGGTACCAGGAAATCCATGTAACCTCTCTTCCTGATTTCCTCACCGTTTCCTTAGGCTGTTGGTGCACCTCACAGGCTTTAGTTGACACCTAGGAGGTACGGAGCTTATGGAAAGCGGGACTGCTGTGACTGCTGAGCTCCCTCCCAGGGGTAGTCTGCATATCCCATTAGGAATGATCAGGGGGGTACCTTTCTGGTTGCTATTGATTGGCTTGGAGCAGATGCTCAGCATAATCCTGCCAGGTGTTAAGTGCTGTGACATAGCTCCAGGGAAGTATTTAAAGGCATCCTTCCATTCAGCTGCAGTTCCAAGTAGAGTGAAAGGTCTGGAAAAAACCACTTGGTATCTTCCAAATGGGTAAGGATAATTAAAGGCAAAGCAACTCCTTCTCTTGTACTTGTAAAAGCAATGCTTACTTCTGGACTCTGGTTTGGGGTGTTTTTTTTTTTTTTCTCCTTCCAAATTTTTGTATTTCTCAGCTAGCAGCTACTTAGACCTCCCCAACAGTTCCAGGGAAAATTAAACATCTTTCTTACCAGTTGTAATTTGCTGCCTTGCAGTCTGAAACCAGTTTTCTGTATAATTCTAACAGCCCAACTGTGGCTCAGTATCCAGAAGCAGCAACAAACCAAACTGGTATAAATTAATTAGGTGAATCCAGCTAGAAAAAATAGAAAATGTTAAGCTTTGTGCAGTATCTCCATCATTGTTTTGCCACCTCTGTGCAAGGCAGTTTTTCAGGGGAATAATTTATGTTGTCCAAAATTATGTGTATTTTAGTGCTTAGTTAACGACAACCTAATATTTCAAACAAAATACAACTCTTGTAATGAGATGCCTCATTCCTGCCAGGATGTTATTAGGATCCCTGCTACAGTGATCTAATGAGATTGACCTTCATTTCATAACAAATTGCTCTCCTCCTGAAACTATTTTTAATGGCCTTCTGGATTTATGCAAAGGGATCTATAGCGGTGGCCCTCACGTGGGGAAATATAAATGATTCAAGTAATTATAAATTTTATGAAAATGACAAGATACTTTAAAAGGCTACTATACTTTTACAGTGTTACACACCGATTGAGTGCAACACTGAAAATCTCATGTGGCTTTTTTCTTTCTGCCTCTAGCAAGTAACAAAATAAATTAATTTAGTTCGTGCTGGGTAAATGATAAACCCCGTGTGGTTGCGAACTCGGAGCTCGTTTAAGCAGCCCTCAGGCTCACCTGGAGTCTCCCACCCCCGAGTGCCATTTGCTGCCATCTCCTGGGCGCTTCCCAAAATGTCAAGGAGACGATCACATCCATGCTCTAATAAATTGCTGTTGTCCTGATATTCAGAGCCATAGTGCGTGTGACTGCTAATATATATTTTAATGAGATGAGTCCTCTTTTAAAAATCGGTGAAGAAAAGGAGGGATCCATATTCTGAATATTTCTTGTCTTAAAATTGTGTAGTTGGTTGTCTTAAAATTATTGTTTAGTGGAAGCAGGATGGTTATAGGGTTTCAGAGGGAAGATGAGTAGATGGATACACTTGGCATTACACTGACAGTAGATAAGAATGCTCTGCTATGCTGTAGCTATTTTGATCTGAAAAGACTACTGCCTTACCAGTATTATTTAATCTTTACTCCGTCCTCAGAAAATTTCTTTTATTACATGGTACCTGTTCTGTGGTGTCATATCCACTGTGAGGCAGATTGTCAGGGTTTGTATATGTATTACCCCTTGCGGGAAAAATAAGTGATGTAAAAATCATATGACTAAATATCTTAGTGCAGCTTATTCTTTTCTTTCATATTTCCTGCAGACCTGGCTGCAAGTCTCATGCCTGTAAATCCCTTTTCAAAAATCCCAGCACCAAAACTGTTCTGAATAAACAGCTGAACCAAAACCCAATTTGAGATGGAAAGACTAAGATGCAAATAAACTTTAAAGGAGAGGCTTCACCAAAATAGCAGTGTTATTTCCTTAAAGGCCGTAGAAGTTCCCACGTTAAGATAAAGAACTTTCAAGTCTGTATGTAGAGCACCATCTGGTGACTCCTGCGCAGCAGGATCCCGAAGCAGAGATTTATGTACCTTGCCATGTCGCAGACAGCGAGTCAGTCGATGTCCCCCAGCAGACTTACTCCTTATGTTCTCACTGCCTGATACAACTCCCTCACAAACACAAAAACATGCTTTCATTCCTCTTTCCAGGCTTTGACTGCTGTCAGAGTTATCTCTGGAGAGAATCAGGCGGTTTGCTGGTGCTGGCGGCGTCCTCCTCATGCCTTACAATATAGGCAGGCTTTCCTTTTATCCCGGAGGGGCTCCCGAGGCAAGGCTCACTGTTCACAGTGCCAGCCTTAGGAGCAGTCGGCAAGCACAGAGATCACGATCTGGCACCCAGCCTCTCTTGGCTGACCCTCTTCCTGCCTGAGACAGCCACTCAGCCGGTGCCTTTCTGTCCTGCTGCCCACTGTCCCTGGTAATGCCACAGTCACTTTGCCACAGAACAAACCCGGGAGGAATGTGTCTTGCTGACCATTTGGCTGTAGGGTGTGGGTGGGGGTGGTTGTCAGTGTTTGCTTCCACAAATGCAATGAACTGGATGATCCAGTTGTAAGATCCCTTGGGTGCCTTAGCTATTTGTGGCTACATGGGTTTTGAGCAGTTTGATCACAGAAACAGACTTCAAGAGGTTTTAGTTTTCCTGTAAGCAAAGAGCAGGTAAAAAGATTTGGAGCTTAATTCTCTGCTAGATTACACCATAGTACCATAGATTTCTATACAGTTCTATTTCTTCTTAAACCCAAGGTGATTGACTGGAATATCATGTTTTTCAACCTATAATCCTCTCTATCCCACATATCTCAGGCAATCACCCCAGCAGCTCTGTATTTCTGAGTCACTTACACGAGTTTTCTTACCACTGAAAGAAATGTATCTCCTTTGTTTCAGTAGAATAGGCCCTGGACTTAACAAAAACATCATGTGTCTGAGTCTAGACGTAGCATATGAAGTGCTTTCTCCAGCAGTAATCACACAAATACTTCAGGAATTAAATGCTGTTACTGAGGCTCATTTAATTTTTTTTTTTTCCACATAGCAGCTTTCTTAGTTCATTAGAGAACAGTTTCTTATAATCTGGCACAATGGACTGAGCTGGTTGCAAAACCAGTCAGTATTGTAGGTGAGAAATAGAGGAGTGGCAGCAGTTTAGCTGATGCCTGGCTGTGCTGAAGCAGACAGGTTGGATCTGTGTGAGCAGTGAGGGAAGGCTGAGAGGCAGAGATCACACATTTGCCAGGGATACTGCATTGTTTCAAATCTCCTTCCCACAGTGTCCAAAGGCTTTTGCTTTTGGGAGCAAAACCTGGCATGACACCTACGTCAATTTGCGTGGCTGTGGAACCTGCAAGGAGGCTGTGAGAATATTTTGGAAGGACAGAGAACTTGATCAGTGTTAAAATATAGCTTTGTACTGAGATTTAATTCGATAAGGGGTGAACCCTGCTGTAAATACAGAAGCCCGTAACTCTGTAAGCCATTGAAGAAATACATATTTCATCATTTGAAAGCTCATATTTTAATCTTAATTTTTTGTTGTCTCAATCCCTTGGGAACTTCTCTGTAGAGAAAGCATATATGAGTGTAGGCTTTTAAATTATACTTATGTGTAAGCAATAGGGAGAACATGTGCTATGCTACTGTTATTGATTCATTTTGGTTAAAAAAACCCCAACAATAAATCAGAGTGAAAACAGAGGCAAAAGATTGAATATGGAAATTTCTAACTGTAATACCCTGTAATAACAGTCCCTTTGAAATATACTTGCAAGGTCAGACCTGACCATGCTGGATTTGTGTGGTGCAGTTGCTGAGGCAAATGGTTGCAGGGTGCAGCCACCAAAACTCGGTACCTCCACCACAGGATAGCTTTGCCAGGGATCTGGTACCTTTTTATTAAGAGCTTCTAACTTCTGAGTTTTTGTAGTTGTCATATAACTCTCCGGTGTTCGAGGCTCATGGCCATGCTGTTTCACCATTTCACACACAGCACATACGTAAGAACATGTTACAGCTGCTCCTTTCCTATTTTTGTCTGCATAAACTGGGCTCTGAGCTGTCCCGAACCAGCCTGGCCCTGTGGCCTGTAGTGGGCTTATCTTAATTTACATTCAGACCTCTGCAGACTAAAGATGCACCTTCATAAAATGCACATCTCCATCCCAAATGGAGCCTCCTTGTGCATGTCAAGGCAGGGATGTGCCATGTGCAGGGGAATTCTTTGAGTCTGGAGTTCAGGGAGTTGGGCATTTGTTCTGACTGTAATTGCAACTGATTTTTTCCAATCAGTAGGGAAAAGTCATTCTGTCTTTGATGTAAAACACAGCTGCATTTACCCCAAGGAAGGTCTTTTCCAGAGATGTGGAGCATTCCAGAACCCAGCCATGCATGGCTTGGGTAAGCACTCTGACTGGTTTGTGTTTCAGAGGGAGATGTGCAGTTATAGCCTTTATTCTGTAAGTGACCTATTTGAGTAGAGAGAAAAACTGCTCTGTGTAAGGGCAGCTGTTTTGAACTTTGAATGTTTTGGAGAGAAGAGGAAATGCAATAAAGGATAGAATTCGGTCACTATTTTATACTGCCAAGGTTTTTCTCTTGATTTGCTTATTGCTCTTGTAAAGCAGCCTCTCACACTGGAAGAAATAATGTTTTCTCTGCACTCACTGGATTAAAGTACAAAGGAAATTCGTTGAAATAAAAAAAAATTAATTTTCTATATTTTTTATGTGGAAGTTTGGCAATAATGACAAACCAATCTTCCCAGCTCTGTAATTAGCATTTATGATCAGCAGATAATAATCAAAGTCAGTTAAAGCAATTCTCACAAGCAGTTTAGAGTCTCACTAAAATGACTGAAACACAGGGTTACACAAGCACTGCTGTGATGAAGGGCAGGAGTAGCAATGGGATTGTTGATGATTAGTAGGATAAGAAATAGGATTAGAAAGACCACTTTTAGAATTGAGGAGTTCAGTTCAGTCCAGACAAAATCTTGAGCCCACTGATTGCTCCCTGTAGAGAGCAAGCTTGACATCTTCATTCCCTGTGCTATTTAGAACTAATAAATGCAACCAAATTAGAGGCTAGTGAAGTGTTTTCACATATTATCCCTCATTAAGACACCGGGGAGGATGGAAAAGATAAAATTATTCAAAAGCAATCTTAACAGCTGGACGAATGTCATAAATTTGCCTGCATCCAAAACGTGGCACAGAGCTTTGCTTTCAGGGACCGTGTGCACCCACGGTGCAGTTCCCTCTCATGGTGATCATCACACACGGGTGTGTGGGAGGCAGTGGGGGAACAGAGAGCGCTCTGGAAATCTGCCCTACATTGTGTGACATAGGAAATTAGCAGTGACTCTGTGCCTGGTGTTCTGATTAAATCTTCTGCTATTACAGTATATCCCCTTTCAAAATTGCTGTGATACTGAGCACTTACCCAACTATATCCACTTGCCAGATGCAGTTAAAACAAGCTGTTCTTTGTACCTGTTCATAGGATAAATTCACAGCCATACCACTGTCTTCTTTTGGCAGTTTGGAAATGTAGGAAATACTGCAGTCAGATGTTTCTAATTTAATTCAATCCATCATTAATTTGATCTCTCCTTTAATTCAATCTCAGCCTCAGGACCTAAATCACTTGTATTAAAAATAACATAATGACCACTCTTTCTTTTAATCAATGGTGACTGCTTTAGGCAGGTATTAGTAGATAATCTGATTACTAAATGCACAGTGAGTTGGCATTTAGTTAATGACTAAAAGGGAAAACTTGGAGAAGAATCAAAGGAAAAAAAATAAAAAGAGAAAGAGGGATAAGAGAAGAGAGGCTTACAAAGACATGTAAAATTAAAAAAAAATATTATGGAAGAGTTATTTTTCTGGTGACTGTTATTGGTACAAGCCTCTAAGATGCACAGCCAGTGGTGTCAGCCACGGGCAACAGGCTTAGCCCAGCAGGAAGATTATTGACAGAACTCCAAAAGGAGGGAGGTCTATGGCAAATCTAACATCATTTCCTCTGAGACTTATTTAAACTTACTAATGGGATTTAGAGGTTGTTGCTTAGCAGTATTAAGCAGGCATAGCTCCACTGAACTCTGTCTGCATAATTTGCAACCCTCTCCCTCAAGATTTTAGGTAGACACCATTTGCCTGCCCAGTAGCCTTTAAATGGGAAAGCCACTCTCTTTATTGTCCAGAGTGTTGTCTGGGACCTGGCAGAGTCCTGGGTCAGGGCAGGAGGAGTCGGGACTGGCAAGAAAACTTCTGATGTGCAGCTAAATCCAGGCTGTACATGGAGCAATGTGAGGCAGCTCTGCAATTGCTTCATAGCAGCTGGTGGGGAAGTCACCAGTCAGGCCTGTTGGCCACTTCTCAGATTAATGTCACAAGGTCCCCAGTTCTCTGGAGACTGAGAGCTGCCAGATCTGGCAGTGCTTGACACAGGCTGACAGAGAGTTACTTTCAGGAGACTGTGCTGCATCTCTCATTTTCTTACTAATACCGTCTTGGGACCCTACCTGAAGTAGGTAGTTTACTGTCCACTATCTTTTCTTGTCAAATTTGCAACACTGCTGTAATGACAGCCCTTCTGGTCAGCCAGTAGCTCTGGAGGAGACTTGGACTGTTATTTTCCACCTGCCTCCCCTGTGACTGCTCCTGATGCCTGAGTGATCAGGCTGAATGGAGCCCATGCTCTGATGCCCAGCAGATGGCATTTTTTCAGTCCATCAGTATTGGAATGGTACCCAGCACAGCATGAGGGATCCCAGGCTGTTAAAGAGTGCACATTTTGGCTACTGCAGGAGAAAGAGTCTGGACAGTTTGCTGTTTCGCAAGTTACCCAGTAGCAAAAAAGGAGATTTAGACAGAGTCCTGACATGTTCCAATATGCCATAACTCTCTGCCCAAGTGCCCAGTGCTCTCGCTGGAGCTCAGTTCAGTCTATTTAACACTGACACGGTGATGAAAGGTCACACCATCTCAGAAGGGACCACACTCCTCTGGGGAGTAATATGGACTGGATGTGCTAATCACACAAGGGCCTTTGAAGCTTCCAGTAGGGACTCTTTGAAATTACCAGCATAATTTGTGAGTTAAGAATTGCACTGACTGATACTCACATTTCTGATGGGGTGCCAAGGCAGTTGATGTCTGGACTCCTAATCATGTTAATGAGGCTCATTGCCCATGACCTTCTCCTAAGAAAGGCTGCTCAGCAATGCCCAGGAACTAGGCTGGTCCGAGTGGGAAAGATGCTCCAAGACAGAGTTGTCTCCTGCAAAGCAGAGGTATTGAAGCCTCACCAGGAGACAGAAGAGGATGGTGAAGTGACCAGGATATTAATCTCAATCTAGATGTATATTGGAGCTGAAATGGATGTCAGAGTAGCTTGACCTGGTAGTCCATTGGTACAGCTTTGAATTCCTTTCTTTTGAGACTGTAATCTTGTTACTTTTGGGTTCTAGAAACTATTATTAAAATTGACAAAACAAATTTCTAATTCTACAGAATTCATTCTGCAATAGATTTAATCGATGGAGGCTCTCAAGTGATAGTGGGTGAGTGTGAGTCAGCAGTGAGTAGCATGTAAGTAGAAGTACTGGAGGAGATGGTTTAGCTGAATGGGCCCTGGATTCTTGCATACTATTCCCCTCAAATGGCTTGCTATGTCCTTTTTACACATTCCTTTGCCATGCAGTCCCATCTGTTCCTAGATCTGTAACACAGGAATTATGCTCTCTTTGTAAAGTATTTAGGATCAGCACAAAACACATACTATATTTTACTTCTGGTGAGTGGAGAAAAAGAAAACCCTTTTAATTGTGAACGTAGAACAAAACTAGTGTAACAAGTACAAATTCTTTAGGGAAGACAGACAACCATGTCCAACAACTAGTCTTAGTTCAATGTTTCCAATTGCTGATTTGCAGGAAGAAACGTGATTAGTCACAAAGTGAAATCTATTCAAGAGTAGCATAAATTGCAGAGGGTTGTAAAACACTCCAGATGGATTTGAATTATTTGAAAAAAAAAACCCAGATAAAACCAGCAAAGGAAATGTTGAGTTGGATGGACACAGACTAATTCCTAAAAAAACCCCAAAAAACCCTAAATAGTCTCCTGTAAACATTCAGAACTTTCAAAAGCCAAGACTCCAGGCATGGAGATGCCTGCCCAGAACAAACAAATAGGGTGCTTATGGGCTGGAGATAAAATACCTTCTGACATTTCTACAGAATACTGATACCCTTAGTCCTAGTCCCTCAGTTTGAGCCATATCACGTCCAACACATACAACAGAAAAGGTCTTGCAGCAAGGAAGAGAGCAGGACTGTGCTGCGGTTCCTATGGAAGGAGGTGTTGAAGCCTCCAGGGTGACAATACAGGAGAAAGGCTGCCTGCCACAGGGAAATGATGTGAGCAGTTCACCCCTGCAAAGGGCCAGGGATGGTGAAGCTCTGCGCCTGAGGTTTATGAGGCAGAAGGTGGTATTAAAACATTTGTGAGTAATGCCATTAAAACATTTGTCATGTAGTATCCCACAACACCGTCTGACATCCTGTTGCTCCTCCTTGAAGCTGAAACACACCCTGGTGTCTTGTGATCGCAGCCTTAGCAATAACCCCGTACAAACACAAATACAGAAGATGGAGTATTAATATGGCAGAGCATAAAACTTTTTTTCCAGTAATATAAATGGAAAAAAGGAGACTCTCTTCCCTGGCCAAGTGAAACTGCATGACTGGCTTGCAGGATATGGGATGTTCCTTTTCTTTTGATGGTTGTGGTGGTGGCTACACATGGGCAAACTACTGGACCATTTCCAATAGTAATTTGATTTAAATTTAGTGCCTGGGTAGGAACCAGGAGAATTTTATTATCTTGATTTAATTCTTCATTTTCTTTAGAAGAACATTTATGTCCTCTTGTGCTTTGGAGAGGTGCAAAGTTAATAGATTGCTTCTTACAGATAAACTGCAGGGATTTAATTTTTTTTGTAAGGTCAATCTGTTATTCCCTGCAGTTTATCTGGACCATGAAGACTCCAATGAATTCAGGCACAACCTGGCATCTGACATTAGATCTGTAACTGCCCCCAGCCCTGCTGCACACAGGTGCTGTCCCTGGGGCTGTCCTGTCTCAAGTGGCAGCATTGTGTTGTGCAGGGGAGCATGGGCTCATCCCAGCACCTGTAAAACACCAGGCAACAGCTTTCCATGTATTTGTTGAACAAGGGCTCCTGGCCGGTACCAAAAACGGCACACCTTCTCAAATAAGCCTCCCCATTCCCATTCCTTCTCCTTTCAGAGGATAAGAAGTAGAGTTTTATGATTTTCCCTTAAATTATGGTCTGATACATCTAGTGCCTGCTTCTGTGCATGTCGTGACTCTGCCAGCTGCAATTTGACAAAAATAACACCTTAATGACAGCAAAACAAAGGGTCAGGAGAGATGTAACAGAGAGCAGACGTAACAAAAAATGGGCCTTCAGTAGCTCTTATTTTGAGTTCTCTGATTTTGTATAAAGAAATTGGTTTCGGGGCCTCCAGGCTGCCCTTCCAGTGGCTCCCCCAGTGTGTGTTTGCCAGACAATGACTTTTTGCTCATCTGAAAGCACTGAACTGATAGCAAGAAGCTTTCCCCCACCTCCCACAGGGGTGGGCTGAGCACCAGGCTCCAGTGCTGCCTCCTGAGACTGCAGCAGCAGCACTGAGTGAAGTGGATTTGAAGGCCCAACATGGTGTTTTAATGACTGTCTTTCTCCACAGAGTCTTAGCCCAGAATTGAAAGGAAGCTACAGCCTCCCTCTGGGAATAGGTTGTGGGAAATGCTTTACTTGAAGAGTTTGCCTTGTGAGCTGCTTCCATCTGAGCCTGGTTAGAGCACTGCTGGGTAAGGGGGATGGCGTGATTCAGATAGGGCACCATAGAAGCTCATCAACTTGGGCAAAAGCAGCAGCCTACAGAGCTCAAGGGATGCGTGGGGGTTTTCTAAAGAATACAGGTTTATCACGTAGAGGAACATAGATCCTTAGGGCCTGTCTACCACAGGGTGAATTTCTGGGCTGGTGAAAAATTGATACAGACATTCCTGCATCAACCGAAACAAGGCATCTGCTCCACTTGTGTTCATGTCTGGCACAAGCTGAAATGAGAGTGCCAGACTGCGACCGCTTAAGGACACCCACAAGAGAGTTTGTACTAACATAACTAAATTAATTTCAAACAGATTTTAGTTAAACTAGTATAATTATCATGTCTTGACAAGGTTTCAGTTTATTTTTGCATATCTTCTCCCTGCAGAGCGGTGATTGCCACTGACAAATGGCATAATCTAACTCTTGTTTAGTTAAGTCCATGGCACTTTGTTGAAGTGAACAGGGATTGCTCTGGCAAAGCCAAAATACCTGTTAAAACATGTTGCATATGTTTACTGACACCTCTGGAGTCAGCTAGGTTTGTTTTTTTCCAAGGGATGAGGACAATAGCTTAAACTGTTTTTGAAAGGCTTTGAAATGGTGTTCTAAAAATAAATGCGAAGGACCTGTAGTAGTTACGCTTGAGACTAATTCTGATGATTGAAACTGACGACATACCTGTGCAAAGCCACTGTGACTGCAAAGAATAGAGCCCGCAGGGTGGGGTTTTTTGCATTGTTTTTGCTGGGTTTTTTTAAGAGTATTTGTGAGCAGTGTGATTGTCATGCAGAAGCACAGCACTGCTCCGATGTATATGGTGTCATCTGTTCTATGTTAATAAATTAGCATCTGCAGCCACCATTGCTGCCTGTCAAATCTGGACACAAAATTGAGCTGTTTGATCTCAGTGCCACTGAAGTGTGTCTGCATGACCGTGAAAGATGTGTATTATCCCATCTGTTTCCCACAGACCCTCCATCAGGTTGGATGTTTCAAGGTAACAGATCAGACGCAATGAATTCCACAGCAGATGACTGCCTCAGAGACATGCTTTGTCACAGCGTACAAAAATGTGACTTAAGAGCAGTTTTATTCCTTCACAGCAGGTCATTTAAGCCCTGTCCACACTAGGGAAATGGATAGCTTTGGCCCAGTTCCTTTTGTGCCAAGGGTTGTCCCAGAGTGGCCGTTTTCATTAACGTGCCGGGTCACTTCTCTCCAAGGCCTTACAGGGCTCCGGTTCAGTCAACAGCAGCTGCTGGTGGCCAGTTTATTTTTGGGCTGCTGCTGCCACTTGTCCAGATGGAGCTGAAATTGTGCCAGCCCTGGTGAGACTTCTCAGGAAAACACCAGGGCTGGGAGGTGGCACTGGAATTCCTGTGGCTGGGACACCTGGCCACTGTGGTGGCGGGGCTGGAGCGCTGAGCCTCGGCCTCGCCCACCCAAGTCTGTACCTGCCACACCTGCACGCTGGTGCTGCTGCACCCCCCCAGCGAGTCTGCAAATAAAATCCTTTGCTGGACTTGCCACGTGCATCTTCCTCAGACATAATACACAGTTTTGAGCTAGGAAGAGAGAAAAATCAGACAACTGCAAGTTTGAGTGTAATAAAACTAGTTTATTTACACAGTAACATGAATGCCACAGAGTACACAGCAAAGTACCACAGCAAACCAGAGTGTAACTGCCCCTGATCACAAAGGAAGGCTTGAAGTTTATATACTTATTTATATAAAAATGTGTAAATATCAATACGAAGCACCAGATAAAGCAATGCAACCAGGAATTCCAAATACAAATTACCCACAAGAATTGAGTTGAAATTAAAAAAAATTCCCTTATTCAAGGCATTTAAAGAAATCCCATTTATAAAAGTCCATTGATTTTGGAATCCCTAATTTAAAAATAAATTTCCCCCTTTTATGAAAAACAAGAACATATTCTTAAATGCTCAGCATAATTAAGTTTTAAAAGAAAAAAACCCAAGGATTTCAACTGCAAAACCTTCTACTACCGACAAGCCAAAGGACAATGAAACAGAAGTTTTGAGTAATTTTTGAAGAAGTATTATTTATGAAATGACTATATTAAAATTTACACACTCTTAAATATATATTATATATACAATATATAATATATATATTTTCAAGCAGAAAGGGGCAAAGAATACTTTTGGGATACAAAATTCATATACATACATATATATATTAAAACATGTCCACATGCACTCATATATATATGTATGTATATATATTTATGAACAAATATTTCCTCCATATAAAAAAAGCTCCAACCTCTTCTAAATCCCTGAAATCTTCCCTTTGGATTTATGGGAAAAAAAAAAAAGGTATCTTTATAGTCTGAAGTACAAACCAAATTCTCCAATTCTGTAGAGTGGGTGAAATGCTTATGTACAGGTAAGTTAAGTATTTCATTTCCCAGCGGCAACTCTGCTTGATCTGAAGCATTCTGTGGTTTCCAAGTAAATGCTGAGTGGAGCACCAATGCAAGGAGACTTAGGGGAAATTATTTAAACTACATTCTACACCTACTCAAAATCACCATCCTTCTAATACTGCATCCAGGTGAATAATAAAATCCATACAAATGTCTACTAGAAATTCTCTGCAATACAGCAGGGAAAAAGACTTGCTCCTCCTTTTGGAGTTGAGGGTGCCCTAAAGAAATTTCTCCCCGGTGTTTCTTTTGAAAAGTATTTTTTGTGTATTCTTTCCTTGAAGTGTTTTGAATCCAGATGATTGTTTACAGAATATTTCCACAGGTGTATTTTTATGGAGGTATTTAAAATCCTATTCTGCACTTCTTTGATGTTACCTTACCAAATAACTAAAATGATTTAGTTACATCACATCTCTCTCTGCATTGACTGAAGGGCTCTGATTGTCCTCTAGGTTTCTACAGGACTTTTAGCAGAACCAGCACCACCTCTGCAAAATCAGAGTAAAACTGATGGTCTAGTCATGCAGGCAATAATGGCTACGTACAGAGAAACAGCCAGTTTGGGGAAAGGGGGAAAAGAAAGTGCATTAAAAGGTCTGACTCAGTTTCTGCTGTATCCCTCAGAAAAGTTAAAATTGATTTAAATAAAAATAGGACTATTTAATTTATATTTACATATGGATTTACTTCCTATTACAAACAAAATAATTTAGGTGGGACATCTCAGCACAGGAATTGAGAAACAGTTACATTTTATTTCAGCAGCAAATACATGTTAAAATTAAGGATCTATAGTGTGAAGCTGCTGAACAAATTCTCCACATAGCTAAACCCTAACACATGATTTATTTAAATGATATATTTTTCTCTATAACACGTGGGAATTCCCTTGTGTTAACACGTCAAGATGATCCATTCCTACCTTGTGGGTACTGCTGGGATGTGTGAAGCATAAAAGGTTTAAGGTGGAACATTTCTCTAAGTGCTCCCTGCATTCTCATCTGTGGGCCAGCTACGTGGTATCCCAGCTGGAGTCACTGGTTTTATCAGCTCTGAGTGTTGAAGTGAGGCCAGGCTTTTATGTTTGGACATTCCGGAGGCTCCAGAAGAAATTTCTGGACTCCCTCATTCCTGAAAACTTGTAGGCAAGCTTTTATTAGTAGATTCTCTTTATATTCACCTGGCTATGCATATTGACCAGATCAGATCTGAGGTTTGAAAGATAATTAGTGAATACGTCATTCTCATTTCAGAAACACAAAACTAACCCATTTTCCGTAACATCTCAGGAGCAGCTTTTTTTTTTAGCACTCCTGTTTTAACAGAGGTTGTGTGCAGCACCTCCACTACCTCCAGCAGGAGCAGCACATCTCACCTCCACCGCTGCTCCCACACTGATGCCTCACCTTCTCCCAGCAGCGTCTGCAGCAGATTGTCAAAGCAAAAGGCTTCTCTCGATGCCTGGTCAGTCCAGACCAGCTGACTTGTTACCCACTATCGTTCTCCTTGTGCAGATCCCAAATCTGAAAGCCCACAGTTTGGATACTCCAGGTTTATGCTGCACTACAAGCAACTTAAAGGATTCCAGTCACATAAACCCCAAACACAAATCTCACGGAACAGGTGAACCCAGTGTCATATGAAGTACAGCATTTAATTTTGTAAAGTCTTTTGCATCCTTGTGTGGGCAGGATTATTTCTAGGGCTGTTAAGAAAAGAAGACTCCCACCAAGTGACCAGCTACATTTCAGGTTTTTGACAAGGCACTAAACATTGTGAATCCAATCACTGTGCTCTCTCTGTAATATTAGAGAGGGTTTTAATGGCTCTGATAGGATAAGAAACCACTCATCATAATTCTTCAAACATTTGATTTTTCCAGAAATTAGTTTTCACTGGAAAAATCTTTAGAGTTCATGTTAAAAATATCTGAATGACAGCTTTTATTAATAGAAAAATATATATTTACAGTCAATACTGTTATCTTAGATTTTCAGCTCTTCCTATTTCTTGAGCTCAACTGAAAGTGCGACATTGCTAAAAAAAAAATTCAAGATCTGTGCACATATTCAAGTAAGTTCTAATATGCACAGCCAGGGGTTTTGTTCCTGTCATACACAGGATCCTGTTACAAACAGAGCGGGTTTTTTTCCTTTTGCTTAGCAATTATGCTGTAGCATTCTTAGGATTTGTTTACAATCAGTTTAATGCATACATTCCTGTATATTTAGGTGGCACAATCTGGTGCCAGGATGGAGAACCACCACAAACACAAACTACAATCATCAGTTATGGGCAGATCTGCAAAGTCAGCCTCAGGCTCCTCAAGGAAGAGCTCAGGTCAGATCAGGTTCGACTACATTGACCATTCTTTCTTTTTTAAAGAAAAAAAACCACACAACATTACACATTGCTAAAGTTTACCCAGTGCTGCACAAGAAAGAGATTGGTAGTGAACATCTATCCATGCTTGATTATACTGCAGAGCTAAAATGAGTACTGGTTCATCACAACAAACTGAAATTAGCTAGCTAGAGATACAAAGGAACGGGACCAGCTGCATTAATACATATGGTTGGAAAACATTCAAAATTCAACTTTGCGTGTGCATGTTGACATGAAAGTGACACTGAGAACACGTGCCAGTAAACACGGGAACACCCACCGGCTTCAAGGAATCACTGCGAGTGGTCCAAGAGTTGCTCCTACAGCCTCTAGGAGTTAGCTGGGAAGTCGGGTGCACACACACACTACAGAACAAACACGACACGGACCACAGGGAACAAGAAGCCCTACCTGTAGCTCACACACTGCGACTAATAGCTACTAGAGAGTACACCAGTGACTTGCCATGCTTGCTGTATTAACCTGTGAGAGCATTGCCCTCCTGTGTCCAGATAAAGCAGGGCTGCACTGAACATGTGATTCTTTGTAAAGGTTCTTCTACGAGCTGCTCAGCAGTAGTGTAGAAACTTTCTTTCTTGATGCAGTGGAGGTACCTCAACTACATACATTGCACTTGGGCTTTTAATGCACTGTCCTGTTTTTCTGCATCAATGCCGCCATCCTAACCTTTTTGCAAAAAAGAGGAAGAAAAAAATATATATCACACTAAAATATATTATCCTTATCCTTGCCTGATCCTTCACTGATACAGGTGAATCAAACAGAAGAATAATCATCAGAAGTTTCAAAAAAGATCTTCAGGAAGGTCACAAAGACAGTCTATACTACAGCACAATCGATGTAGGCTTCCACACGCTATTCAGCTTAGCTCTGAGAGATGCCAGAGAAGATACAGACATGTGAACCCCTCCAATGCAGGGTGTGGATCCAGAGCTAGTTTCGTTGACTTTAAGCCTGCAGGACTGTTTGTTCAGTTTCCATGCATCTGGTCCAAGCATGCATATGCTGTATAAAGTGGCTATTTGTTTCAAGGCTGAAGTGAATGAATTCCTCACAGTTTTAACAATTAAAAGGAAACATCAATCCATAAAAAGAACGCATGGATATCTGTGCATTTATGTGCCAGGAAAGTAAAGGAAGGGGCTGCAGATCTAGCATTGGGTAAAGGCTGGTGTGTAAAGTGAACACTGTAATGTACAGCTTTAAAAAATATTCAAGAATTGCACATAGATCCATAGGAGAGAAGCACAGGCTCATAACTAGGGCTGTCTGCTTTCCATCACCTGGGGCAGAATATTCAGGAGCACTTTTTCCCCTACGTCCAGATCAGTTCTTCAGAGTGATTCAGGAAACAACTCACAGCCTCGCAATACTGAGCAAAGATACTGTCTGTACAACCACAGAGGTTCCATGGGAAACAACTGTTAGAGCATGGAAAGAAGTCAGCAGTGGCCTCTAAAAGTGAAAAAGCTCCTTCAGGTCGAGTTTTTAAAAATTCTGACTCTTTAATCGTCCCTAATTCCTGCTCTAGTCCAAAACTCTGTAGTGCTCTTTGTGCTCTTCTGACGACTTTCCATTTTTAGGGTGTTGTCTGTAGCAACATTAGAAAACAGTAGTTACAACAGACAAGAGACAGGCAGCCGAACACTGCTGGGAGAACATGGGTCACGATACCTTCAGCTGTGGCTGCCAAACTTAACAGCTCTCTCAATAATTAAACAACAGTGTTTTTGCCCCCTTGTTTTTACCCTTCAGAGAACTGTCCGCAGTAAAAGTGTGTCCATGTGGCCTGTTAGCTACACACAGACAAGCTCTAAACATTTCTATCTCCTGCCAGCAAACCAGCAGAGTCAATTTCAGTCCCACTTTGCAGCATGGCACAAGTGACAAGAGCAGACCAAATTAAAACAGAAGAGGTGGCTGTTATTTTCATCCCTGATTCATAGCAGTGATTGTCAGAGAAGGTTATGTATGTCCTGTCCATTTCAAGTCAGGCTTTAGTGCCTTTTGTGATGGAAGGGGAATTTCAATGGCCCACCATTGTCTTGATCTTGTATAGATGTGGTTATGACTATAGTACATCAACAGTCCACACTGGTGAATGTCACCTAGGAAATCAGATAAGACAAAATGTGCATATTCTGCTTTTTAATGCAGAAGTCTTAAGCTAAGGGTAATGGTCTGGTTAAGGCAGTGTTGTTGAACTCATGGTTAGAAGGATATGGGTAGGCAGTGAGGCAGAGAAGGAGGGAAGAGGACTGAACCCAGATGCTCACTGACATTTGCCACAGGCAGCAGGAAAACCAAACCTGGGAGGGAAAATGCAGTGAGGTGTAAGAGAAAGATCAGAATCTGTTTGGCTGAGACCAAAGGAAGGAGGAGCAGAGCCCACTTGTGGGGGACTGATTAAGCTGAGGGGAAGTTTTGTGTGGTATGTGGAATGGAAGCAAATGAGTGTTTTGTGGCCTGGTGGATCATTCATCTCACAGTTACCACTAATCAATCTCTGCTTATGGTCACTGCTATTCACCAACCAACGCTACACAGGAAATGACAGAAAATATCCAGAAGAGGAGGGCAATTTGTTTACTGCAGTGGTAGAAATAGTGGTATCAAAGTTTGCTCTCCTTTTCAGCCAGATGTGAATCAAGTTACATACTGTCTGATCCAAATGCAGTCATGCATATATAATCAATCCCTAACAGGCCTGGCATAAAAAGTGAAGTTTCTGTCATACTGGGTACAGGATGCAATTTCTCCAGTTAGAATCTATTTGCTCAGAGTTGCTGGCTTTGATATCTAGGCTGTTTTTTAACACTTGTACAAAATGTGAGCCCTAATGCAGGCTGGAGTGAGAGCTGGGGCAGAGGTTGGGGTGCTTCATGAAAACCAACAGGCTCTACAAACTAGTGCTGCTTCATGATTCTCACAATGCGATAAAGTGAGTCTGTAGTGGCAAAAGCCAGATATTGACAACAGAGCCAGTCTTCCAGAATAATTCCACAGTCCCTCTCCAAGGACTTCTCTGCAAACTTGATCATCAGCAGCGTCCTTTTTATATCCAGCCAATTCTGAAGTATGGCATCTCTCCGCGAGGGGTTGGAAGAGGTACTTAGAGCATGGAACAAGTCCTCACGTGGACCCCAAAGCAAACACTGAAGGATTCCCTTGGCTTCTGATATCAGGATCCTCTCTGAAGGGTTGGGATTCAGCAGGCAGCTGGCAAGTTGTTGAAGCCCTTGAGAGTAGAGGGAACGGCAGGGAATCTTGGGGAGATCGGCACGAGTGTACTCCTTCTCTTTCAGCTCTGGATTCTCATCAAAGGGATTGGGTAAGTGCAGCATTTCATAGATGAGGATGCCAGTCTGGAACTCATCACACTTTTTGTACTGTGTTGCAGTGATGATTTCTGGAGCCAGGCGGGACTGATCCCGCAGGACCTCAGGATCCACCATATGACTCTTCTGCTTGGCCTGGGAGAAATTGCTCACTATGAGTCTGGCTGGGCAGGCGGTGTTGGGACCGTGTTCCATGGACTCGGGGCTCAGGGGGCTGCCTCCTGGTCTGGAGTGAACCAGCAGCAGGTTCTCTAAGCGCAGATCACAGTGAGTGATGTGATACGGTTTCAGGTGCTCCAGGCCCAAGCACAGCTGTAGGAGCAGCAGACAAACCTGCCTCTCGTACAGGTCGGGGCTCTTGGCGTGGCGGGGCTCGGACTCGCGCACGAAGTCGGCCACGGTCAGGTGCGGCACCTCCCGCGTGATGACCACAACGCGGCTGCGGGGCCGGCTCATGGTGCCCTGCCTGCTGATGGTGCCCTGCCGGCTGGAGCTCTCTTTAGGAGAAGCCTCTGTACTGGGAGCAGTGCCTCTGCTCTTTTGTTCAGCATCTTTCTCCTCTTCTTCCCGCTCTTCTTCTTCCACGTCTGGTGCGTCGTCATCCTCCCATGGAAGGAGACGAACTGGCACCTCAGCAAGGAAATGGCCACAGTCCTGCTGGATGTTAAAGTTGATAGCCAGGCTCTGCCGGATAGACAGGCTGTGATAATACTGCTGGGATTCCTTAGCTTTGCTCTTACAAATCTGGGGGAAGAAAGCAAACAGAACAGACTTAACTCTTTAGTTTCTAAATTCTATATCCTTTTTTTAAGTATGTGTTTTGTTGATGTGATCTACAGTCTAGACCTGAACACAAGCAATAAAAAATGTGGTATTGAACTGACCTTGGCAGACTATCTTAAGGCACCCAAACAGTTTCCTCTGGCTAGTAAGTAGCTGCAGAGCAATACATGCAGCCACCTCTCTCTCTGCACAGATTATGCAATGGAATATACAGGTTTTTGATCAGAATAGCAGTGATATATGGCAAATGCACAGTGAAGCTTATTCACAGTTACTTGATCATTCATATAATTTTATTGCATGTTCTTCTCTCAGCTTTGTGTGAAGCTTAAACAAGACCAAAATAATCAATAGGAGATACAAACAAACATGCATATATGGCTGTATTTAATTTATGCCCAGTAATATTTTGTTGATAGACACCATATTAATTGCCCTTATTAATTGTTTGCGCTGCAATAACAACAGGCAGTTCCAACCCCTCGACAACAGTCATTGGACAAGCCCTGTTAGGGCCTCTGTTCTAAGGCATTTACTGATTAAAATGAGAAAGATTTAGCCATGCTGACGTTTGCATATTAATCTTAGTTCTACTGAATTCAGAGAGATCATTCAAAGCATGTAAGGGTAAGTGTATGTTTTAATCTTTACATGGTTAGAGTCTAAATATTCACTATATAATTTACAGGGCTTAATTGCAAAGCTCAGAGAAGACATCTTTCTCCAGATGAAGTTACAGCTTCCCTCAGCTCATCTCTGAAAGCTGAGGAAAGCTAAAGTTAACTAAAGTTAGTAAAAGTACTAGTTATACACAGTCGCCACCACCAAGAAACCCAGATTTCATCTTCATCCTAAATACAAGCATTAGGGACTTTTCTCCCTGTTTCTCATTTTTCCCCTTCTCAGAACTTCTGCAGGGTAAGTTATAAACCTACCTTTCACGAACACAAGTTTTTCATCTTCTGTATGCTTATGTGGTTAAGAAACACATGTCTCAATGGGAGATTTAATATTTTATGCTTGTTCATCAGAAAATTGCATTGGCAGATCATATGAAAGTAGACACAAGTTGCATCAGCATTTGGATTGTCCTCCTGTCTTTGATACTGTGCTTATTTCCACACTTCACAAGCATTTACATTTCCCTACCTGTTATGTACAGTATAACTTAAACTGCCTGTTTATAACTGCCATGCACAAACAAAACAGATTGAAAAATGCATTTTCTTGTCAATTTTATTTAAGAGAGGAAAGCAATTTTCTGGAAATGTTGACAGTTACCCTGTTTATACAGCGGCTCTTGCTCAAATTTTCAAGTGTATTTTATCCTGTTAGAAGTGAAGTGAGTTATCAGTGGAATGTGTGTTCCCTCCTGCCCCCTTCTCTCAAGGGCTACAAAAGTTTAAACAAATACAGCAAAAATATAGCAGTAACCTTTAATAAAACAATAACCTTTGAATTATATATGAAAAGAAAATGTCAAATGACTGTCTTTGAGACTGAAGTCCCCTGATTAAATACTTAATACTGCACAAAAAACAGAACTAGAAAGGTTGTACAGACCCATAATATGTGTTTTATATACACACGTTGCGTGTATCAAATCTGATTGGAAGAAGAACTATGCCCTTCAAGTCCATGGCCTTTTTCTTGTAGCCAGCCCTGGGGGTAATCAATTCCAACTGCAAAAAGGGTTCAGTGTGTTGTAATCCAGCCTTTAGTTTTTAAAAATACTTAACTGACCTAATAAAAAAAATAAACTCATTCTGACGGAGTTTAACTTTAAGGTCGAGCTTACTTGCTGATAAAAAAGTTGAAACCCACACTTGGCTTTAGCTACTGCACTATATTTGATCCACAGAGCACTTCTAATGTCACCTGCCAGCTAAAACTGGTATTCTCTGAGGAAGATATAATCCACAAAAGCATTTGCTCTGAAAACAATATATACTTTTCAATTTGGGTGAATACAAGTTTACGGAAAGGATTTTTCCTTGCCTACAGAAAACGAAAAGCAAAGCAATTAAGACTTTTTCCTAGTTTGTAATTTTAGTCCTAGTCAGCCTCTCTTTCCTACAAGGTTCTCAAATTTACTACTGGCATTTCAGTTCAGTTTGGGGATAGGCTTTGCCCCTCTCAAAGTCAGCCTTGGTTCCCTAATTTTAGAAAATACGGCCAGTCCCAGAATTGTGAGTGTGCAAGAGCACACTCTGCACGCCCCCTCTGTGCATGTGGCAGTGCTTCCTTCTCGTTCAGAGCTGCCTGGCCGTGCCCACCTGCACCAAAGGCACTGAGCAGCAGGGCAGAGGGCGCTGCCTCTGTGCCCATTCCCTTCTCCTCAGCCAGTGCCACTGGCCTGCCAGGCAAACCTCAGCTGTGTGCTGCCAGCTGGATCACTCCTAAGGAACGCCTCTCCAAGCTACTAAACCCACCCCAAAACTGGGTTATGCCTTTCTGTCTTCTTTGTCTTTCTTTCTACTGTTCAATCCTAAGTCCTTCTCCTTGCTGATTGACTAAAAACTGATTCCTGATTCCCATCCTTGAAAACTACACCTTTACAACTGCGGAAAATGTAACTTTCCCCCTCCTTTTTGGCTTTCTTTTTGAAGAAAAACCAGCCCCTACTTCTCCTGTCTTTATTCCTAATCCTCTGATTATCGTTGCTCTTTTCTGGATTCTCCCTAGTTATTACCTCTTTCTGAAGAGTGGTATAATGAATACAGTATTCCAAATTAAGACCTCTCCAGTATCAAGCAGAGCAGAGCTTTGGATATAATGATCCTTGGAACACTTCCCAGGGGCAAGAAGTTACATTAACTTCATTGTTCCTGAGCAGCATCCACTCTAAAGTCTGAATCCACAGCAGAGGCAAACTTTTCCCAATATCAGTTCTTATAGCTGTTTTTGTTTCAAACTTTTCTCTTTGTATCAATAAAATAGAATTTAAATTATCAACAAACCAGATATTAAATACTAAATAGTATTATGATTAAAACCAATACTAAAATGACTGCATTCAGGAAAAAAGTTGTCCCCTCCTTATTCTGCTGATAAGGAATATAACCAATATGGGGGAAAAAACCGTCTAATCCCACAAATGTCCAATAGTGATGGCTTTGGACACTTTTCCTTCTCTTGTTTAACACAGAGAAGTAGATGGGTGCACAGACATGGATGCAATAGCTAAAAAAGAGCCGAGATCTGATTAGAGATGTATTTTCTGCTTCTTGCCTTTTGTTTACAAACACCATGAAGTGAGGAGTGGAGGAGGCAGCTGGGTTATTTCAGGCTGATTAAACTGCTGACTACACAAACACCAAAATTTGTGCACCAGGCACTTTGTAGTTGCCAAAGGGAAGGGAAAGCTGGGCTGTCTGGAGGCAAGCACCCAAATCTGGAGTGTAGTAACAACTCAGACACCTGCCTGCATTCATAAAGCAGTTTCTAGAAGACAGACCTGCAGTAATCTGATGTCCCTGTAAGTGTCTGGCTGCTCCTCAGGGCAAGTCCTGGGGTTTTACATTGCAGTGTTCAGATATCTTGTTTGAATGGGGAAAATGTACTGAAAGCAGTGGAGACAAAGTAAGTTTTCTTATTGATCTCTTCAAAGACAGTTGACAGAATGCAAATTTTATTTACTTCTTGTACTGTTTTATCATTTTCTGAGTTGCAGCTTCTATTGGGAACTCTGTTTTATGTTACCATTTTGCAACAGAGTGAAGCCTAGTGTTTAATACGATCAATGGGTCATAATTCTCACCCAAGCATTTTATATTGGACTAACTCCACTATATCCTACAACTATCACCTGAATGACCAAGATGTAAAAATTTCAAAATGGTTTGAGTTAGAGTAAGTTATGGGACCAAAGTCCCTTTTACGTTCGAAAAGATTTCGGGAACAAGTTTTGACATTTGATGGCCTTCCTAACAAGTGCTTTCAGCTGCTTGTGATGAATTTCTATAGCGTGCACACAGAGCTGCTTTTCTGTTTGCGATGGTTAATGCTGTGTCAAAGCTGTGAATAAATATATATGGCTCGGTTTCCTTTGCATTTTTAAAGCTCTTGTCTGTTCCAGTCATATACTCCAAAAATATGGAAATCCTGTTGTCTTTTACATATATAGTATGTTGAATACCTATTTTTGGCACAGGAAAAAAGGGTGAAAATGCTTTGAGTGTAACACCAACAGAAAGTAGGATCAATCAGTCATTTACCCTTTGCTTTAATAATCTACATCCAGCTGAGCTAGGAAGATATGGTATGTGATAACAGCTGAAAGGAAGGCGTTGATAAGGGCTTGGCCAGCCTTATTTCTAGAGCTGATAAAGAGCTGTTGTTCAAAAGATGAAGCAATGTTGGTAAAAAAACCCCTTCCATATGATGCAAGAAAGCAGTAAGAAATGAGAGGTACAAGTAGGAAGGAATGGAAAATATCCATCTTCCTTTTCACTGGAATGCAATGTCATCATGTATCTTTTCCTTAATGCATCCGTATGAACTACACTTCTGGTTTATAGGGACAGGACAGGTTTCTTTATATCCTGCCATTGCAATTTCCCCTCTGCTCCCAGCCCAAGAAGCAAGATTTGAATGTTTCAGAGCTTCTACAAACTGTTCTGCATTAGCTTTTATTTTTCCTTTATGAGTCCCATAGCCTACTGTGCCATCAGCTGACTTTCACTTTGCCAGCAGGGAATCTCATTTCCACTCTGTCCTATGCATTTTACAGGGCATCAGTGAACTTAAAGCACGATGAATATTGTGGGAAATGAATTTACAAGTGCTGAAAATGAGAAACACAGAAGATCACAAAGACTGCACCATCTGTGCTACTTTGTTGTATTGCACAGAGGGACAACTGCAAATGAAATTCTGTGTAGAATGAAAGCTTGCTAATCCCAAATTGATAGCTTGTTCTTGGCACAACCTTGTTTTCCAAGGAGGCCAGTTTGATCTCTGATTGACCTCATTTTCTTGATCTGGCCTTGGAATAATGCTTTGACTTTTTAACAATGTGCCAAAATAGAGGATTCTGTTCTGCTGTGACTGAACTCAGAATGGTCTTGCAGTTGAATGTATGTTTTATTTTGATCTGCAGAATGAAGTTCTGGGATGACCTTTAATAACACTTCTGTCAAGAAGCTCCACTAGGAAACTGAATTACCAAAAAAACCCTTTAGCACACTGTGACAAGCTAAACATAACTAGAAAATAATTG
This sequence comes from Acropternis orthonyx, assembly GCA_035583155.1. NCBI lineage: Eukaryota > Metazoa > Chordata > Aves > Passeriformes > Rhinocryptidae > Acropternis > Acropternis orthonyx. Next base: position 20,417,033 of record JAWWEU010000017.1, read on the forward strand.
TCAGCTGTAAGGAGGAAACTGTCAGCAAGGTTCAGCCCAGCACTGTTTACTTCTGCATCCCTCTCTTTTACAGCTGGGACAGGAACCTTACCAGAAATGTTCAGGTTTTACTGCTAGAAAAAGCTTCAGCTGCCCTGCAGCAATCAAAGCAATAAATTCTAACTGCTCCTCTCGAGCTGTTTGCACCCTTGCAATTCCTGTTATCCTAAGGAACAGCACTGCAGGAACAGCCTGTGGCCAGAGCCCAGCTGGGTTTTATGGCTCTGTTGTTCCATGTGGACTCTGAATCACACGTCAGTCTGAGCTATTGGACAGTGTTTTCCTTGAGAGTTTAATACTGGAAGTGGAAGTAGTTCATGTCACTGACACAGTAATTATCTTGCCTATTATTCACTCTGTGGTCATCTAATTTTTTTGCTAATTAAAAAGATCCCTGTGATACCACTGCATTATTGGGTCCCTGCTGAGACACAGAACTGACCTCACCCAGTCTCCTGTGTACAAAGAGCTGCTGCTTTCGCTTTAGTGTAACCTTTTCACCACATATTTGGAATTACTGCTAAGACTGTGGTTTCAGGGGAACGTTTATCCATATTGTCCCAGATCTACCAACTGCTTAGGAGGTGCACTTAGTGAAAGGAAAGCACTCAGGAGTCTGGAATTTTTTGGAAACCTTTCTTGCCAGGAAGCTTGTTTTTCTGTTTGAAAAAGTAGTTTTCTGATCACGACTTATGTACTGGTTTTATTTATGTTTCACTCAAAATAATTTCCATGTGGGTTTCTGCATCTCTTTTGCAGAGGGTGCTTAGTAGAAGATTAGGTGTGAGCGAAGCAGAAATGTTGAGAAACAACACACCTATAAACATTTCCTCTAATATCCACCCCAACAGAACAAGTTGTGCTTGTTCTCCACCAAATTTATCAGAGCATCTTTTGGTGTAAAAGTGCACTGGTTTGTTCATCTGTACAAAAGGTTCATTCTTCTAAATTTAATTCATCACTAGTCAAATGGTTAAAGCTGAATCTTTAACAGTGCTTTTGTAATTCTGTTTTTGGAGCTAGAATATAGAAGTTTATTTATTTATTTTTACTTATGCATTAAGACAACACTGTTTGGGGGTGAATCTCTTACTTCCTATGAGGAAAATAATAATTAAAAAATGCTATCACATTTTTTCTCAGATCTAATATTAAAATCATAGAATTTAAGAACTGAGTTGTTAGCCAGTGTTTCTTAGGTAGTTCTACAAAACTCAAAAGAGCTACATAAATTGACACCATCCAAAGGTGAGGCTCCACGTACACTTTCAAAGTGTATTTTTAAGACTTGATCCAAAATAACAGGAAGATCTTATTTTGGATTCAATAGGCACACTGGTAATTTTCATCTCACAATTTTTTCCATCCTGCTTTGGGGATGAGGGATTTAAAATGGCAGGAAGACATAGCTGATTTATGGAAGGTAGATTATTATGTAATTTGGCTCACACAAAAACCACCCATGGTACTAAAAACTGGCATATTTGTTAAAGTTAAATTTCCCAAATCCCTGTGTAATGCCATAGCAATCTGTTGTTATGAGCTTTTGGACAAATCTGAGCCTGGACTGATGGCTTGTAAGTCAAAGATCAGCTTGGGGCAAACATCCTCTATCACATTAAGTGCTTGGGAGGGTATTTTCAAGAGGAACTTTTCCTCCCATGTCACAGCACAACAGCTCACGGTGACCTCAAGCTCAAGGATATTTGTGGATACTTCCCTCACATCTACTCTGGTGCAATAAACCTTGTTAGTCTGAGAATTGTCTTTAAGACACCTGAATTTTGAAAAGGAAAATTTAGCACATATTTGACCATGTTACTTTGCTGTTCTTTCTTCTCACTGGCTTTCTACAAGGGAAGTGTATTTAGGAGGACAGCAGACAACAAAAACCAACAGGTTTTACCTGTCAGGGAATGCTGTGATATGCAAGAGATATCCCGTTAGTGATAACCCAAACCTGCCTATATAGGAAAATACCACGGTGGGTGCCTAGAAGCAACCATTTAGTATTAAATCAAAAATCTGCAAGCCAGTAGTAAGTAACGCCAGAGTGTTGATTCTGCCCCCAGAGCTGATGGCCAGATGTTACATTCACAGTCTGTGTCTTTCCTGGCCACTTTGTACCACTGGCCATGGCATCCATATTTCATTTCACATCTTTTCCAGTAAGAGGTCCTCAGTAATTAACGAAATATAAATAGTTATGCCCAGAAATCTGCCTTAAAAAGATGCCATGTCAAGTTTCAGGAAAACATACCAGTTGCATCAACCTTATCTTCTATTTTTTTGTCCCTTACTTGCTAACAATCATGCAGGAGTGGTAACAACATTTTGTTGCACCACCCTTGTGAGAACGTCAGCAAGCTCTGCAAGGGAAAACCTATCAGACCTCACACATCCATGGTGGGTCATAAATGTTTTATCTCAGTTTCAACAAGGAGCAGTCAGAAGCTGAGTGATTTACTCAAGGTCACACAGGAAGCCTGACAGAGCTATGAGTCTCAGCTGTCCTTCTCGCTATCTTCCTACCAGATAAGAATTGAGAAATGCAGAGATACACTGCTCAGGAAGAGCTACCTATATAAAAGCCCATAAAATAACAACATCTAGCGAGACAACAGCCAACTAGGCATTAATATATTAGCAGTAAATCTAGTAGATCTTATTTCTTTAATGTGTTAGCTGAAGAATTTATTAAGGCAACACTGATGGCCAGACAGAGCTTTTGAAAGGCTGGAAATGAACACTGGTGAAAATGTAAGACCCTGTATGGGAACACAGAGATAGATTAGCCTAGAATTTACATCTAAAATTACATGGCTCTGAAAATGGAAAGTTTTTTATTTTTTAGGAAACCTTTCCTAACAAGAGTGATGATTTAAATTTCATCTCCACGCAGACGAATCAAAAGGGTTTTTGTTATTGTGATTTTCCAAAAAACTGCTGACACATTTTAAACCAATACAGCTTTTCTTTCAAAGTGTCATTAAACAACGACCATGGTAAAGACGGAGATGCGTTAATTTTGTTTTAGCAGTTTTGGAACTGCAATAAAAATGTATGAAATGAAACAGCAGATACCAATGCCACACGTGGCTCTTGACAGAAGGAAGAGTTTGTATTTTGGGTAGCTCACTTTTCATACAGTGGTGCTGCCAGCAGCGCCATGTGTATTTGCAGGCCCCGTCACTGCTGGATGTGGTGCAGAGTGTTGTTGTTGACACACTTTGGGTTACTCTTTTCCCAGCCCCTCTTACCTTGACCGCGTAATTGTTGAGCGGATCCTTGGCGTATGAAGCCGGGTAGTAAACAGCGTCGCCGGCCTCGCAGCACGGCTTGTCACTGGTCAGCCTGAAGTCCGACCAGCTGTCCACCCCGAAGCGCAGCTGGTCCTTCTGCCCCGCCATGAACAAGTCCTCACATTTCAGCGCCAGCTTCTTCAGGGAATCGGCGTGGAGGCTCCGGATTTTGCCCACCACCTCCTCGCGGTTCTCGATGCCTCGATAAAGTGCTTGTCTCTGCGGCTTCTGGACCCCTCTGCCCTGCCTGGCCTGCGAGAGGCGTCTCCCCGTCAGGGACTCCATGCTGTTGGAGCACCGGTCCTTAATACTGATAGTGGTTAGGCTGGAAACACTGTTGGTTGCCGAGGTGGTTGCCCTTAGTTTTTCCGTGGGCCTGTCCAAGGAATCTCCTGACTCGTTGTCCAGTACCTTGAGCTCCAGGCTGACCGAAGAGCAGGCACTGCTTGCTTCCCAGTTGGTGTCGATGTCGTAGGTGGGGTTGGCCATGATGCACAGGTTGTTCTCCAGAGCCTGCTTCTGGAGATCTCTGGGAGTTGGCTCTGTGTTAGCTCTCAGAATTGTTTTCTTTGGCAGTGGAGGTGGCGTTGGCTGAAAGTTGTTCACTGTCTCCTGGTCTACTAGTCCTCCAAAGGCAATGGCATCATCCAAAGCTCCCTTTGGTTGCCTCGGCTGTTTTGGAGGTATCATGGCTGCTCTGGACTGGCCTGTGGAATAAGATAATAGTAATACAAGATTAAAGTACCTTGCATCTGCTGCTCGTATTTGCACTCTGCAAAGAAGTTGAAGGCAAAAAAAATAAAGCTGACTAGGACCATCCCAGTATTTCAAAAAATGTATGAAAAGATGAACCAGTTAAGAAAGCAAAATGACCAAATCAGCACCACAATTACATCCACCCAGTCCTGATTTGACCTCGGCACAAATACTGACATCAGTTTCAGTGCCAGCAATGCTGCCATTTTACCTCCCATCCAATTAATGACAACAAGTGCAAGCAAAAACCAAACATCAATTTGGCATTTTGGCCACAGTCCAGTTTCAGCAATTACACCCAGCCTCCTGTAACTCCTCTGCTCTCAACTGTAATATTATTCCTTACTTCCTATTCAGAGGTGCCAAAACTATGGGTGGACAGTAGTCCATAAAGCAATTGGGAAATACGCTAGAGAGGCTGAAAATCTTATTTCAGAATGGAAACCAGAAACCTTCAGACATAAATAATGTGGTTTAGATACTCTGGTGGTCACATTGGGAAGTTAGGATTTCCCCAGCACAGTCACCAGCTGAAAACAAGGAAATTAAGCCTACTTTAATTCAAGTTGATGAGTGTGTTGCCATCGAGAATAGGGCTGTATTTTGACAGAAGTACTTTTTACCCTACAATTTAAAACTCACACCCCCTCCCCCAACTGTAACTTCTCTAATACATTTCCCTTCCTCGCTTGCCATGGGCACCTTTGTTGGCAACATTATGTCCATAGATAACCTGACCTGCCTTCAGTCAAGAAATTCCAAACAGCAGGTTACACACACACAAGCAGAGTTTCCACCGACAGAGTGGTTTCAGACAATTGTGTGAATCCAGGGAAGATAAACTTCCTGTCTTGTGTTTTGGATGGCTTTTATGGAGGGCAATTATCTTTTATAGGTGCGAGAGTCCTTGGAAATGAAGAATAAATAAATGACAATAATATAATGAAGAATAAAAACTAATAAACAGACAATACAAATGACGAACTTGCTGCTCTGGGATAATTAAACAGTTGTTACTCATATCAAAATGAGATCTCTCCACTCTTAAGCATCAACTGTTATTTTCAGAGAAATTATTTTATAAGCTTTCAACTACTCCTGGGAGGTTCACTATCATGGTAAGGTAGGAAGCCAATTTTTAGAGTTGTACCACAGTAGACATGAAAAGAATAATTGCAGCAAAGCATCTTTTCTAATAAGAGAACAGACACTGTGACTATTTCACTATCTATAATCTGCTGAACCATGAAATTGTTTAGGCTGGAAAAGACCTTTAAGTAATCACTGAGTCCAACTTTTAACCTAACACTGCCAAGCCCACCCAATCCTTGTAAAGAGAGGACTGAACTGGAATGCTGAACCAAACTGGGGGTGATCTCAGATTCAGAATTGAATTACATCACTTCAGTCAACAATTATTAATAAATGAATTTGCAGTCTGTGAAAAGAAGATAAACTTTTACATTTTAAGACATGTTGCTACAGTTTTTCTGAACATGAAAGAATCCACGATCCACTTGGCCAGGGTGCACAAAAACCTGAAACGCTGGGTTAGAATGCTGAAATGAACTCCTGATTTCAGAAGATCAAAGAGGATTGTATTTTTATATGTATCCACAAACACAGCAGCCTTGCACCCTGCTTTCTTAACAATCATTCTCTTTTCAGTCATTTCAAGAAGACAGCATCACAAATGAGAGTTCTATCTTTTGTTTAAGCTCTGGAAACCCTCAGAGGAGCCTGATGGATTTAATGATAACCCTGGCTCTTCCAGTGTTTAAAAAAATTTTGAGCAGGAAATTCTATCAGCTTTGTACATACCTGATCTTCAGGGAAGACTGCAAATCATTGTGAAGGTTGCTTAAAAAATTAACACTCAGGGGACTCGACTGCTCCTTTGTGACCTTGTATTGCAGCGAGTGTGCTCTACAATGGCAGCTCTTCCCCTCACTGGAGCGCTGCAGCCCCTGACACTGGTGCCAGCTGGGCAGTACAGGAACTGTCAGACAGCTTCCTTTTGCTGAGGTGAAGAGGGGTTTGATTCAGAGTCAAAAGCAGAATTGATGTCTGCATGCCAGACATCCAGATGCCACAGCCTTTGCTTCATCCTGAGGCAAGTTCGTTTCTACTTAGTGCCCAATTTGCTTACTCACCCAAACATGTGCCCTCTTCCACAGCCACCTACTCTTACAAAATCTGTGACCTATGTGCTTCTCCCCAGCAACACTCTGTGCTAAAGATCACTTTGCCTATTTTTTCATCCTTCCCCTCTTCCCTGCTACCCTGAGACAGCCTGACTGCCAGGGTTTGAGAGAGGACGCTGCTGCAGGAGGACTTGCTGATCCAAGGACTGCACAGATGCCAGAGGGAAACATCAAGAGAAGAAATGAGAGCAAGACACACACCCTGAGCAGTGGCAGCAGAAGCCCTCTCCAAGAAAGGTAAGATTTTATAACAGTGTTACTGCTCGATTCTCTGATTTTCTTTCTGCTTTAATAGCCCTGCCCTCCAAAAGCCATTCTTACAGAGGAGGGTGTTGAGACTGCAATCAGAGTTGGCTTTGTATTGGAACTGTGACATCAAAACAGAATTGGAGGAGGTTTTCATAGCCAGGAGTGGTTTTTGCAGATGACTGGAGCGGGTGGCAGGATCCAGAGAACCACACGTACAAGTCACTCTGTAGTTACTCTTTCAAGTATTCTCAGCTGAGGAAAATGAGTTTGTCAAACATGCCACGTTACAGTGTAATTTCTCCCCACAAGAACAAGTTTTTCATATTGAAATCTACCCCATCTCTGTTACACAGTTGAAAGGCTTCACGTCTGCGCTGCTTCTATGCTGAGTTCTTAGCACTGTACAGTTCTTTCATACCCATTGGGCCAGTCTTTCCAGCTCAGATTTCCTGAGGCAGGAAAACTTCACGTCCCAGATTTTTTATAAATTCATTGCCTAGGAAAAAGAAAAGTCTTCAGTGTTGTTCCTGTCAAAGGCACAATAATATTCTTTTGCAGAGAAGTACTGGCAATGCATTTCTTTCTTTTTCTTTCCTATCCTTTCCTGCTGCCCTTACATGCCTAAAACCACCATTTCCTTACCTACTGCACAGGCTCTCCAATATCACAGGGTTGAGCCTGAGCCACACTCTTGGGAGGCAAATGAAAAGGAGGAACAGGCGCAATATTAGGCTACCACTTACAGAGAGCTCTGAAGTGGATTCCAGACTGCTCAATGACAGAAAAAAATTTAACTCTTTATAGACAGAAGTGTTCTAGAGAGTTTTAAATAATTCTACAGTTCAATAACATCTTCCATTACAGAGTCTCACTACACTATTTAAATATTAATGCTTAAGTCTCTAGACACCATGCAAAGGTCTGAAACTCCAAAAGAGCTCTGAAAAAAGCATTTAAATTTTATTTTTCTGGGGAACTGATTTATCATCAGATTTTACACTGCAGTCTGTGAGCCGGTGAAACTATCAAATCTGACATCACTCCTTAATAAACTCTTACCCTGACTGATAAAAATAACTAAACCATGAAAAAAAAATCACAAATGCATAAGGTGCCTTCCAACCATTGCAAAAGCTCCCAGCATACTTCACAGCCCCCATTCCAACAAATGCTGAACGTGTACACCACTATTCTGTAATCCGTACACAGATTTCCATGGAATCCTGCATTATACTCCATTGTTCACAGATTTATTGGTAATTTAATAGATTAAAATCTTACCAAAATGATGATATATGTAACAGAAAGGAAAGCTAGTATTTGTTAAGTAACACTTGTGATGCACCTGCAGTTTCTAAGCGCTAATCTGAGATTTGGCACAGGTCTCTAGTGAGGGGCTGCAGGTACCAGGAGCTCCAGCTTGCCTGCTGGGTGACTTGCTGGGTCCTGCTGCCCACCTGCCATTACAGCACGTTGCAGATATTACCTGTGCTATTTATGTATTATACAAAATGCACCAGACTGATGTTATAATCACTGTCTGTCACTGAACTGTCAGTTTGAAGTCAGCAGTGATTTCAGCACCTCATTTACAGCCTGGCTAAGGCACACTGCCCTGGCCTAACTTACTGACTGAGGCAGTGCTCCATGGCAGCTGCTGTGATCTGGGATTTTTTCCAGTGTCAGCAATCACAAAACCTAGAAACTTACCCTCCTTTCCCCCATTTCTTTAAGTGTAAAGAGGAAAGTAGCTGATAATGAAATAACCTATTATTTTTTTTCAATGACAGAAATACTATCCTGAGTATATTGAGAATACCTTAATCTACTTACAGTGATGCAAATTCAATCAAGTCAATTTCCCCGAACAAATTCAGACAAAGACAGAGCAATTTAAAGATTTGTAAAGGAAGGCCTTTTAATTATCTAGCCTATTGTCTTCCTTATCATCAGCTACAGGGCTTATCTGAATTAACTTGTGTTACAATAAAGGCACCTCTTACAAAACGAAACATCCAGGCCCTATCTTACACCTTTGAACATTTGTTTCTGCACCTCCATTCAACCTGGATTTTGTTAAATCAGTTGATAACAGAGGTATCCCTCATGACAGTTCCGCTCACTGCGTGAGCATCCACACCATGATCCAGCCAGACTCTTGCTTTGACAGGCTGAACACATTGAGTCTCTTCAATTAGTCCCTGTGAAGTGCCTGCCACAATACAAGGCATTTGCAAAGCTTTTCTTTAGAGCCTGTACAGTATTTTAAAACATACTTCTCAAATTGTGGGCACCAGGGCTTGACTGTCACCACAGCAGCTGCAGGGAAAAAAACCAAGATATACAGAACCTCTCTCCTTCTATTGAAGTTTTCCTCTATTTATACAACCAGCTACATACACCACGGTGGGACCTCTAAAAAAGCCCCAAGTCTTTTATGTTGTACCTGATTCCCAGAGGAGAATCCTTTGTTTTGTAAGATTTGTCTCTTGGAAGGCCAAACGAAATACAGTTGAGGACAGTACCTGATATAAACTACTACCTGACTGCAGAGGACAATTTACCAAAGCTTGCAGTTATTTCTGCTCGTGAGATTTCATGTGACATGTCAGAACTGAAGATTAGACATTTATCAAAGTAGTAACATTATCTGCTTTGCAATAAGACCCACAGAATATGCATCAATTAGTATTTTAAATGAATATTGTGCATTGTACTGCAAATTGAGATGCTCACATGGTGTATTTTGCAACATACAAACCGTAGCATGGAGCTCCAATTGCAGCTGAAGCAAGAGTCAAATGTGATGTAACTTCTCATATTATCCTTTCTTCCAGTTTCACATACTAGTATTTGTTAATTCTACAAAAGCTAAGATTTTGCTGCCTGGATGATGCAAGATGTGAAAACGAGTAGGAATTATTCTCCGTCCCTACCTAGAAATCTCTCCCTTGCCATCTGAACTAGAAAGCAAGGGTGTTTGAATAAAGCAGAAACCCTTTGAACGGCAGCCAGGGAACTCAGTGCCATTTAGGGAAGCATTGCTCCTAACAACAGGCAGCCAGCCCTGAGCCAGACCCAGGCAAGCCTTAGAGCTCACTTAACTCTTTCGTACCTAAAGTTTACTTGGGTGACAGCAAAGCTTAAGGTGACCCAAGGATGAGAAGGTTTTGAATAAAATGCCAAGGGGTTCTGTTTTCCATGGTTTTAAGAGAACAGCACTAACACAACCCAGGACTGATGGCAGGGATCACCACAGTGCCTAGGTTGGAAGGGATCTCTTGAGATGGACAGGCAGGGTCAGCTGAGCAGCTTGTCCAGGGTCATGTCCAGTCATGTTTTGACCATCTCCACAGATGGAGATTCCACAACTACTTTGGGCAATCCCTTCCAGTGTTTAATGGTATTTTACTGCATGGACTAAGCACGCTGTAAGTAGTTCTGATGTAGCTACATCTACTGCCTGGATTCTGTCTGCAATGGAGCTATCTCCTAAACACAGAAAATATAGATACAGATATCTATCTCACTAAACTGAAAACAGTTCATTAGATTTTTGAGTAATTCACCATAAAAATATAAATTTTAGTTTTCCCCCTTAGAGGGAGAGTTTCTTGGTAGATGTTAGTATCACTCTTGGGTGGGATATTTTTCCACTTCATGCTTTTTGAACAATATCTAATTAATGTTTTAATAGCAGAGTACACTAAGAAGTTCGCCACTAATTCACATGTAAGCAAAAAAAATGCAACACTATCACTGAATGTCTATGGAATGTAAGCACCTGAGGGTTTCAAATGTAGTCCTTGATCCCTGAAACCTGTGTGGACATGCCAAACCCCTGTACTCGTGAGGCATCTCAACGCAGTCAGTTCGCTCTTGGACAAGCACTGAAGAAGTTGGTGTGTTTACAGGAGTGGGGTGTTAGTGAAAAACACGTATTCAGATATCGTGGAACGTCAATAAAGGAGAGATTTTGTTCTTCCAGGAAATCTGGCTGTAGGTATCCCCAGATTCACAGTACTTCAAATCAAAATGCTTCAGAAAATTAGGCTAATAATATTGATGCTGTCTATCAGGAGATGCTTATTTGTGTTGCTCCCTTGTCTTCCAGAGAAGCATTGCATCCATGTATCTTTGTAGTATGAGTCAGGAGTTCAGTAATGATTGAATAGTACCTTCAGGACATTCATATCTTATTGTGAAGGAGCAAAAGTAAACCCTCAGACTAGGATAAGAAAGGTTTCAGTCAAGAGAAGATGGTTACAAATATTGTAGCAGTTACTGATGCTCTAAAATAGAAAGTCCTATCTTTGGTTGAAGTTTGGAACAAAGATTGAAATCTTCTTGTTGTTTCTAAAGAAATTAGGTCATTTGCTCTGTAGCTTAAACTTCTTTGACAGAATTTTTCCAAAAAAGATAAAACAATGTGTTTTTTAAAATTATTTGAGATGTTTATCACTAGGGTCAATTAAAAGACTGTTTTAAGTTACAGGAAAACAAACCTCTGAGTTTGTTGAATCTTCACTTTCTTGGCTGCAATCACAGAAGGAGACAACATAACTTCATTTTCTATAACTCTGTATTAAAAAGTTAGTCTTTAAAAGCTCCCCTTAGGAAAGTGCATTGTGCTGTTCAGAAGCAAAGGTTCTTCCCACCCTGGAAAGGCATCCACAATCCGATTTCCTTCTGTGCGAGAGCACACTTACCTAAATTGCTGTATGTGGCACTGCAGGTATTTAAGTCGGGAGAATTTGGAGGTGCTTCTTTTTGCTCCTCCCCTTGCGGAGGGCGCCCAGTGGACACGGGGATGACGGAGGCGCTGCCACCATTGTCCTGCTTCACAAACACGGCTCTGGGGACACGGGGGGACAGGTCCTCCAGGGTCGTGTCATCGGGCACTTGACTGAAACAAACAGAACAAAACCAGCTGGAGACCAAATCTGGGTGAGAGATTCTACTGGCAAAATGCCAGATCAGGCATTAAGTGTCTTCAGGAGAGGGGATGAAAGGTAAAGAAACAAGTTCTTTTTCACCCTCCTTTTTTAAGAACAGTTTTCTACAGTGTTTATTTTCCTTAATGAGAAGAAACAACTTGTGACTGAAATAGTAACATGTTAGTTACTATCATACAAATGATAGTAATCCATATAATACAGTAGTTGATACCTTTGATAAAAAAGGTATAATAAAATGATTTACAGCTTGACTACAATCAACATCTGTATTGCCAGGCATGACCCTGGTAAAATGCGTGGGACTCAGGACAGCAGCAGAGTTTAAGGTGCTTTTTACCAATTGGACAATTGTGCTTTAACCAAAGATAACAAGGTATAGCAAGGGGGATTAAGTCCCAATAAATGCATAAAACTTTAATGATACATTTTCATATACTGGTAGGATTTTGGGAACCGACGCTCTGGGCAACAGACCTCATCTAAGGCAGTAATCTATATCCCATGTAAAATTCTCCAGGATTAAAATCCACCTGCATCAGGCCAAGTGCAAAAGGCCATGAAGATGTTCCTCTGTGCCTGCTCTTGGCTAGGAAGTTTTAATCAAACTGTGATGACTTATAGCATAATACTCTGAAAATCATGGATTTAATCGGTTTCCATGGATATATTTATTGCAGTATAATTTTAAAATTATGCATTATATGTATGAAAAAAATGTCAAGATTTAATAAAAAGCCCCAATCCTACTGAAAATATAGCAGCAATTTTCAGTAATATGCCAAAAAAACATGTCAGAACAAAAATATTTCCATGTTTTTATGTTCTCTCACTCACAGAAACAAATACTTATTACAGCCAAATGTGCTGCTCTAGTTCTCATTACTATAGCCTGATCAAATTCAACAGCAAGAATTTTAACTACTTGTGACTTCCATAAGGGGCAGGAGTAACACACTTCCATCAAAAGATGATCATCACATCATATCTGTACAGTTACTTATTTTTTGTGGTAGAGATTTAAAATTTCCTCAAAGAGTTAATATAAATTATAGGCATATTTGTCTCTATGGCAAAGCCAAAATTCTGGAAATCATGGGACACAATCCTCTAGCAATTCCTGACTGCAAAGATTAAAACATGCCAATCCTTTGCAGGACACAAGACAGTGCAGTGCACACATGCTGTTTCTGCTCAGACTCGTGAATTTTAACTGCAGGCTGACACAAACCAAACTCATTAGAACTTGTTAGTAAAAGAGAAAAAATGGCAGAAGTTCAAAAAGATGTAATCTTTAATCAGTGAAACGTTTTTTGTTCCATTTTAGTACCATGCATAGGAATGGTGCGAAGAACATTCCATGTGCCATAAATATATCCACATTAAAGAGTTAACCTACTGTCATTTCAGAGTAAAGCAGACATAAAATTAAAGCAGTTACAAGGCTCTCAAGATGAGGAGAAATTTAACTAAAGACTTGTAGTTGCTGTAAATAACATACGTACCTGCATTCCTCAACAGGAATGTTTTCTTTAAGAAGAAATAGGTTCTAATAGCTTTACAGTTCTGTCATTGCCACAAACCAGGAATTATCACACCTCAAAGTAACTTTTTAGTATTGCTTGGTAAGGTACAGAACATACTCATTCTCCAAACCAGACACATGCAAGCATACACTAAACCTAAGCTCAGAAGCCATTTGCCAAAGTAAACCAACAGCTAGAAAGGAAGAAAGAAAAAAAATACCAACTCACCCACTGTACTCACTCACACAATTCCCCATTAAAGGAAATTCTTTCAGGGCCTTCTTGAGTCTTTTAATCATGTCTTGAAACTCGGGCGAGCCATTGATTCCACAGTGTTCTGGTGTGCTACAAGTTGTGCAAGCTGTGAGCAAGGCTGAACTCTGCACAGTGATACACCTACTGCACCTTGTGTTTACCTTGGGGCTGGGCCTTGCCAAAGCGCCCCAGGAAGCCAGGCAGTCCCAGCCCTGCCTCCTTAACTCTTCCACTGCCTCCCTGAGCACAGTCCAGTGCACGGGCTGCTACATCACTGCTTTGGAATGACAGCTATGGCCTTCGTCATGTTATTACTTAAAGGAAAGCACGTTCAACTTTGGAGAGGAGTTTAAGGAATAAGAACTAACCTGCTGTTAAAAGTAAGTGAATATCTCATCACAACTGCATTCTGTGCCTCGAAAGAATACATTTTAAACCACAGCAATCAGATGTCAGGTCATGAAATCCATGGGGAAATGCTCCCCAGTATCTGACCACTGAAGCCTGAGCGATCGAGCTCATGTACACAGTGCAGAGACCCAGCGAGTGAACATCAGCCCTTCATCTGCGCTGGCAGGAACAGGAGGAACAAAAGGGGAAACCATCCTCACTCAGAGAGCTACAGGAGCCAAACTCCCACTTGCTTTTGGTTCATGAACTAAACAGTTAAAAGAAGTAGTTTTTGAGAAAAGAAGATCAGCTGATAAACAAGCAGTTCTCTGAGATTAGATCCGTTATAGCCTGATTTTGCATTGCTTTCTATCTGCTTGCTGGTAGCAAGTGATACTTAAAGCTTTCTCCTTATTTGGGATATTTATAGATATTTTGCCAGGATAGATTCTTTGATGCCTTGCATAACGGCACATATTTAACTTCTGCCATAGTGGGCACACCCTGCTCTGTCCAAGTCTTTGTCTCTTCCCTTTTTTATTTCAAAAACAAACTTCGTAAGGAATTAATTATCTTAGAGAACTCTGCTCCTCAGGCACAAGTGGCTGAAACTAAACAACCATTCAGTTAATGGAGGAAGCAGCCTTCTGCTTTCCTAAGAAGGTGAGATTATGTGCAGCAAAAAAACACTTGCCATAAAAATTACTGTCCTTCAGATAACACCCTACTGAATTCACATACTTGTCATTCACATGTGCACAAGCTCAAAACTGTTTTCAAAGTGTTATTTTTCTGCAGGGACAAATGCCCCTAACTCCTTCCTTCAGGCTCTCCTCCTTCACAGTTCTTGGATGATAGCCAAAGGATGATGTGGTCTAACTTGTCTCAGGCTTTTGGGAACAGCAGAATCCAGAAAGCTGCCTGTGTAGTGTGCTAATTTTGGTGAGGACGCTGGAATCACAGCTATTGTGTGACCTGTGTTCTCCTCTATTCAGAGCACACCTGCTCAATTAGAATGATTAATAAACACCAATGACTATGAGGGAGATAACGTGGAATACTCATAGGAAGTAATTGTGAGAGTGTATTCCTCAGTCAGGGTCAGATCCAGAGGCCAAGCTGAGGGAGCACAGTTCTGTGCAAGACAGCACACAAATTCCATGGCAGAAATCAGTGACCAACACAGAGAAAAGCTGATGTGGCTTCAGACCCAGCAGAGACTCTGATCTCCTCCCTGAGTGTGCACCAGCACAGCAGCGACCAATGGCAGCTGGACAGTTTGAGATGATAAGGAAGATGACTTAGTTTGACACACAAAAAACCCTAATTTGTAGACACATTTAGTGTCAAAGACAGCACTCTGAGATCCCCTCAGGCCCCACACTTTTAAGCTAATAAAGCCAATCTAAAGCCCAAACCGACTGAATAATGCTTGGGAAAAAATGCAGAGAGGTTGATGACTGGAAGGAGGTCAAAAGCCACCTTAGCCAGGAACTTCTCTTCAGAACACAGAGCATTTTGGTCCTGCAGAACACTGAGCAGGACGATCAGTGCCCAGGTTCCAGAGTGCACTGTGGGTACAAGAAACATTCCAGTAGCTCCTGCAATTCAGTTCCTCATCACCACCATCAGCCAGGAACAGTCACCAAAGAGGAAAGTGAAACAAACTTCTAAAATGACAGCCTGAAATAATTAAGCCATAAAGCTCATTCCCAATTCTGATTATTTAGAAGCTGGGTTGGTCCTGAAATATGAGAAATTATATTCTTCTTCTTCTCTTTTTTTTTTTTTTAAGTCTTGTATAATGTGATGTTTGCATGGATAAAGGGTATACATTTGATAATCCAGTAAAGACATCCTACTAAGCTCCTTAATGTCACTGAAACTTAATGGCAATGAGTTTCACAGATTAACTATGCATTATAAAAAATACATTTTTCTTTATCCATTTTAAGTTCTCAGTATTTCCATTTTACAGATTGTATTGGAGGAGTTAAGAACAATAATGCATGATTTACCATTTCTTAATCTAAATTTATAAAAGAATATGGTAAATTTATAAAATAAATGGTAAAATCCCTCCTACTTGGTTCCTTATCAGTCCTTGGTGTTTATGAGTTCTTACATAAAACGTTACTAAACTGCTTAATGCACACGCAGAATTTCCAATTCTGTCAGCACAGAGATGTTCTAGAGAAAAATCTCACATGTTTTTAATTGATGAAATAGTGTAAGATAAATGGTTAATGCTTCTAAAAGCACTGCTAAGCACTGTTGAGTAAGGTAGATAAAGCTTGCTGATATCTAGATAAAAGCAAATCAGCATAGATTTAGACAAGAAGGGAGACTTGATCCACTAAATTTTTCAGGGGACAATTTCTCCCATTTCAGCAGAGTTGCTCAAGCAAGAAATTCCATCTATAACATCCTTAAATTCTCCTAATCAATTTGTGCTAGCTGTACTTATAAATGGTTTTGAATTCAGGTGAGAACCTCATACCCTAAGTTATACCAGAGGCCCTTCAAACTGGAAGGACTTTGTTTTAAAAGGAGCCCTACTGTGATTTGGCAGATTTTGTTATCTTCCCGAGTTTCTGAAGCAGCTGTGGAATCTGCAGGACTGGGTCAGTGACAATGCCAAAGTGGAATGCGGCAGTGGTGGTTATTCCTGCCTATCTCTGGAGTGAACCCTGATCTTAATATATGACTGCATTTTTGAAGAACAATGATTCCCACTGTGTTTACTGAGTGATCTGTCACAACATTCCTACTCCTCTAGATACAGAGCTCAGTTGTATGGGTTGTGAGCTCAAATCCTTTGGCAAAAGTTAAACTTCTTTTCAAGAATTAGATTGGTAATCCCAACTTTAGCTATGAAGAAATGCTTCCTTAACCTGAACCAGAACAAAATGAATATACAGGCCTCACTACCTGAAGGAAGTATTTTAGGAAACACACAGTTTTATCTTTACTTCATCCAAGTCTGGCCCAAAGATCCCATCAAGGATAGTTATGGCTTAGTTGTATCTGTGAAAGGAAACTGCTGAGTTTAAGCTGTAACTGAAATGGCACTGGCTGTGCACGGATCAGTGGCACTGTCATTTGGAAAGGCACTGCCACCCAAACCAGGGGGGTTTAGTTCCACTCTGGTGGTGATTTACTTCAGCTCTTTATGCAGCCAGCCAAGGAAGCAGCAGGATGCTGAGCTGCACTTTGCTGTTAGGAGACGTCTCAATCTAAAAAGCGGCGGCTGGGTATGAGCAGTGATGTCTCAATGAAGGAGAGGAGAAGCCTTTATCTTGTGAAACCCCAATAGCAACACTGATCCACGGATAACAGAGCCTTTTTAGTAAACTTGTGATGAGTGGACTGCACACTGTGTTGTACCACCTTCATCAATTACAGTGACTCAGGCCAGAAATAACATCCTGTTATCTTTTTAGAGGTCAATTTTAGGCTCTGCCTGAGAACAACTGCTGCTTCATGAAATGAACTACAGGTGTTCTAAGAACACCTGATTTTCATTCCAATTAATGCTAAAGCTGACACGACTGCTGAATTTTAGCAAAAATTAATCTATTTACCAATTTTTGGCAAATCTAATATATAATTTGCTAGCTCCTTTTGAACCAGCATATGGACATCCTGGCATCAAACAGAAAGAAACCATCACATGGATAAACCAAAGCCAAGTTCATTTGTTTAACAGAGAGATAATTTTCAGCTTTCCAAAGAACTGAGTATTTTGCAAATGCTGTTCAAAGAGAAAACTGCCCTTTCTAGTGAATAACTTCAAATACCTGCAGCCGTTTTGTGGTTGTGTTATCAATCTTTAGCAGAACTGAAAGCCACTGCAAAGTAAGGAAATACTGTATCTTCATTTAATTTGCTTCAAGACCTCCCAGTAATCTGATATTTTTAAAGCTTATCTTATTTTCCAGGTCATCAGTTTGTTTTTTTCAGTGAGTTTACTGTTCCTGACATTCTGAGTTAGGGGGAAGTGTCCTGTTCACTGATCACTATCTTCAGGTCTTCCATTCTACTCTAAGCCTCTGCAAGCTGAACAGAAGATTTTGAACATCTTTTTCGTGCACATATTAAGGTCTCACTAGGTCTTTTTAACAATCAAAAATTAATTAAAAAACTCAAATAACTCAGGGCATCAAAGTAACTCAACAGAAAAACTAAAGGATGAAGTTACTGACTCTCCAGTGTTCCCACAATATATTTCTCAGCACCTCAGTGTATTTTCTTTGAAATTTGTAGAAACCATAGGACAACATTGTCAGAAAGAAGAAATTCCAATTATAGCATTTGGAAAACTCCAATTTTCACCAGGGAAAACTCTGAGATATGGTTTTAACCAGTACCATTGTAACTTCCAGAAAACTAAAGAGCAAACTTTCTGGAATAAGTGAATAAGAGCAGTGACCAATTGCCTTCAAAAAAGAAGGGCACAGAAGGTGCTCCAGTCACGATGCGAGAATATCGCACATTCCAACAGCACCACCTCCAGGGCAGTGCAAGAATCAGTAACTCTTCCTGACCTCTCACCACCCAGAGAAGCAGCTGCTCTCTCCTGCCTGCCCCTGGCAGACCAGGAAGTTGACGTGGAGCAAGGGAATCTTCTGATGGCAATGCAATCAAGATCAACCTCACTTCCTCCAGCGTCCCCTGGGGACAGCAGAAAAAAAATGGGTTCCTGTAACGTGGGGGTTGAGAGCACAAACTGCTCCAATTCTTCAACTTGCCCTAAAGCTGCTCCCCCTATTTAATTTAGGGTAGGTCTGGAGAGACTGCACTCCTACCAAGGGTGATTCTAGCAATTTTCTTGCATAGACAGTGGAGGAGGAAAACCAAGTTATTTTACTTTAGGACAGGTGGCAATCAGTTTCTGGTAAACTCTAACTGTGCTCACACAGTGATTTCTATCAGCCTAAGTCAACTTCAAAACTATCTCGGGTAAAAAACACTGCAGTTTTCTTGTACAGAATAGGGAGGAAGAAAACCAAAGAACATTGCCATGATACATTTTCTGGGGCTCACGCATAGCTCACACTTTACAAAATTTTAAATTTCCTACCGTTAGGTTATTGTTGTAATGAATTAGATCATGCAAGTGTGAAGGTACTTTGGAATTGGTTTGTGTAGTAACACTGGAAGACGTATTCTAACACATCCACAGCCATGGTCAGCACTTAGGGAAATGCACACTGTGCCCACGTGACTGACTGCAACTGATGCTGTGACCAGCTCTACTGGATCCAACACTGCTGGGGGACAAAGCATATCCTTTCCTGAAGGCCTTGGAAAACAGAGATAAAGATTATTTTATAGGTACTGCAATACTTTTTTACAGTGGTTTATTTTGGGAGTGCTGCAGTGATGTTGCAGTGCAGCATCTGTTCTGTTCTTGGGCATGTGAGGTAAAGTTAGCACAGCACCTTTCAAGAGTCACAGATCTTTTAATTTCTACTGTACTTTCCAGTAGTTGCCTTCTATTTCTGCAGATAAATTCTCTAGTTTCCCATAACATAGAAACACTTCCTTAAAGTAGAAATTGAGAACAGATCTGATTCAATGGAACATGGCTATTGTGACACGTCAGTGAACCTCCAAGACAAACTGCAAATATCAGCTACTGCTTCTAACAATATCTTTAAAATCTTTTCTAATGTCCAACATAACGGAAAGATTTTTAAAACATGTTCTAAGTTACCTAAAACAAACATACTTCGAAAAAAATTACCCTTAGTGTTTCCCCCTTTTAGCAATATATACAGGACAGTTCACAACTCAGCAAGTGACTAAAAGAGCGGAGCAGAGTACCTGGGGATTTTCTTGGGAATCTGCGGTGGTGAGGAATGGCTCGCTGTGTTCTGTTCAGAGCTCTCTGGAGGCTTTTCCTGCATTTCTCCTTTGTCTTTTGCCAGCGCCTCTGCGATGGCAGACTCCACTCCCCCCTTGTCTGCGAGGTCAGCCTTCGGTTCAGCCACTGCCGGTTCACATCGGTACATGAAAACAATCGACGGCTTCTCACTGGCCTCTGACTTGGCCTCGCTGAACCAGTGATGCCGCTGAACTGGAGGAGGGGGCAGCATATGTATAACAGTGCCATCCAGACCCACCAACTTCCCTTTGTCTCTTTCTTTCTCTTTGTCTTCCTCGTCATCGGTTTTCCTGCGGCGGAAGAAGCTCTTGAACGATATCCAGCGTTTGGGTTTCGCATCGGCACGACGCCCCTCCGAGTGCAGGATTGACTCGGCCTCCGTGGACCTGGTGGGGCTGTTGGGTTTGGTCCAATTGCTGAAATGTCTTTGCAGCAAGTTACTGGCGTGGTAGGGTGAGGAGGTGGAGCGTGGAGGAGGGAACGGCGGTGCCTGTTCTGTGTGGGGACTTGTGGCACTTGGGGTGGCTCGCACTGGTTTTGGAGAGGGAGTGGCAACTGGCTGTGAAAGCGGATCTTTCTGCAGCTTAATAGCAGCGTTTTCCACTGTCTTGGAGGACTCTGTTTCAGGCTGTGACGTAAACAGAGACTTGGGTCGTACCAGGGTGTTCTTAGTAGCATCTCCCTCCGGGGGTAAGGAATACAGTTCTTCTACGCTGCAGGACTTGGGTCCAGACTGAGGTGTTTCTGGAGGAGAGCGTGGAGGCTGGATAGAGGCCACAATCTGGGAGAGCACCGTGCTTGCATTCTCTCTGCCACCACTGCTGCCAGCAGAATCCTCTGGAGTTACGTCTGGTTTTGCTGCAGGCTCTTGCATTGCCTTTTGAGCTCTTGATGGGGAGCTGTGGTCAGCACTGTGACTCCTCTGTGGGGATATCTGACTTCTGCTGAGACAGCTGTTGAACTCTTGGACCTTTTGAGCCACAGAACCCAGCCTGCACTCAGAACTACTGGTCACCCCCTTTGCTTGGGGCAACTCAGTGGGTTTATTGCCTATGGCTTCACTCCCTGTACTTTCTGTTTCTATTTCTTCATATGTATGGCTTATCACACTGGTAGTTTTATCTTTGATGGACAGCTCCCCGCTGGTCCCTAGAAAACTTTTATAGATAGCCAGGTTATCATAAGCGTTTGGATTGATCACAATAGGAACTTTAATCGCATTTTTGGAACTCTTGGCATAAGTGGGCTCATCATGAATGATAATAGGAAAAGGTGGCATGCCAGCATTGTTGTAGCTGTTGAATTTTATCTCAGATAAATTGGGAGACTTAACTGGGATAGTTTTTGAAGAAATGTTTGTAGCTGTAGGAGAAGTAGGAGCTGACTTGTGGCTTGTCTTCCTGGGAGGAACAGAAGGTCCTGAGCTGTTTGCAATCAGTTCCACCTTAGGTATCTTCTGTCTTGGGCTAGTACTAGAAGTCCACACTTCCTGATATCTGATCGCACTGGATTTTTTCAGGTTAGCATTTACACGTACAGGTGATGCTGCAGAGGATGCAACAGGTGAGCCTGGAGTTACTGGTGAGCTTGGGTTAGATGACGCATTTTTGGTTTCTGAGGTTTCAGTCTGATTCTCCTTACATTCATTGGTCATGGCAGCTGATACATCCACTACGGTGTATGGCTTGCAAACTGGCTGTTCCATATTCACCACCCTGTAAGGTCTAGCTTGCTCCTCCACAGGCACCAAATTAATAGTCATGGCTTGACCAGCAACATCTGAACTTTTATTCTCTTGTTTATCAGTCTGCACAGCAATTTTGCCATCCTTCTCCTCCAGTCGAAGTGCAAGGACTGCCTTGTGAGTTTCTAGACTTTTTGGAACATTTCTGGGGGCTTTTGACACATCCTTCACTTGTTGATTGTCACAAAGGCTTTCATATTCTGGGTCAATCAATTTGAGGTCCTGAGGAGTGCTAGGAGACAACCCTCCATTACAGAGCTTCTGTGAAGAACTGCTGGTTGTTCCAGAACAAGACTCTTCCGTCAAAGAAGAATCAGGAGATGTAGAATCAGAAGATACCATGCTCTGCATGCTCTCCTGCCCATAAAGAATCACAGTCTCTTCCCCATAGCCATTTAAAATTTCATCATAGCTGTCATCATAATCTACTGCACAGATCCGCTGCAGAGACTTGTTTCGAAGGGGCACAGTATTCCACTTTTTGTCCACACAGAACGGAACAGGAGACAGGGTGTTAGCTCTGAAATTAGCAAAGCGGGGCTGGCCCCTCATGCGAATTTCCATTGCTAGCAACTCTTCATCACTTTCATCCCAGCTCTCATGCTCTTCCTGCATGCTGCCAAAAAACGTGTCATCCTCACTCTCATCTCCACTAGAGAACTCTGGATAACAGAAACGTCCACCTTCATTACTTATTACTTCAGTGCTTCCACTCAGAATAACATGCTTACTGTGTGAATCCTTCATTCCACCCACCATGCAGCTCGGAGGGATCTTTCTTTCTAATGATCTTTTATAACAATTATTTATCCTTCCCAAGAAGGTTTCTCTCGAGTTTGTTTCATTTCCACTGAGCTGAGGTGTGGTATCCAAACCCGCAATCTCCTTCAAAACTTCGGTCAGTCCATTATTATTGTTATTTGGTATCTTACCCACACCCTCGTTGTTGCCGTAAGGCCTAGAAACGTGGCTGTAACCCTCAATTTCATCTTCGTTATTATTGTTCAGTGGTTTTTTGTTCAAGACCGCTTTGTTTCGGTTCCACCCCGCAGGCATGTGTTTATTCTCCCCCTGATCCAGCGTGCTGATCTCAGCACACCCCCCCTGCCCGTCTGCCACCATCATGGTGGGTTTCACAGCTATGGTGGGTTTCTTGGCCACGGGTGGGCGGAAATTTCCACTATTCCTCCCACGCTGGCTGTTGCTTTGGTTTGCATTGGGTTTCAGATTTCCATGCGAGAGGGGCTTTTTCTCTGCCACTGGCGGTACCTGGTGCAAGCTTTTGGGCTTGAAGCAGTTCTTACATTCCCCGGGTTTCCAGACGTGCTCAGTGAAAGTGTTGCAAGCAGACATCTTCCCAGAGCTCTGTGCTGGGTGCTGTGCTCTTCAGTGCATGGTAAGAATTTCATCCATGTGTTTCCACTCTGCTCACGTAGGATGGCCACTCCTTTGAGCAGCGATCATGCTGGAATACAAAAGACAACGAGGATGAGAACAGGGAAAAATCTGCTTCATCATTTTATTTTCTACACTGTGGAGAACTTGGAAGGAGCCTTTTACTGACATCTTCTCTCTTTTTACATAAATTTATGAAACTTTGCAACTGAAATGTAAAAACAAGTTGCAAATATCATTTTTCTCATACATAAAGAATTAAAAGTTTAGCAGTTAAGCTCTGTGCTACTGAAAGCAGAGAGAGAGAGAGAGAGAAATGGCAATGACTGAGAATTTAGAGTAATTCTCTTGAGTAGTTCAGGACCACTGACCTTTAATTTTTTCCAATATAACAAATGCAGGAAGAGGATGTAAACCCAAAGATTAGTGCACATTGCTTTCACCAGAACTACTTAAACATGAGACAGAAAAGTAAGAGTATGTTTACTCTCCTAAATGCAATTGAGATAATTTGGTTTAGCTTTGAATGTGAATGAGCTCAGCTTAAGTGAGAAAATATGTTCAAGCAATTCCAAACTCTGCCATTTTAGCACTTCTTTCATCAGAGTCAAATGATAACTGGAGAGGTATTTTGGCTGAAGGGACAGGCTGGACCGATGTCCTGGAAAAGTCAGATAAAAATACTGTGGAAATCTTTCTAGCAAGTCACATTTCCTTTTTGCTTACCACAGTGGCAATAAACCATTCTGATATCCTCAAAACAAAGCTATGGATTTTTAGTCCCTGATTTGTTTCACATGTAGCTTTTCTACCTAACCCCTCCAGAAATAACAATTGAAGAAAAACTGGAAATCTTTTTCAAAGTGAATCTTTTTATTTCCTGAAACCATCAGCCCTAAGTAAAAATCAAACACGAATTTGCTGTGCTTTATAGACATCAGGGTATCCAGGCTTTGAGAGTTTCATGAATTAATGCCTGAAGATTTTAAGCCTTCTGAGCCAAATCCGCAAGTCTGTTCTCTTTGTCACTGTTGCATAACTCCAATTATTGGAGAGATTTCACCGAGGTGAAAGAATTTGTATGTCCACTGCCACTTCTGCAAACACAGGCACTGGAAGTCAATAATTTTCTATTCCCACAGCCCTTCAGGTGGGTGTATCCTTGCTGCTCCCCCGGGGGCACTGAAAGGGCACTGGCAAACCCCTGCAGCCAGAGATGCAGCTCTGCAGGCAGCCCGTGCCGGGCGCTCAGCAGCAGGACGCCTGTGCTGGAATTCACCACGGCCACGACTGGCTTTCCTCAGCGTGGCAAACAACAGCATCATTAGCAGGGCTGACACGGGCAGGGGCTTGTCAGTCTCCTCACGTACTGCTCTGTGTTTTGGCAAGAGGCTGTCCTGTGCTGGCAAACCAACAGAGTGATCCCCCTCCAACACCAGATGGGGCTGAAGCCTAACTCTATTAGTATCTTCAGACACAGCCATGCTACCAGGGCTATCATATTTCATATGCTGACTAAATATGTTTCCAGACAAAGCTTTTTGCCAAAAAGCCGGTGCCAGAAGCTTTCTCTGTATGACCTAAGAGATACAAAGCCTGCCAGACTAAGATCTGCCCAAACTTTTAGTCTTTATTTTATATATACAGAGTGAAATGCCTTTCCATGTTTTTTGATCTCTCTCAAGATTTGTTGCTTCAACAATTTGCAAGCCCATATATTGTAAGCAGAAAAATTACATTAAGAAATAATTCCTCAAAACCAGAGAGAAAACACACATACTACAATTTTATACTCTAGTTAGCTCCTTCCTTTCATGTGCTTAACAAATAAAAGGAGTAAAGTTACACTGATGGGAATCTAAACCAAATGTTTTTTTTTTTTTTTTTTGAAAATACAGTTCTCTATTACATAAAAGCTCTGAACAAACAATTTAAACAAGAGGGTTACTGCATGTCTGTGGGTTTTAAGATTTAACAGTCTGATATTATTTCTCTGAAATTGCTGCACTTGCTCTGGAATCCCATCAAAAGCCAGACAGCTTTACAGTGTTCCTGGCTAAGCAAAGCCAGGGTAGCAATGAGAAAGTTCTCTGTTGCACCCCTTCCTATGGCTCCATCTGTCTGTTTTAGCAGTGGCTGTGCTGTCAGGCAGCACTCTCATCTCCTCAGACACTCCTCCAAGCCAAAGGAGTGCTACACTCAACCTGTGAGTGGGAACTGCAGGACCACAGAACCACAGCGCTGCAGTGGGAATAACAACTCCAGCACAGCCACAGCTCTGTGCAAACACCCATCCCACGTCCCAGCAGCACCACCTGCAGCAACTCAACAACCAAATACCTGGTGGTGACTGTGTAAGTGCAGATGTGTCACTGGTACGCAGAAAACACATAAGCCCTGTGTAGGTTTTTTTCAGATCTTTTGCTCTCCAGCAGCCAACAGAACTGGTTTAAAAGCACCATGATCCCCGAGACGATTTGTGACACAGTCTGCAACAGAAGAGCCACTGACTTCCCAGGTGTGTAAACTCCAGCTGGGGGATGTCAGGCCGGACCAGCAGTTCCTGTCGCATGCCCTGACACTGCCTGCAGCTGCACCGGAGAGGAAACAGGCACCTTCCACCAAGAGGAAATGGATCTTAAGAAAACAACCACAACAATTCCAACATTGTGCTACTTTCGTACTTGGAAATCAGAAGCCCTCCTACGCTATTTCAAATTAAATCCACAGTGACCTTTATATGCCTAAATTTGCATTCTAAAAAAAAAAGGAGACAGTTTCTTCCTTTCTGTACAACTAAAAGCAATCTTTCTGCTGCCTTCCTCTCTTTAAAGAAAAAAAGAAAATTTGCTTTTTCAACTACAGATTCCCTATTATGAGTGATAATTATGGTGAGAGTGATTAGGAGTGATAACAGAAATGAAATCTTTCAGTAGGCTGTTGCTTCCATGGCTGTCAGCAGCCGCTGCAGCTTGGCAGGGGGCAGCAGAGGCCACCGAAGGGAATGAAAATGTACATGAATACATGAAAAAAATCACTCTGACCTTGTTCATTGCTGGATTCCTATGCTATTCTCCAAAACAAAGCAGGTCAACAAGAGATCCAGGCACTCACACAGAGATCTTTTCAGCTGCTAGTGACAGGTATCTTTCCTTCCATAACTTTCCTGCTTCCATGGCAGCTTATATACCTGCAATGGAACAGGAACGTGCACTCTGCAGAGCTCCTGGCTCTTCTGAAATGAGTAGTTTAGATGACAAACTTATTTGAAGACACTCAATCTCCGCAAAATCAAGGCAATAACAAACACAGATGTTACATAAAACCCCCAGCATTAGACTTCTAAAGAAAGTATTAATAGCAAATACGTAATATCAACAGTGTGCATTTCACTTGTGTATCTCAAAGCTTTTTATGTAAGCTGATAAACAGAACTATTCACAATTTATACAGGGAAGCACTGCAGTGCAGTGACGCTGAGGAACTAAAATTCACCAAGTGAGTCAGTGTCAGGAACGAGTACAGACAGACAAGTTCTGCTCCCAACAGCAGACTGTGGCACTTCATTCACTAAATGGTTGAGTCAGCACAGATAATTTATCAGCTTTAAAGGCCAACTCATTCTTTTTGTAAATGAGGCTAATGCTCCTCTTTTCACCAGGTACACAACTGCATGCAGGAGGGCTCAGCCTGGCCCTGTTGAGTTGATATCAAACAGATGGGAACATTAAAGCATATCTCACTTTCCAGGTCAGAGGGAGATGACAGATTCAGAGCTGCAGTGCAAAGATGAAGCTGGGATCAGCTGAGATACCCTCGTGTCAGGAAACTGAACCTGGCACAGCAATGCAGAAGGCTTTCTGGGGCTCTTATTTGTTGACATCATCTTTGCTGAGCACATGAAGACAGTAATAAAATTTCAGGCATTTTCCCTTTGTTCTAGGTAATTTCAGGCTGGCAGGTCTCCTTTGGATGCATGCAGGCTGAATCACAATGAAGGCCTTCTCCAGTAATACTTTATACTAAAATAATCCAATTAAAAGGAACTTAATTGATGTGCAACATTCCCTACAATTTCAACATTTTAAAAATGAATAGTCTCAGTAAGTACCAGATGGTGACACACACTAATTAATCAGGCCTGCTCAATGAATGGGCACATGAAAATGAATGCACCTCTAAAGACACGTGTTTGCAGTGCTGTGTGCTGCAAAAAGCACATGAATGTGTGCGATATTCCTGAGCACTCTCTGGTCTCTTCTGAGATCACCAGGTACTGGGACAGGTTTCCTTTGGTTTGTTCTCCTCCAGGGAAAAGCCATTTACCTTTAGCACTGCTGTGCCTGAAAATGGGCCTGCAATTTTTATGCTGCAGAATAAACTGCATTGATCAGCCTCCTTCGGCAACGGTCCAGTGAAGTGCTACTGCACAACCCACAAACCTCTCACCACTGTCAGACATGTCCTCAGACTGAAAAAATCAGCAGTGGAAATCCAGCCTGGGTTTCCTATATGGGAGTGCCCAAAGGCCACAAACCCACCACAGCTTTGTGGTTTGTCTGAATCGCTTACAGGCATCTGGACAGTCACTGATCATCATAAACGATGGTGCAAGTCTCACGTATTAGGAATAAAGTGATGGTTATTCTTTGCCAGTATCTGATTTCTATTTCTTTTAAATTTTAATGTAATTGTAAACATTTTAAGGGACCTTTTCAAAAATACTGAAACTCTCCAAATTCACACCTGTTTGGGTGGCAATGGGCTGTAGAAATGCCCCCAGAGAGTGTCAAGGAATGGCACTCACTTCACTCAAGGAATGCCAGGAAAAAATATGGAACTAAGGAATGGCAAGCAGCACTGTGGACTGCCACAACTTTATTCCCAAAGTGAAGGATGTTTGCTACGTATCAGCTCACTGTTGTACCAAACCAGAGCTGTGGCTGGCAAAGCACAGATGGACACTCCCGTATATGCTGGGCATTACCATTTTTGTTTAAAAAGTTCTATTTTGTTGCAGATAATTTTTTTTTTCAGTTTTAAAGTCTCACACTATATTTTCTCCCATGTAAAAAAGAGTTTAAATGACAAAAATATTTCATAATACTAAGTCAGTGAAGGAAACCCTTAAACGTGCTTTTTGTTCTCCCTAAAACTTGCAAGGCTAAAACAAGATAGAAATAAACCAACGAACTGGAGCAAAAGCCTGCCTAGGGCTAGACAATCTGTGATGCTTCAGAAGAAAACAGGCATTTCCTTGCAGTTTACCTAACCCAAACAGATAATGCCACGGAGCAAGCAAAAGGCAAGAAATATCCTCGGGATCTGCCCAGGTAATCTGATTAGATTCTGCATCATCACATTGGGGGCACACAAAGCAGTGATAAGGACAAGCTCTACCCTTTGGTGTTGAGGCCCAACAGGCCAGCCAAGGCATGTATTAAATATGAACTCTTCTGAGCCTCAACAGTAAGAATCTTTGACATTCTCAACTGGAGAAAACTACCAAAAATCATTTTTTCCTTGTGCAAGAAGTCACCATTAGCATTAACACAACTTAAATTTAAAATACCTAGACATACAGATATTCATATTCTAATAATTTAGACAATGCTGCACAGTATGTTATTTAGGAATACTTTTTTATTTACATGGAAAATTAGTTTTTATTTTTTACTTTTTAAAAAGAAAACCTCAGTGAAATAGGCCAGACTATAAATTGTTTACATTGCTTCCTAAAAAAGGCTGTACAACATTTCAAGATCTAGCAGCAAATTAAGAGTAAGTGCATCAGCTGGCAGTAAAAACCACAGTAGTAATAATTTAAAAAAATATCCTCAATTCCACTGCATTAAAGTTTCTCCCAACTCTATTTAAGGAAAATTATGGGAATAAAGCCCTTCACAGCATATTAAAAGTGCACCTCTATGACTATACCTTGACCAATCTAATTAGTTTTGATTTACCCTTCCTGGGCTCACTTGAAATTCTGCCCTTTGATCTTTCTTCCTATTGTTTAAGCACATGAAGAAAACATTCAGAAGAATAAACTTCACCAAAACCCTCCAGAACGTGCTCACAACAAACAAAAAAGCAATACCTGAAAAACATCATACTGCTTCTGCAGTCAGAAAGTCAGTAACGGTCGTGGTTATCCTTCTGCTGAGCACAGCTTGAGAAGGAAAACAGCGTGGCTCATCACTGCATTGTGGAGTCCATCAATTCTGCAAATTCTATTGACTTAAACCTCTCTGCCTTGCACTGCTGCAACCTCTGGCTCCAAAAACCTTTGTGCTGAACCCCTGATGCAGCAAAAATCACAACTGCCAAACAAAAGTATCCATTACAATTTAGCAGTTAACCTGTGGATGCCAAAATGAAAAATAGTGTTTGAAAGGATAGGAAAGAACTTACTAAAAAGTAGCCAAACACCCACTGTAGTGTCGGTGCAGGTAACTCAGCAGAGAGTTGTGGAGCACAGCCAGGTAGGAATCAGCTCCAACAGAGAGGACACAGCACAGCCAGCTGGGAATCCTCCCCTGGGAGAGCCTTAGGAGTTATTAAATACAGACTTGAGAGAATTAAGTTTAAAAATAAACCACGATGAGCCATTGTTAAAAAAACAACTGATAAATTATGAGCAATAGCACAGCAGGGCTGGACTGTGTAGAGCCAAGAACTGTGCAGAAATTTGGGAACCAGGTGGCTGAGCTACAGAGAATTCTGTAGTGCCTGGGAACCAGGCATCGGTACAGCCAGGAGCTGAGCACAGGGAGAATGGGACAGATTTTGATCATGGCTTCTGTGAAGGAAACCTCCTCTTCCTACTAAACAATGGGCAAAAGAGAAATGGCACAACTTTATTTTAAGCTTTTAAGAAGTTCTCACCAGTTTTTAACTGCAGGACATGCAAATGGTGGAACAGAACAAGCAAGGCAACCAGCAGATTGCACACTTTCTGTGTGAGAAAATCAGTGGCATGATTTACTGAGTATTGTGTTCATTTCTATTTATGACATCTCAGGAAGAAATGCTGCATAAAACAGCCACAAAAAATATTTTAATATGGAAAGCTTTTCATCCCTTCAGTGAAACAAAAAGATTAGGATAGTTTAGTTCAGAATTGAGACAAATAAAATAATATTATATTAAATGATCCGTCACATAAGGAAGACAGACTGGGTGTTCCCATTTAGTGTCTATCTCAAAAAAAAAGAACAATAAACCCAGTGCAGCATATTTACATCTGCAAGAAGAAAATTATTCCACATAAAACACATCCTGAAACAAGCTGGCACTGAGATCAAGAGGTCGATGGATTCAGAGGAACAATTAGACATTTATACAGGGGATGAGCCACTGACAGTTGCAGTAGGTGGGGTAAACCCAAAGCTCCCAATTTCTGTGCTTAAACAAAGCATTAACCATTTCAGCTGAGAAGAAAATCCACTCATTAGATTTTTCCAGTGTTGTCCATTTTGGGCAGCACAAAGGGCAGGGCCACTCCATGCTGGAGTCTGGGCATGATCCTCTTCTTCCTTTTCTCAGATCCTACTCTTTACTTTGAGTGATTTTAGTTTGATATAGCAAAATAACTAAATGGTGCAGTAACACTAACATCCCATTACCTCCCAGCAGTAAGGTCAGGCCTTTCTCTCCTCCTCACACACTTTTGTCGCCCTTGTTCCAAACTTACAGCTCAGCCCTGGAACATTCCTTGTGCTCATTTCTACTTTTTGTGACTACACAACCATGTTTGATATTGGGCAACTGGGGCCTCAGGCTTTGAGCTACCTGGGCCAAGGGACTGTGTCACACCAACACACCCTGCAGTGATCCACAGAAATCCAAAGCAATGCCTAAGTCAGGCCGTGGTCATGATCAAGGTAAGAAACACACATGCATTGCTAGTTTATATTGCAAAGTATAAATAAAAATAAGCCCCATACTGATATCTCATTCACTACATGGTGCAGCAAGAGACTGGAAAGGGCCTGGATCTTTGTAAAAGCTCCTTCAGTTTTCCATCCCCAGCAACCATCTCCTCCCACTGCCATCTGCTTTTGGTGCACTCACTTTGCCTTGTTCCTCACATCTATGATCAAAGACAGACACTCTCATTTGAGGACCTCTTTGATAATCTTGAGCAATGAGCTACAGGTAATTTTTTGGCCATCAAAGCTAGTTCAAGCAGCTTACTCTCACTCAGGCTGCTCTTCTAATTAGTATGTCACTTATTCCTCTCAATAAGCTACTTCACCAGGCACGATGAATGCAAGAAATTTTAATCCGCAGTCATAAGGCACAGCAATGAAATAAGTGATGAGCTCTCAGTCACAAGGTTAAAGATATTAATGTTTACTAGTGTTGAAGTTAACAATAACAACAGATATTCTTTGGTGCTCCTTATGCTTTGCCTAGAATCCATCCCCATAAAATGTGAAGCCACCACTGATAAGAATGTTATTAGGGATAAAAAGCACCATCACAGATGAAATTCAAAAAAGGAATTAGCAGGTACTGAAATTGTATGCTTTCAGCATTCATAATAGGAATTGATATTCACTTATCCTTAAGTGTTGTGTCTGACAGTCACAAAATCTGCCACCACACACCAGTGTTCCAGGCACATCACTGGGGGCTCTCTGATGCAGCTGCTTCCCTCCATGGTGACAGAAAAGGACTAACAGCCAAACACAGGGCACCTAACCGCCAGTAATTAGCTTTTTAAGCTACCAAAAATAGGGCAGCAGAAAAAAAAACCCCAAATAACCAAACAAAACCCCAGGAATTTATTTTAGTTCACAAAAATCTGATTCCATACTTTAAAAGAATCCATACGTGGAAGAGCTATGCAACGAAGGTATCATTAAATATCATCAAGGACAGAATTAGAAAAGAAATGTAATAGAAATTCTGTATTAGTTTTTATCTTTGCAGTCAATGATTGGTTTTTTACAGCTTGGGAATTTGCTTAATTTTGTCCATGAGAGAAAAAATACCCTTCATTTTCACAGACAGATGTTTAAACCTATCAAGTACGGAAACCACTATAATTTTTAGCCAGTGCTGTAACAGGAGCAAAGGGGAAGGAGGAATCATTTGCTGTTCCTGAGAAGGCTGACTTGAGGCAGGAAAAAACCCCTGCCCTAGGAACCCACCTGCTCTGTGGGCAGGAGGAGCTGCATCCAGCCACCTAAAAAGAAGAGGTAGCTTATCACAGCCAGCCACAGCATCTGGAGTGGAGCCTGGCACGCCCCCTGCAGCTGCTCCTCCCACCCCTGGCCAGCCCTGCTCTCCAGAGCTCAGGTACTAATTAAGGAGCTGCTAATCATACCTGGAAATGCCAAACTTGCAGGGCAGCCAGTGCTCACTCCTGGGACAGGACACAGCAGGAAACGAGGCTGAAGCATAGCAAACAAGCTGTAGCAAAGGAAAGAGAAAGAAAATCAACACCAATATTCAATTCTCTTCCTTTTGTTCTTTTTTTTACAGATAGAAATGTTTTCCTAAAGGAGCTGATGGACAAACATAAATTTTGCTACTTGTGCTTGACAGAATCCTGAGAATGCAAAGCTTTTTCTATCCAGAAAAAAAAACCACAATGTGAATTTTCTACGCTTGTACTGCTGAGATGACTCAATACCAATCCACAGGGATCTCAAAGTAAAAGCAGACTCACGCTCATCTGAATTCCTTACCTTTCAGACAAGGTTTTTATGACAGAATACTTTTTTAGCAAACAGGGCTGCTATGACTCCACACCAGGAACCACACCAAGCTCACGGCAATTATCTTTTGTCACTGGCATCCCCAGTGAAACAGGAAAGGCTGCAATTACCTGCCCTCTTGGAGGCTCTTGAGAGAGGTTTATTCCTGCCATATGCAACACTGTGCCATTTGGAACTAAATTGTAACACGAACCAGCCTAAGAGGATAAACAGCATCAAGTTGCATGGCAGTAGCAAAACTCTTCCTCATTGCTCCCTGCTGAGGTCCTGGGCTCAGTCTCTGTACAGGTCAGGAGACAACACCAAGATGAAAATTGCTCAGGAATCCAAATCAGGTTCCTCACTACTGCCTCACCAACACCGTGCACGTGAAGGGGATGCCAGGTTTCCCAAGGAGGGTCCATAGGAGAGACCTCATGTTCTCTGTAGTGCTTAACCTTGCAATTGATACAGAAAGATAGTCTGTACTGCAGATTTCCGCGTTGCAGGCTCAGCCTTGGCTTAATTAGTCATGGTTATGGTTACATAAACAGTGTATGGGATCCTGGCTGTTGTCAAATAGCAAATTGCCATGGCAATCCCAACAGCTCAGTGCAGTGTTAGCTCATTGCTTTTGCCCCATACTTAAGTAGTTCTATTAGTTCTACTTTGCTATTTTATAACAAAAACATGAATAAATTCAGGTTTCAAGCCTTCTCTGTAAAGGGAGCTGCCCAAACCTTTAACCACTTCTGTGAATTGTTATTAACACCCTTGGACGGTTGCTCTCCAAACATAACAGTGTTCCTGGAGCTTCATATCACTGACAAACACAAAGGAAACAAACCCTTCCACTCCTTAAATAGATTCCTCTTCATGTGGTGTCCATGCACTGTCTTTTTAGTGTCCAGAACTCAGGATAACGCTGTGCTCATGCCTTCCACAAGCTTTTGAGGATTTTCACTTCTCTCAGTGGAGTCAGGCAAAACTCGCTTAAACTCTTTTATTCCCAGCTTAAGAGTTGTACATAATAAATACAACATATTTGCTCAATCTTTTATTCCAGTATAACCAGGGCGTATCTCTGCTTTCAAATTTCCTGCTCTCCCTATTTACATTTTTTTTTCAGACTACTCATTAAAAACCCCTGGCTAATGTTAGGACAAAGATTAATACAGAGTGTTTTCCTCAGTATCTGCATCCTACCTACAATCACTTTCAGACCTGTCATCTCTAGCCAGGCCTAATCCACAGAATATACGTTGTGCTTTCATCATTTCAGTTTCTTAATAACAACATAGAGAAAAGAAACTAAAATGTATTAGATTTAGCAGTTAATTTAACCTTTTGTGTATTTGTTAACCAAGTTAGCCATTGATAGATTGCTAAAATCCAGCATCTGCAAAGAAGACACACAGAAGCACAAGGAAGGCAGGACACATGGTTTTGCAAACACAATGAATTTGTGTTTTATTTTAAAGCTATTTTAAAAAGCAAACATTCTGGTTTGCAATAGTATCAAGGTTTCAACAGAAAAAATAGTCTGAGTAATTCAAATACAGATTCAATGTTTAATTTTTTTGTTTTCAGTGATTTGCAGAAATATTTTTTGGCATAACCACAAAACTGGTCACGACTAACCTCACCTTCTGTAGCTGTTTTAAGTACAAATCATTTCTCATCTGACAATCCCTCATGAAACTGTCAGATTTTTTTAAGTAAGCCATTTTATAAAGCCTTTTATTGAAACCAGGAATGTTAACAGGGATCCCAAAGACTTAATTTTGACAGAAATTGCAGTATGTCAAACTCAGTAAAAGCAGCAGACTTATGTTTGGATGCCAGAATGCAGTACGTAAAAGGAAAAATGAAATGAAAAATGCTTAAGTTCAATAATAGGATATTTATCAGCCATTTATCATGCCTGGATGCAGGTGTAGGACTTGGTCCCTGGGTTGCTTCCTACAAGAGTGCTGAGCAACTGCAGCAGATTTGCTCTGAGCTGTGCAGGTTCTCAAAACACATGTTAATACAAAAATTTTTTCTACACAAAAATATTCATTTCTCCTTTTTTTTTCTCCCTGTAGAGAGCAAAGCAATTCCCTAACTTCCATATGGTATTGCAGGAACAGGAAGACTAAAGAGAAAAGTGGAAAGACACAAAGGGCTGACAGCATTTCCTGGAACACGCTGGTTACCAGGAGCAGCTTCACCACGTTGTCCTTCCGTTCCCCTCTGGCCGTGCCAAAGCCAGCCCTGTGGCACAAACCCTGCAGTGTTGCAGAGCTCCAGAGCCCCCTGCTCCGTGCCCCTCCCCGTGCCCCGGCAGTGTCGGGAAGCAGGTGCACAGCCAGCTTAGAGTTAGAGCTGCTCCTGCTCTGCTGCCAACCCCACTCCGGTGCCAAACGCCACACAGTCCCAACATATTGCACTGCTCTTCCAGCCCAGAATTCTTCCAAGGATGATAGAATCGAACATGCTTAACAAAACGATGGGCTCATAATGCTAATTAGCATTGTGTAGCCAGAAGATAGACTGTAGCCTCTATCTCTAATGTCCTATGGTAAATTTGTTCTCTCCACATAAAAGATTGGTACATTAACCATGTCTTACTTTCCCATTTTTCTTTCCGGAGAAGTTGGATGAATTGCAATGCAAACGGATAGACTGAAACGCTCAGCAGATGATTTCGCTTAAATCTCAAGTAAGACAAATGAGACTCGATCTTCAATCACTGCCCTGGGAGGTGTGGGCGATGTACTACATTATACAAGGAACAGCATTTGGAAAAACTCCGTTCTCACTCCTCAGCCACTGTACTCTTTTAATTACATGCTAAACTTGGAGACAGAACTGGGAAGGAAAAGGGCAGAAGAGACTTCCCAGAGATAATGAGATGGCTGCTTGCTGGAATGAGGCAGCAGCATCATTAATGCCTGAGCTGAAGGAGGAACAGGCAGATCTCTCACACTGCCCGGCACCGCCGTGTCACCAACAAGGGGTCTGCACTCACTCGTTTTAAGTAAAGATATGAAGCTCTAGCAGAAAGTTCACTACCTGAGTCAGGGGGTTTGTTTTATAGGGGGTGACAGAAGAACTAGTTTGAGGCTCTGTAGAATGAATAAAATAAATTCTGCCTCAAATTTCCATGAACCTTTAATATGCCAGGATCCAGAGATGAGTAAAAGTCTCTAAAGGTCCCTGGAATCCTACTGCTTTCTATGTCCATGTATTTCCTTGTGCACACTTCGTTTCTACACTCTGAAAAAAAAACATACAGAAATAAATTAGGAAGGGCTGACAAACTAATTTTTCTTGAAGTCTGATTTCAGTCTTTCCTATGAAGAATGTGATTCAAAAACTCTTGTAGTTATTATTGTCCAAGGATTGCAGGTTTTTTTAAGCTGTTTGGATGGATTTGATGAGCTACTCCACAACAACGTGGACAATACCTTTGTTTCCTTGTAGATGCAAAGTGGGACTGTTATCCCAAGATCCTGCGTTACTCCTGCTGCTAAACATACATGAAGAGTTCTCAGGTGAGTACACACTTTTCTTATAGTGGTAACCAAGTTGTAACTCTTACGTGCTCAGAGGTCACGCATCAGGTAGTTGCATTTAAAGTTTTGCACAACTAAGGCACAACTGAAAGCATTGTTTTCTTTCAATCTTTTGATTGCAATATATAGGGATAAATGCAATACCACAAGTGTACAGTTTTAATTGAAATGTAAACTAAACTGTTGATATTCTCCTTCAGTTCTCCTTTGCTAATTATGAAAATAATTCTAATAACTGTGGTGCCTAAACATCTGGGGAGAAGATCAAAATCACTACCTAAAAGTTAAGTACGGTAGTACTTCAGGGGTTAAAGTCACATACATAGTGACTTCTTTAAAAACGCACCTATATAGTTTGTATATTGCAGTAGCAGAGAAATATGTATTATACATTCCCAGGTATTAAATATCTTGGTATATTCTGAGGTCTTCAGATCGAGATCCACACAAGACATACATATCAGAAGCAGAACACTAAAATAAGTGTGACCAGACAAAAGAGGACTTAAAACTGAGAAAACATGATTACAAAAGAGAAAAACTACACTATTAATGAATTCTGGGAAGAATTAACTTAGCCAGCTTATCCAGTGGAAGCTGTAAACCTACAGAGCATTTAAAGCCTACCCCTAGACAAGCCAGCCTGTCAGAACTCTGCCAGCAAGGACACACTAACACCCAGCTGGACCCTTCTGGATCCCTGCTGGCTCCAGGGGAGATCACAGGGCTCTGCCCACAGCAATAGTCTTTGGAATGATTCCCACTCTGCCCTCACAGTGTGTCTGTTGTACCAACCCCAACACTGGGAACATTTCACCACCGCCCTGTTTGAAATGGTCACCACGTACAAAGTTCCAACAGGTAACTTCCAATCCAGAAAATACAATCCATCTTTTAAAGAAACAAAGTCTTCAACCTCATGGACACAAGCACATGCATTTATGACAATTATTTTGTAGGAGAGAAGGGGAGAGTTTATAATAACGTTATGAGCAAGGAACTTCTAAATCCAGTTTTAAAATTATCTTCAGCTTTGACAAATCAAACCTATATCCCCCTCTCCCTTTTGCTTATTCGTAAAGCCTTTCTTCCTTCTCCTCTCATACTTAATCTGATCTAAATTCTTTCAGGATGTCAAGAGGATAAATACGGCTATTAAGAGCTACCAGTTTCCATTTGCTTTTTAGAAACGGGTGTGTGGCACTCTGAGGCATTACAGAAACTATTAGGTATGCATAGTATGCTCTGTCACAGAGAGACAATATGCAGAGAAGTGGAGGCTAAAACATTCCTGCATTAACAGGAGGACCCTCGAAGTGGCTTGCAGAGTGTGCTCCAGGGCCACTCAATTGTCCCACAGTGTCAGTATTTCAAGCAGATGAATTTAACTCTGTTTCTCTGGGACCAAAGTATCAACTCAGGAATCAGGTATTTGTCCAATGCTGGTAACAAGATTTCTACCTAGCAATTTTCTGCAACTTAAATGGAAATGATGCATGAAAAATGTATTCTTATGAGATGTTAAACACAAGCCAAGTGTTTTAAGAGAAAAGTAGGAGACACCCCAATGATCTCTGTATTTTGTCATCACTGACTGCAGCCCTGCAGCCCTGAGGAGCCTCCAGTTCCTGCCAACCCAGCAGCAAATAATAAAGAGCCGGTTCAGTTTCGAAGAAATTATGGTACTTTCTTATGTGCATTCAGAAAGAGACAGCCATGAAGCATTGCACTGCTAAATGTTATAAAAGTCCTTATAAATATTCATGTGCAGCATTTGTACTCTGAGTATTTAATCATTTCTTTACAAGAAAGGAACAGTGGGAAGGGGAGAAGAAGAAATTACTGTTTCTTCAATTCCACAGAGTTCAAGGCAACAGAGAAGATGAACGTGCACAGGTGATCTGTAAATTAGTCATCACCAAACCCAGAAAAGTACAAAGAACAGAGTTTTTTTGGGTAGATTTTTTTTTTCATTACATCTGAAGTTTTACAATAGTTTGAAAATATTACACTAATGATTTCTTTTAATAATTTCAGTTACTTGAATGTTGATCGTTTGAATTTCCACATCATTGGCTTTTGATAAACAAGATTGATCTGTTGCTTCTGACATTTGCATGAAGACAGATTGAGTTGGCTGTACTCTGCACTTCCAAACCCCCTTGTCCCAGGTAAGCTCAATGCCATAGCAGAAGACAAACTCAACTGCTTGTGCTGGTGAGGCACTGTCCTACTTGGACACTTGATCCATCTACTCACAGCTGTTGGGAGCTAAAATAGCAAGACTGAAAGCCCTGCCATCACCCCTTGCAAGCACTGCATAAGTAGCTATATTCCATGGCACACAGGCTCTTGATCAAGCCTCTCAGACTTAAAGTTTATCAATACTGCTGTAAATTAATATAGATTTCTGTAATACATGCTGACAATACAAAAGCCTGTTCACAAGTGGCTTGTGCACAAAGGAGAAAAGATGCTGCAAAACAGCTTTGACATAAAATTATAAACTTAATTGAAAAGAAAGGAGATGCTCTGACCTGCTCAGAAATCACCCAGCAGAGACAGCAGTGAGGCTTCCTGCCTTGCTGTGATCCTGCCTTCAAACCAGACCACAAAAGCCTCTGACACTCTTTTCCCTATCCTTTGGCACCAGGAACATAATTTCTGGCTGGACACACATATTAAACTGAGGCCTTGGGTACCTTTGCAGTACCTTTTCAGACATCACGCTCTGGATGTCCCCCCTTCCCATTCAGAATGCTACAGCTGGAGGCAAAAATGCCAATCTATGATGCTTATTCCCACAGACCCAGCTCCTCCACACAACCTTTGCTGGCAAGCAGACCTAGTGCTGGCTGAACAGGCTGGTACAGCAACAATAACAGTGGAAGAAGTTTATTGCTGTGGTACTTGTGGTTCCCTGTTGTATCGGTCAACTCAGATTGCTGTCAGCTGTACCTCTCTCTGCTCGCAGGTGAATTGGACAGGTCTCAGTGGAGTTACTCCAGGCTCATGCCATGTTTAGGAACACAAAGCAAAATGAAAAGTGGTGCTGCCTTTTACTTCCCTCAGGAAAACTGCCTCTTGCAAATGGCTTTATCATTTTCATTATATCCTGTTTGATTTGCTTTACCATCTTGACTGGAACAATAGCTAAGACATAATAGAAAAAGATTTTTCCACAGGCTGGTTCTAATTACATTAAATCTCAAGTGAGATAGGACATTTAAATAAGAAACAACAACTGCAGAGTCTGAGATAATGACATACCGAGATACCAGGCTTTTTGAGAGTGCCATTAAAATGATGCATGAAGCATTACAGCGCACTCCAATCAGGCTTCAACATGAAAACCATTCCTTCTGTGGCACAGCACAGCAGAGAGAGGTCAGCAGTTATTGCACTCAGCGTGCAACTCAACAATTAGGAAACATTATCCCTCATGCTGAAGTTACAACATAGATACAGGCTTAAACTTCTGGATGAGGTGGGGCAGTTGGGAATGCAGAATCACGGTGGGATTAATCACCTCATGAACCACAATGTGGAGTAGAGGAGACTCTGAAGAGCTCCTGGGTTTTGTTGCAAGTTGTACCTTTAACATGATAATTGAATTCTCTTAATTGCCTGGAAAACCCATCATTGTTAGATTGCTGGAAAACAAACACAGACATGCAGAATGGAGACTATGGCTGAGTGGCCTGTGAACACAGTGGAACCTGCCATAGTCCCACAGGTTGTGTGGTTAATGGCAGAGCCACGGTGCAGCTGTGCCACCAGCACTGGTGCTTATGGGGCCCTGCAGTAAATTCCCTTGCTGGGAAATCAAAACTGAGGAAAGGGAAGTACCTTAATTACTTCCCCTCAACCTCCTTTTCCTTTTGCCAAGTGCTACGCTGGGCTAAAGGGAAGGAGAAGGGTTGGCCTGTGGGAATGAGCTGCACAAGACAGATCAACTGCACCCTCAGTCAGTTACAGACAAGACAATGCTGGACAGGAGTGCTGATCTGCTGGAGGGCAGGAAGGCTCTGCAGAGGGATTTGGACAGGCTGGATCAATGGGCCAAGGCCCACGAGGTTCAACAAGGCTCAGTACCAGGTCCTGCACTTGGGTCACAACAACCCCCTGCAGTGCTCCTGGCTGGGGGCAGAGTGGCTGGAAAGCTGGAAAAGGACCTGGCAGTGCTGGTGACAGCTGAACATGAGCTGGCATGTGCCCAGGTAGGCAAGAAGACCAATGGCACCTGGCCTGTATCAGAAACAGCGTGACCAGCAGGACCACGGCAGTGACTGTCCTCCTGTGCTGGGCACTGCTGAGGCCACACCTCAAATCCTGGGGTCAGTTTTGGCCCCCTATGACAAGAAAGACATTGAGGGGCTGGAGCATGTCCAGAGAATGGCAACAGCACTGGAGAAGGGTCTGGAGCACAAGGGGCAGCCAAGGGAGCTGGGCGGGCTCATCCTGGAGAAAAGGAGGGTCAGGGGGACCCCTTCACCCTCTACAGCTCCCTGACAGGAGGGCGGTGCCAGGTGGGGGGGCAGGGCCTGCTCCCAGGGAAAAGTGATAGGACCAGAGGAAACAGCCTCAAGTTCTGCCAGGGGAGCTTTAGATTGGAGTTTAGGGAAACTTTCTTACCTGAAAGGGTTGTCCAGCCCTGGAAAAGGCTGCCCAGAGCAGTGGTGGAACCACCATCCCCAGGGGGGATTTAAAAGCTGCATAACTGTGGCACTTGAAGACATGGGTTAGTGGCTGACCTCTGTGATCATGGGGGTGTTTTTCAACCTTGATTAATTCTCTGATTCTATAATGGTGAAGAACAGTTCATCAATTCCGCCTGCTCACAGCTTGTCATTGGACTGAATAACTAACATCAAACCACGTCTAAGGGATTCACTGCTGTATGACTAGAACTGGAACAGGTCTGTACACACACGTTGGGTACCAGTTACTTATCTGTTCAGCTGGTTCTTCATAGCTGTCATAGTAAAGTTTCAAGGAAGTTAGCTAGATACGGAGGATTAAGAGACATATTTCAGTCAATAAACAGAATCTGCAATGTAAATTCTATCCTCACAGAATATAAACAGCAGCAGGTCAGTAAGTAAACCATTCTTGCCTAAATAGCAAAGCAGTAATTATCTATTAATAATCAAGTACACAAAAGAAAAATGAAAAAGTTTATTTCAGCACATGAAATAAAATTATTTTCTTGGTTGTATATTCTATGCTTCAGACTTGGACCACTAAAGTACTCTTACACAGGAATTGTCTACATTCATCCAGTGCCTGGTGCCAGGGCACTGCAGGGTGATTGCTCACACACAGACAGCTCAGCACTAACAGTTTTATGACCACATGGCAAAAACATTTCTAAATGCAGCTCAGATATCTGCACATCCACTGCTGGAGATGCCTGTCTGAAGAGAGGTAATCAGAACAGCAAATACAGACACATGCAATTATTACTACCTATGAAAATATTTAATTTGCATTTGATAAAGAAGAAGGAATTTAACTTGC
Source organism: Acropternis orthonyx (assembly GCA_035583155.1). Lineage (NCBI taxonomy): Eukaryota > Metazoa > Chordata > Aves > Passeriformes > Rhinocryptidae > Acropternis > Acropternis orthonyx. Next base: position 20,458,528 of record JAWWEU010000017.1, read on the forward strand.
ACATCTTTTCCTATCAACTACTGTTTTTGCTAACTTCCTTTAGGCTCTTACGCTTATAAGATATTTCTAAGCTAAAGTTAGATGAAGATGCTCATCTCCATGTACCCTCAACAGCTTCTCCTGTCAGCTCTGAACAGGCTCAGCTTTCAAACTGCAGCAAATCCACCTGTGGATGAGGTGGAGGAGTTGATTCCTGTCAGGCCAACAACAGAAGGGGCTGCTGAAGATGAGCAGTGAGCACCAACACTGAGGCACAGCAGGGCTGGAGCAGCACTGAGGCAGCTGCTGTGGCTCTGTCACCCTCTGCACCCCAAGCAGTGTCAGCAGAGATTTCAGCAGGTGAAGAGCAACAGGTTTTATGGAGCATCACGGCCTAAACAGATCCTGTTCTGAACCTCTCAAACTCACACTGACTGCTCCCCCCTTTGTTTTCCCTCCCCCAATTCCTGGCATATACCTTCTGCACTGAAATACCAAGGTGTATTTTAATATGCAAACAAAACATAAGGCTGTTTCTTCCCCAAATAGGGGAATAATTTGAGAACTTACCAGTCTTGCTCATGAGTTGAAATAAGGGCTGGCAACAAGAGGCTGCAAGGGTCATGATGACCTGAGAACTGAAGGGAGCTGAGGCATGTCTCCCAAACCCAGGACATGCCTAGAAGCCAATGCCAGCACGGCAGTTCTGGCAATTCAGCAGCATAAGGGCAAAATCCAGGGAACTTTTTCTCCAACAAATGGGGTGTGATCCATGGCTCTTTCAGTGCTGAATTACTGACTCCTCATCAACTGTTATGTCACATGAGCTCCTCATCTGCCATCCAAGTTTCTTCCCACACAGGCTGGTGGTCTCTCATTAAGACCAAGATTTACAGAGCAGATTTCAGCTTTTATAGAACCCACTGTGCTTTCCAAAGATCCCCCTTTTCTTCTAGTCAACTGAAATAGCACTTTCTGGCTATGACTTGTGGGGGTTGTTTTCCTTATTTATTTATTTATTTATTTTACATTTATTTAGAACTCGCAATGCATATTTCTCAGCCCGACTACTAAAGATGTTAATGAGATTTATCTGCACAGTCTCTCACTATCTGCCCCCTTTAATTCTTTGAGATACAAGTGCTTTTATGTTGCAGAAAATGAGGACAACAGAAAGCTGCAGATCCCATGAATGTAAAAATTGTCTTAAAGGCATGGAACAATTCAGCCCTAATTACAGCCAGCTGGAGCCTGCTCTCTTTGCACTGATACTTAGATAATTAACCGAATACTGACTGATGCAAGACTCAAGTATGTCACTACCACTCAGATATTCAAGGTTAATTTTTGCATCCATCACCACCATCAAAGCCTAATGGATTATTACCAGCTAAAGTCTTAAAAATCCTTAACATACAGTCATAGTCAGGAAAGAATTATTTTTCCTTCAATGAGCTTGGGGCCATCTTTCTTTAGAAGAAATGATTTTTCCATTAAAAAGGCAAACTAGTAAATAAATTTTGGTTCATTTAATACCTGTAAATTCACTCACTTAAAGCCCTAAACTAAAATACACTGAAAACACAACACTGATGTAGTAAAATAAACCCCAAACTGTCTCAATGGTCATAACTGTAGTAATATCTGTTTATTTCTCATGGTACAGCACCTTTAAATTGGTGGGGGTGTGTATCTTCCTCAGTAAGCTTTAAACAGATATAGAAAGCAAATAATACTATGCCAAAAGATAAATATCCTGACTTGACTGCCAATGCATATATCAAATTATTACAGAAGAGGACAGCAGAGATGGTGCTCAAGAAGTCTGACATGTTTGGAAGTCAGAATTGCTAATGCACTCCTGGCTCCTGCATGTAACACAATACATGGTTAAATTGTGAGGCACCTGAACCGTATTTGCAGGAAGAACACTGACAGGAGAAGTCAGTAACAACAAGAGAAAGCTGTCTTTCTCAGTTCTATTTTCAGCAGTGCTTTTCTTGAAAATAGGTGATTTTGGACAGATTCAGTCCTTCTGATGGTTATAAAGCCAATCAGTGCTGCACCGACCAGGAGAAAACTTCAAATCAATTTTTGTTATCAAGTGGCAGATCAGGGAACTTTTATTTCTAGTTAGGAATTCAAGAAATCACTGTGAAAAATCTGAAATATTTTAACCTTATAAAGATGTTCATAAGAACAGCAATACAACAGAGTAAAGGCACAGCACAAAGAGAAACATAACTCCTCAATAATTGTTAGATCTGGGGTGGAGCTATACGGCAGAAAACTGACATCTCAGAGCAGGCCTGCAGTGTTCTCCAAAAATCTGGGTGGGGAGGCAGGAATCTAAAGAATCCGGAATACAGATTCTTTTCATTTTGTATTTCATTTGTCCTCACGCCTTCTTATCTAGTATGGAAAAATAAACAACCTCAGTTGTGTTTGCCTAACATATTCCTTCAGTAGGAAAAGTCTGAATTTTGTGAAATACCTCTGGAATGCCAGTGTAATTTAAATCACAAAGTGTTGCCACCACAGTGCAAGTTAAAGTGTAACCTGCAGTTTTCCCCAAGAGAACATGCAGGATTTTTTATTACCAGAAATGGAAAGTAAGAAAACAAAAATAAAAGCTTAGCAAAAAACGTAGGTTAACTCATATAAAGAATGACATCTAAGACAAGGCTGAAAAAGAAAGCAAGACAGGTATTTTTGCAACTATTTTGAAGTCTCTTTCAAGCCCTGCCTATTTGCCTGTGAAGTACTTTTGCTTAAAGTATATATATGCTAATCTTCATTCTTAAGATAGTGATGATTGGGCTGAAAAAACTCCTGCTTTGGAAGAACAAAGGAAGAGAAACTGTGCATCATCAGCAGTTGGTTCTGTGGGCATTCTCTGGGAGTTATGCTGAGGAGAGCAAAGGAATCACAGAATCCTTGCAGTTGGAAGGGATCTCTGGAGATCACCCAGTCCCACCCTATGGAAATGGATGTTTGTGAGGAAAAGCTGCATTCCAGATAAATTGAAGAAACACTTGGAACCCAAGAAACCTCCAAAATTCAAATTATTTTGTGTTAAATGGGAGGTAAGGGACGTTCTTGCAGCAACCCTCTGTACAAGGTGGGTGCTGTAGTGTCAGAGGGAATCCAACACTGCCCAGAACACAGGGACAAGTGGGACTACCTGCATTTCATGGAAATGATTATTGCTTGCAGCAGGTTCAAGTGTGTTGATGAGCTTTTTCAACACTGGAAGTTAATAATTTTCCTAATTAGCAGGATCTGAGCTTTGTTCAGGTTTCTTTTTGTATGGATTTTTTTTATTTTGTTTGTTTTTTTCTTTGTTTTAGAGAATGGGAATGTGTTTCTTGCCAAGGCCACATCACATAATAACAGACTAGAGAAGAATGAAAGGACCCAGCATGAAAAATGCAATGTAATTATCACCAACTGAACAGCTGATAAATGAAATGACAAAGTGAAATACAGGAATTTCACATGATGGAAGTTCAGACAGGGTGAATTTAGTAAGAATTTTGAATGAACAAAAAGTGGAGACCTCACCACAAGCAAGGCCTCATCTCCCCACCACTTAAAATTCCCTAGTCCCACACTAATCAACCTCCCATCCCATCACAAAAAGAGCTACAAGATTCAATACCCAGCAGCAGAGTTGTCTGGATGTAACAGACAGGGAAATGAAGAGCAGCACTGGTTTGGAGCTTCACACACTTAGAAGATGATTTTTCCCTTTTGTATGTTCCATTTACTTGAAGTTTCCAAGGACAGCCATCACACCAGCATTAATTCAGCAAACACAGCATCAGTTGCCTTTTCTGAGCTAAAGTGACAAGGACAGTATTTTTAAACACACCTGTGATGGGCAGATTTCAGAGATAACCATAAGTGAAAATGGAGACTACTGCAAGCTACTGAAAAACCTGAATTGCCCTCCGGAAAGAATTGTATACAAGGGACATGGAATAAATACTCTTACGTTAATGTTGCTTAGTCTGTCAATGTTTCCGTTTTGAATCAGCCTTCAGTCATTTAAACCTCATATGGAAAAGCATGGTTGGACCTGACAAAAGAGCAAGCCAGGTCTTTTTTCCTTACTCTCCAACTCCAACACATCCTGACTTCATTATCTTCAGCCAAAAATCTTGGATTTTGAATTTGTCTTTTGTTTATATGTAATTGCAGTTACCATGTTCCCCTATCTCTGTCATTTCATGATTCCTGCAACCTAATGGAGAAGGCAGCCAGGAGCAGGCACAGCACAGTGCCTCTGCTCCCAGTGCTTCTCCAAATTGTAAATACAAAGAAATTGATACAGCAGTTGAAGTTTGGCACACTGTTCAGGAATGCACAAAGGAAATGCAGCATAGAAATGCAGAATCATTAAAAGAATGCTATTACAGTTATTATCCTAAAATTCCATTTAAGCCAATAGCCCCTCCCCGCAAGTACCTCGCTTTATCTACAGCACCCATCAATCACACCAGACTCCTCTTCAGTGCCAGTGTTTTCTGTTCTTTCCTTGTTCTACGTGCCAAGCCAAAGAGAAGCAACAAAGGCTGGTGTTGTTTCTGGAAGAAAAATGGGTTCTGCAGGAATTAGTGGGCAGTTTCCTTTCATGCACACACAGGCTCGTGTTCTATACAGAGAGTCAACCTATGCAAACACGTTGCAGTGAGTGCTCTGTCTTTGCAATGGAAAGCATCCCACAGAATGTGTGTGGGTTCAGCACACAGGAAAAGGAGGCTGAGAAGGGTTTCAGAAGAATCCCCTCCAGTGGTGACTTGCTGTGTGGCTGGAGAGCCAGGCAGGCTCTGCCACACAGAGGTGTGTTAGTTGCCCACAGACTTCCATTGTTACTGGGAAGGTGGTGACTTCCTCTTCAATGAATCTTTCCCTTTATTTTGCTCTTCCTTCCTCATGATAAATACACTTTTTATTATTCCAACCAATTCAACATTACTTTTAGAAATTTTATCACTCATTTAGATTTCACTCAGTGAGTCAAGTGGAAAAAATGTGCTCTCAAGCTGAGAGAAAACCCTCCCACTTGAAATCCCTCAGTCAAGAGCACCTCCCAGGCAACATCCGCCAGCTGTTCTCAGAGACAGAAAAAGTATATTCACTCAATCAGTTCCCACCTAAGCCACTCTGGAGCATCTCCAGCAGGAAGGAGATTATGCCCAAAACAGCAACCCCATCGTTCTTCCCAGGCCTCCTCCCACTCAGCTCACCCAGCACTTCCCTCAGCTACACAACCCTCTTGATGTTCAGCTGATTAAGATCTTCCTGTGCCAAGAGAGAAATCTATCATGTAGCATTGTTATCCCTGTTCCTGGGCCTCTGATTGTCACTTTTATCAGCTAAATAATAGTAATTTGAATGCAGAAACAATGATGGGAATCTTTTTCCTCAGCTGACACCACTATCCTCGGCAGATTTACAGTTGGCGCTGTTTTGACAAAGACTGGATGCACAAAGAAGTTGCTCTGCCAGGCAGCAATGTACAAGGGAACAAACCAAACATCACCTTCCAGGTTTTTAAAAAGGTTTCCTCAAAAACCATGGTGGTTGCAACCTGTTTGTATCTTCTCCTGACCTGCTGTATAAGGACAAGTCAAGGTGGTGTATTTCCCTTAGTAAGGATGGGGAAGTTTGTGACTAGTATTGCTTTTTAACTTGTGCTGCTTATGTTTCTGGCTCTGAAGTGCCCTACAGAAACCAAAAATCCCATTGAAGTGCCCCAGCTCTGCAGCTTTTGCAAAACAGATATGAGAGCTGGAACTGTCTTTTTCTTGTTCTCATTAGGCACGTCAGTGAATCAGAGATCTGTGCACACGTTCAAAGAGAAAGGACTGCAGGGGTACAGAGAACAACAGAAAAAACATTAACAAGAGTGCAGTAAATCTGAAAACTTGAAAGAAGAAAAACATTTTTCTTATAAGTCCTTTTTGAGCTTCATTTGTCACTACTGCAGACAGATGGAAACTGCAAGCCCTCCCTGCCAATGCAGCAGGAGACACTAACACAATATACAAGCAACTCTGGCAACAAAACTTACAACTCCTAGAGATGGGGAGTCAGTTCAGAAAGAACCCCAGCAGCCTACTGACTGATGGATGCACTGGCTGAGCTCCTAAGGGCTGGCCTGACTGTCCTCTCACAAGAGACACAGGAGCCTTAGTGTGGATTTCAGACAGGAACTGCTACTTTAAATGCTGACCATTTTCCAAAATCTTGCCCTTAACCTTACAGAAATTAGGAGAGAATCTTTCTAGGGCACTGACTGTTCTCCCACTGACGTTCTAACACAGCCTGTGATAAATACCTTACCTGGACTGGTAAAGGAGAACACGTATATTTGTAAAGTTCAGAAATGCAGGCCTAATTTTTCTGCCAAAAGTCACCTAAAACTACTGTCAGATCTGTTTGCTCTCCTCTCAAGAGCAGAGAGCAGAATATGAAAGAACTGATTCAAGCAAAACCACAACACATTTCAGATTCCCTTTGTTTTATTCATGCCAAGTGAAAGAAACATGGAGCTATGTCACTTTTGATGCATGCTGTTACATTACTGTTTCCCATCAGTGTAACCAAATTAAGGCAAATTCTATTGTACACAGGTTCAGTGAAGCTTTGAGAAGGGCACAGACACCTTCTTTCACTCTTGTTTCAAAAGACATTGAAACATCATCTTGGTGTGGTATTAAAAGTGTAACAATTCCTCTCTACCCTTCTTCGACTTTCTGGTTTTAGCAGTCAGTTCCATTTCACCCACTGCTACAAAGGGACAGAGCCCACAACAGGATAGTGATGAGGAGCTGGGGTTCTTTCTACTCCAACTTTAACTTTAAAAAATAGCACAGTTCTGTATTTCTGACTAGTACATTGACCTGGGAAAAACAAGTCCCAAGTACTGCAGATGTTTAATACCCACTTATTAATGATGGGCACAGAACAAATTAAGCAAGTAAGAACAGCAAAGAGAAGAAGAAAATGGAAGAAGAAGAGGTTTTTTTAGGAAATAATGATTGCTAGCAGAAAGGAGCAACCCTGTGCTATGTGTCTTTCCATACTTGTCAGAAGTCACACAAAGTACTTACCATATAACTAAAAACAGGGACAGAGTTGCTTCCACAACCTGTTCCAAACTGCAATTTTGCTGGGCATTTGGTATAAAGACAGTTACCTACGGAGAACATGCAAAATCTGATCTTGTTTTCTAATGATGAAGAGATGGGATGAACTCACAGGAAGAAATTTCAACTACTGAATAAACCACCAGATACGAAAATTCAAACTTTTTGCTAACAAAACAAGGCTCACAAATTCACAGATTCAGCCAATGTTTGATCCATCTAAGATTGCTCTATTTAAATTCTGGTAGTAGTAAAACAACATCCTCTACAATCCACGCAAATTATGCTATGGTTCTGTGTTAGGGAAATAAAAAGATGTCAGAGAAATGAGTTACCGCTTAAGCCTGAGGCACTTCATCCATTCTGATGTCAACGGTTAGCTTGGCAACACCTTCTGCAGCCACCGGTAATAAATCCCGCTGAGAACTTCAAAACTTCCTATTTCTCCAGAAAAATTCACCTCACCCTCTTCTCTTCATGACTGCTGGTCAGGACAGCAACATTTTCTGTGAAGGACAAAACAAGGTTATTTCAAACAACTTTCAAATCTGATTTACTGTTAGTTTTCCTTCTTTAGTGACCACCTGATCACTTAAATGTTGCAAGAGCCATAGAAAAAGACATTTTCCTTTACAGAATTCTGGCTGCATAGCTGGCACCCCTGACTTCTGTTTTCTTCCTTAACATTCCTGTTTGTTTTCTGCCCCCCAGGAGCAGACTGCTGCAGCGTTCCTCTCATTTTATCTGCTCAACAGCTACACTGCAGCTTTGCAATTGAAGCATGGGCTGGAAGCACCCGCTGAGGAACGGCCTGTAGAAGCTAACTGGAATACTTAAGGACTTTTCCAAGGAAAAGGAACAGGTAGTCTCACTAATTTTCTTAATTTTTAATTACAATTTTGAAACAAAATATAAAGAATGAGCTAGGAAAAAACCTGACAACTAGCTCTGTACATTACGTGTTTTAACGGAACAAAAAAGGAGGTTTATGCTACTTCTGCTCCCATATTGGCAGGTCATGGTGGTTAGACCAGTAAGTTACTCAAATCCTCTTCACCTTAACCCAGCACTCCTTAACAGGAAGAGACAAATGAACAGGCTTGTCTCCCAACAGAGCAGCATTTGCTGGTTTTCTGAGGGGGTTAAGGATGTTCCTCAAAGCTCCAGAACCATTTGGAGTTATGCAAGGAGACAACACTGCCTAGTTCTTCTGAGGTTTTATTTGTGGGGTGTTTTTTTTCCTTCTCCTCGCCTCTTCCACTCAGGTATTCTGCTTCTGTGACTTCAAGTGTGAACACATTTGTGGATGACAGACTTGGCAGAAAGAAGGCAAACACAAATTGTCTGTATTATGAAAGCCACAGGTAACAAGGAGCAAAGCACTTAAACTTCTGTGCAAAGTAAGCACACCCTGGTGAGCCTGTCCAGGCCGAGCAGCATGACAAGCAAAGCCACCAACTGCTGAGCAGCATAAGCAAAGTGCCTTGACAACCATTATCACAAGAAAAACATTTTTTAGGACATTTGAAAGGAAGATCCTGAAATAGCTCTGCAGATGAGTAGCAACAGGTGAGATGAATATGAACCATCCTAACAGAAAACACACACTATGTGCTTGAAAATGTACTTAATGAGAAGGGTGAATACCCTCCTACTGAAGGCAGATAAAGGAATAGCCAATAAATTAGTCTTAAACTTGAACTTGTGGTTCATCATACAAAGGGAGATACTAGAGATTAATCAAAAGCTTAGTCTGGATGGAGAAGATTGAATCTTCTTCTCCCAGCCTGAGTATTACCAACCAGTTTGCTTCTGCAGATAGGATTAGCTAGAGAAACAATGTAGGGGAAGAAAAAGAACAGGGCCCTGCAAAACCTCCAGAAGGAATGTTGAGAACACCACAGTCCTTGGTAGTTTTGGGAACCTAACTCAGCAGCAAACTTTTTTGCATATTATAGTTTTTTGAAATAAGAAAAACCACCCAGAAGAACACAGAGATGAGCAAATGTTTCACGGCATGGAAAGGCTGCATTTAAGATGATTGATTTAAAGTCTCTCCATAAGGTGAGGGGTTTCTGTAAAATTTTAATCCTTTCCAAAGTATCTTTTTTCCTGGCTAGCAGACCGAGGGACTGGGAACTTTGCGGATTGAGGCAGCATGCTCCAGTTAAAGCAGCTGGCCAGGGAGGGGGCTGGATTTCTCCTTGATTTTTCCTGCTTGAGGCAGCCCTGGCCCCACCAGCCTGCGGGACCTGTTCCCAAATCATGGGCACCTCTGGGCATGTCTCTATAGAACACCAAAACAGGAAAACATTGACAGAGCTGTATCTATATAATAAATTATCAACACTTACACACATTTTTAAATTTCAGCTGCATGCAGGCACTTGTAACTTCTGCCCTAAAATTCTGTAGGCTTTGTCTATCAGGAGCAAAGGGGTCTGCTGGCCATTTGCCTTTCCTTGCAGAGCTGCACTTGAACAGCTCTAGCACAGCTAGAGATGGCAGAGATTCACTACCACAGTCTTCTATAAATCTGGTGTTCCTACAGCTCATGAGGAACATTTAGGTATTCTTTAAAACTTCCATTACGTTATATTTTATAGGTGCCACAGAAAGCATTTTATCTCCAACACAAGCACATTGCATATTAAATGGCAGCTAAGGCGAACAGGTGGTACAGAGACCATGTGTATGGTTATCATTGTATTCACAAACAGCACACTGACTTAAAAAATGCAATTTACCACTCGAAAAGAAAAGATTTAAACCACTCTGCACGCACTTCTGTTCCAGTACTACAGATTAATTTACAACATTTTAAGTTAATTGATGAAGATGACATGAAATCCTTCCTCTTCACTGCTGCTCTGATTCGACAATTAACGTGAAGGAGTAAATGAAGATGTAGGTAAATTGCTCCATTTTTCCCTTAGCTTTCTGCAGAGGCTGCAGACAGTAGAAGCCCAGTATGAAAAGAGCTGCCATGTGACTCAGTCCCCTTCAAGCTGTCCTCATAAAACAAAGAGCAAGGAATGCTAAACAAATGAATCACAAGCCATTGCTGCAAAACATCCCGACTTTCTAGCAACTGCCAAGGCTGGGAGCAGCTCTCCCTCCTGTGAGTCTGAGTGACAGCACTGGATAAAGGGGCACCTCGTTCTGAATTATGGCTGCTGACTGTGTAAGGAGGCAGAAATGGAGGCAAATCCACGAGGAAACAAAGCATCATTTGGGAAATGTTTTTCCTGTTTATGTTTATTTCAAGCGAATTCTTCCCTGGTTGTGAATAACCGGCAATGCTTTAGCATTCAGTACATGGCCTGATTTTTATCCTAAAAACTAGTCTTTGCCTTCAGCTGGCTGTCAGATTTGCCAAGCTGAAGGAATTCTGGCAACATTTGTGCTGTTTAATGTCTCAGCATGTTGTATCTTGGACTTAAACCCCTGTAAAAATACCTAATTATAAATATTCATGTTAGTTATCCTTTTTGCATGATACAGTAAAGAGAGGGGAAACAGATTCTTTCCAAATGGACTGTATCAGCAGAGCATAACAACATCACAAGGGTCAATATCCACAACCAAAGCATGCCACTGAACCATGGATTTCCTTCAACGGAATTCCAGAGGCCTCCTGCACACAACGGGTGTGTGACAGCTTTACCAAAGAGGCTGCAAGGGTCACCTGGCACAGAAAGCACCGGAGACAGGAATTCCCAGAGTTCCCTCCGAAGCACGGGGGGATACTGCTGGCAGTTGTTGCTGAACACTAGAAAGCCCGCATTTTTAAGTGGCATCACCCCACTGCTGATCAGGTAATAAAGAGGGACGTGCTCTGTTTTTAGAGTAGTAACTTCTTCACTTCAAAATTGTCTCCTTGGGCGAAGAAATGCTGCAGACAGAATATATCCACTCTTAAAGGAGATTAGGCAAGGGAATGCATCAGTACAGGGAACATGCAGTCCTTTGCGGGTATGTTTTTAATACAAAGTCATGGATACAGACAGGAGACTCAGAAGAACAGTTTAAAAGTCAAAACTTCTTTCACTTTTTAAAATATTAAATACATGATGAATATAGTGCTTAAAATAGAACTGATTCACAGGGAGAAAGGAAGTACTTAATGACTTGTTCATGCTTAAGGACTCTTAAAAAACAAGTATCTGTTACTCACGCGTTTGAAGGATTCGCTACTCCTGAACTACTGATTTGAAAAGCTTTTGACACAGCAAGATGAAGACACATCCCCAAGGGCTACCATGTAAGCTAAAAGCCTGTGTGCTCTCAAACACACTTCCTTTCATTGAAGAAAGGCAAGATTAGCATGAGGAGGCAAAAAATAAAGGTTTGACTGCTTTGGTTCTGGAAATGATGTGAAAATAAGGTTTTCTGGCCAGAAGAACCAAAGATCCCCAAACTGTCATGTCAAGAAGAATTAGTGATTGAACGTGAGACCACTAAGGACTATCCAGGCCCTCAGCTGCATCTCTCCTACAGCAATTTTTATCAATTGATTTTTGGCCTAATATTACAAACCTAATACCATTGAATAAGAGGAGAAAGCAGAAAGGCAGAAAGCAGTGCTAGTCATCCATCCTTATGAACAAATCACATAGTACAAACTTCTTATAAAGGAACACAAAAAATTGGCCAAAAGGAACTCCTGGCTCTGGCTACGGGAACAGGCAGGAGCAGGAGCAGCACCTGTCAATGAAGCAACAGAAGCCTCTGCACCATTCTCACTGCTATGTGCTGTAACAAGCCAACTTTCCTCTCTCCAGAGCACCTGAAAATCCAGGCTTTTACTGGTGTTTTACATTCACAGAAATCCTATGAATATCTGAACGTGGTTTCCAGGGGAGGGCCCTGGGCACAGCAACACAAGCTCAGGCAGCAGCATGGACACAGGGATACAGGAGAAAGGAAAAGTGCTGTGGCAACAGGAAAAACTGAAACCAACAATAACCCCCCCTACCCAACCCCAAACCCTCAAATGACCGTTTCTGCAACTTTCTTTCACAAATTAATCCCCAAACTTGCACTGGGATTACAGTTTGAATTTCAACCCACTCCCCCACCACACTCCTTTGCTGCTTGCGGAGTTTTATTAGAACCATCTGTGAGATCCTTCCCTTCCAGTTTCTTGTGTCTGTTAATCTGGCAGCTGCACTTTCTCATCTATTCAAAAAATCTTTGTTGCAAAGTTGTTGAGACAGAAGGTCTTTGACAGGCTAAAAATTATCTTGAAAATCAATGCGGAAAAACTACATCATATTCTGTGCTTTACAGATTAACAGGGAAGAAGTTGGAGAATATATGTATTTTTAATAGGAAGATAAATGAAGGTTTTGGGGATCAAGGAAAACGTTACCAATGCAATTTATCTGACAAAAGCCACAATTTACTGAAGTACTGCAAATTGTCACTGCAGAAGAGTTTCAGGCTCATCATTATCACAGACTGACAGAAGAAAAAAAGGCAGAGAAGTATTTCCTTACAGCAGCTCTTGGCAAAAGAAAAGTGAGGGGAGCGCTAAGGGAAGGAGGAATGTTGATGAAGTAGCAGAGTTTGAATGTATTTCTTTATACATGATACAATTATTACAAGTTTTTGAACACAACATGCTTTGCAATCCTCTTTATTTGCCTGTGCATGGTGCTGCTTAAGTTTTCATCCTTCTGTACAGCCCTACTAAAACACACTTGTTAACTCCTATGTGCAGATGATTGATATTAACACCATGCTCTCTGTCGTGATGGGACAGGTTCTACCCCCAGGACAGGGCAGGGCACAGCAGTGCTGCTGAAAAATGGCACAAAAACCCGTGGCTTTAATTTATTCTGATGTTTTTCTTCTCCAAATTGTTTCTGCAGAAGCATTGGCCTACGTGCACAAGAGTGGTACAACCTTCACTTTTGGGGTTTAACAGAGAACTTTCTTCCAGATTCTCCAAATAATCTCATAAAATATGCTTTAATAAAGAAAATTCACTTCAAGCTTGCACATTTTAAAATATTTAAGCAACACTTCTACTTTTTGGTTTATAATACAACAAACATTTTCTTTCCTCTTTAGAAGGTAAAAAGTGACTACGGACAACATTCAGCTACCATCAAATAATGTTTATGCTTGTGTAAATTTGAAAAATCTGTGACATTAACTGAGCTTTCTAAAACTTCCCCACAGTTACAGCAACACTGGAAGTAACTTTCTCCGCATGAGCACATGAATTGCCTTTACCTATATATCACATCCAAGACACGTCTGCTGTCATCTCCCATGACCTTTCTGATTCTGTTTTATACAACTTACAGCCCACATCTTCCTTAAGGAAATTCCTAATTCCTCATTTAACTAAACAAGACCATTTAAAGTTTCTCAAGTACTCTGACTGTGACAAGACTTCTACAGCTTCGTACATTAGGATTTGCCATTTTTCTCTCACACTTTCCTTTCAATCCTAATAGAACATTTTTGGTTTTTATAAAAGTATTAAGCAGGATTTCCAAATTGCCTTATCTTCTCCCTTAAACTTTACTATAAAACATAGACAAATTGAAGTGATTTTAATTGTATAGGCTCTACAAAAGGAGATGCAAATGTAATAATTTGAGTTGACAGATCATGCAAGGTAGACTTTAAAGATATTTTCAGAAGCGCTGGAAACAGCATTATCATAACCTAACGTCATAAACTTGATATGCAAATAAAAATTTAAAAATAAGTAGACCTGAAAAGATTTAAAGAAAATCCATATATTGTCCTGGAATCTCTCAAGAGAATTAATGGAATAACCACAGAGTGTGTGTGTGTGTGTGTGTGTGTGTGTGTGTGAGATCAGCTAGGAGGAAAGACTTCTATTGAAATACTTAACATTACTTTTGTTAGCAAATACTTCACTCCAGTGGCTTATTAGAAATTTTGGTAAAAATAAAATATCTTGAGAAACTAGGAAAGCTGAACAAAACCAAAGTGTGAGAGAACAAGCTTAAAATTTCTCTTCCCGCCACCCCCTCATTGTATTGAAAAAATATCATTTGGATGAATAATCTCTTACAAACCCGCTTTCCAGGTCACCTTTGATCTTTACAGAATACATACATTTATATAACCCAGAGACAACAACAACAAAAGCAATTTAAAATCCCATATTCACACACAGCCCTATTTCAAAGTATCGTGAATAGATTAAGCCGAAATTGCAAACAAAGGAATGCTTGGGACCATTAAAAAAGAAAAAAAAAATACACTCTGCTGGAAATGCCATTTTTCTTGCTCTTGAATACATGTCAATTGCCTGGTTTCCATTCAACAAATAAAGCTGTGAAATGGCAGTGGATTTCCTGCTCCCACTCCAGGCCTGCATCCAAACAAGCAAACACTGAGACTGTGGCTGTCAGCTTCCAATCCCTCCCCCACAGGAGGAAACACCCATGGATGTACGACAGGGGTTATGAGAAAATCTTACTGAACTGCGATTAGAGGACAAAGTGACAGACTGAATGTGTGCGTGGCTTTCTCCTCCTGAAATCTGTTCATAGAAATGAATGGATTTCCTGGGAGCAGAGGCTCTTGCAAGCCTGCCGAGCAGCTCAGCACCACGCACAGCAGCAAATCCCCTTTTCCCGACATCAGCGTGGCTGTAAGAGCTCCTGTGTGGCCACAATAAGGGTTCCAGGATAAACACAGCGTGAATCCCACCACCACCTCCTTGGGCATATCGCTTCCCGAAGGACAGCAGGTTAATGCAGCCCTCTGCAGCTTGTGGGGATCCCATCCTCAGGCTGCACCCATGACCTGGTGATTCACCCTGCAGCTTGTTCCTTCCTTTGGCTATGGAAGAAAAATCCAGCTCCTGATCCTCAATTATACATCCTGAATTATCAGGAATGACCTTGATGGCTCTGTCAATGATCCTGCCTTGTCAAACACAGCTTCCTAATTCACTCACACCGCCACAGCCCCTCTCAATACATAAGTATTCAGAGCAGAGAGCGAACTCAGCTTTAAGACAAACCACTTCTGGAACCCAGAGCCAGCGCGCCCCAGGAGAGAGGGCTCCAGGCAGCAGGCAGAGTGTGAACAGCATCCCAGACAATGCTGGAAAATTCCAGAGAGGTGTGGCACTGAGCTCTTCCCACAGCTCCAGTCAGACAAAGAAAACTTATTTCAGCAGGAAGCTATAGAGAAACGCTTTAGCTGAGTTTTTCCCATCACTCAGTCAGAAATGCAATCTTTACTTAAATGTTAAGCCATATACATGGGCCATTAGTTAAAGTTCCTTTTCTTTTTTTAATAGTTTTACCAGCTTTGACATTCTGTAACACTATTATTTTAAGTCTGGTCTGGACTAGAATTTACACATTAGGAAAATGATTTTCAAAAGACTATGCTAAAATATCTTCCATATATTGCTATCATTTGTCAGTTTTACATAAAGGCAGGTATTAAGATAAATGAAATGGATAAAAAATGGAATACTTCCAAGGAACTAAATGATGGTTAAATTAAACTTGTGACAAGAGCCAATCCACACATTTTGACTTCTCAATGAAGTACCATTTGACCTTGAAGTGAGAAAGGCACTAATACAATACACAAATCTAAAGCAAGAAACTGCATCAGAAAGCAAACTGAATTGGTTGAAATAGCCAGAAGGCAAAGAAATGCAACAAATGGTGAAGGTAAGAGAGAAGGTCAGAAAATGAACATCAGTTCAGTTAAATGACCAGAACTGTAGCCAACAGAATGAGCAGAGCTTGAAGACAGGTCAAAACACACAGTGTGCTCTGAATATAAAATGTGACTGAACACTGACAAACTTAACAAAACCAGGAGTATTTGCTGAAAAGACACCTTAAGGCAAACAGCACATGGGGTGACAGTAACACCCCGCAGCAAAGGCCTGAGGGCATGGGGAAAAGGCTCTGTGATTCCCTGCTATGCTATTTCTTGCCCCCAAGTATTTAAGGTAATTTTCGTTGTTCTGACTGCAGCTTAAAAACAGTGATAGAAATCAACTAGAGTTGTAATAGGGAACTGCAAGTAGCACTTAATATTTCTGAAGGATTAAGATACAGAGTATGCATTTAAACAGCACAAAATTCAGCAAGTGTTGAATGGTTCAAGATTTTTTCCCCCAAAGTTATCTGCAATTCTCTTGCCTGTGACCTGCATGCACAGCACTGCTTAACGCCAACATTTAACCACTTCACCACAGCCTAAGAACTGAATGCACCAGGCAAGCTTTGCATGATAACCCAAAGCATTTAAATCTTTCAAACACTGAAGAAAAAGATTATTTTTTTTTAAAACTCTCTTCTTACTAGACACAAGTTGGGCATTAGCAGTTCTGGCAGCCGTATCAAACAGCTGCAAGGTGGAAACAATTGGTACTGAGCAATCGGAAACAGGCAAGGACAGAGGACAATACACTGCAAGTATTACTCTAGTTCTGGCTTGTCATTAGACACAAAATAGAGCTGACTGCAGCCTCACCTCTACTAGGGTAGAGCATTCTCTGGGAAAAAAAAGGATGATATCAAAGTTTAGTATCAAGGTTAATTGTAAGAGTTATGCACTTGCATTGATAAAAGTACTTGTATGAAAAGGGAGAATCTGAACAGCTTTAAACTCTCTTGCCAGAGAAAGATGGCTATTTGAAACCTTCAGTTAAAGAAAGACAATATGAAGTCAAATTTCTATGAAAAGAGTAATGCAAAAGGAGACACTCGATAACATGCACAGCTAAAAACGCATAGCTGAGAAAGTTCACTGGGAATACACAGAAAAGAGGAAAAAGTGTAAAAGCAGAAGTGGGGGAAATCTGGATCACAAGAACTGCTGATGGACAGGAACAATGGTTGGTGCAGACCACATGGCTCAGTCAGCTAAAGCACCTGTCCAGGGTGAAATGACCTCACTGAATGTTATACTTCAGTAAAAGCAGTGACTAAAGCTACAGAGAAATCTGTGAAGTGCTCCACTGGAAAACGATTTTATATGTTAATTCAGAATAAAACTTCAAATTGGAAAAGCTGAAGTAACAAGTTACTTTTTCAAACATTTTACTCCTAAGCACAAATTTAGGGACAGAGGAGCCAACTCTCACGGAGAGGCAGGAGCACTCCACTTGTGCAGGATAAATTATTCACTTACAGTATTAACTTACCATAATAGACTTCATCTGAGAAGGGAGGATGCGATTCAGCTGAGGACATTTGAAACAACAGAGGTAACAAACTGCAGATTAAGCAAAGTTGCCAAATATCAAAAATGTTGGGAAGATCAGAAGGATCATAAATACCCCAAGGAAAGGCCCAGAGAAGACCAAGTGTTTCCCGAACAGCAGCAGCCTGGCACATCAGCCCCCATTTCAGTCAGTCCATTAGCCTGCTCCTGGCAGCAGCCCAGAGCATAAAGGCACCACTCTCTGCAAACTCTCTCCCATCTCCAGCAATTTGCCTCCTAGAGACTTCCTGCACAAGAGCTGGGGTCTCTGTCCTTCATATTCTTGCATGGAATTTTCCATCACAAAATTTATACAATTACCTTTTGAACCCATTTTACAATTCCATATCCACAACATCCTGTGGAAGGACATTCCACAGCTTAACAGCTTTGTCTCAAGCACCTTTGTGCATTTCTGTTGAGCTGCCTCTTTTATGAGGAAAAAAAAAAAAAAAAAAGAAAGCAGATAAGAAATCTGCTCCTTTGTATCACTGCTATTTACTTGTTCCTATGCCATTATGATCTGTGACTCTTTTACAGTCCCCCTCAACCCGTCTTGCCATGGAAAGTGTCCTGTTGTCTGTAATCACGCCAGTGGATGCTGCTCCATACCTCCAGCTTTCTGACCTGCATTCTTCTGCTGCATTCTTTTCAAGTGAGACTGTGTGTCATATTGAGAAGCTTTTGAGAAGAAGATGAAAGAATTCGAGAGCACTGAGAACAAAGAGGCATGTTTAAAGGCAGAGAAAATTTATTTGGGGGAAAACATACGCAATGAAATACAGTTCACTGTAATTCTGTGTATTTACAAGCAGCAGAACTGTTCAAGCATTATTAAGAGAAGATTTAAAACAGGGAACAAACTAAGATTTGTAGTAGAAATCAGCTTATTTTTCTGTGCCTTCATGCTTTACAGAGCTGAAACAATTTCCGTGCGCTCTGTTTCCCCCTCAAATGAGCACTTTACTGCAGTTTTTAACTTTTTACTCCATTTATAAAGGGACAACCGTGCTAGAGGCAGGTACTAATGAGACTTTGTATTCTAACTGCATTGATATTTTTTAGCAGGGAAAGAAAAGAAGTAAAGGCAGTGAAACAGATTGCAAAGAAGTGGACAGTGGGTGGTGGCAAGGGAGGCTGAAGAATGATTACTAATCATCTTATACTTTTCAAGTTGCAAGTGTAAAACCTGGAACTCACTTTTATTTTCCGCTATTAAAAGCCAACTGGGATCTTTATCATTCAATTCCAAAAGCAAAAATCATTCCTGAAACACTGGAGCAAGCCCATGGGTCAGTCTCTGCAAACAGGCTCCTCTCAGGTCACTGCTGACAGAACTGAAGCACGAAGGAACCACCTGTTACAAGTAAAGCTGCTTTTCTCACCTCGCTACTGGTTGTACACTGGTGGTACAGCAGGAAATCACTGGTGGGAACGTTTCTTTACTAGAGGAGTACTGAATGACTTCCAGCTGAGGTCAAGTAAGGTCACTGCAAGTACAGTTCCCCTTGGGGTAAACATCTTGTACTAAAAAAATGTTCCCCAACCCGCCCACGGCCGGCCCTGCACACACATTCCGGGCTCTGCTCCTCCTTGGAAGATGCTACACAAGGGCAAGGGCAGAACAAAAAGTTAGGTCATTCCAGAGAGGGAGATTATTCATTTGCTGCCCCAGAATGCATTCTATTAACATTTTTGAGAAATGGCCCCCTTCTTACCACCAGTACATACCTCAAATAGCAAAGCCTATTATTTCAAAAAATAATTAAAAAAGGCAAAAAGAAAAATCCCACAGGAAGCACACCTGAAATGCACCCCATGTTATCAGATCCCTGGGCTGCAGAAGCAGGAATTTTAGAGTATAATTCCTTAGATCACAACTGTGCTCACAAATGCTTTAAGTTGCATTAAAAATGTTGCCTTCCATTAGTTAATAAAAAAAAAAAGTCCCCATGGGTGTCATTCATGAGAATATTTTAATTTTTGTAGTCTGCCCAAGCAGTATCATTTGTTGTTGTTAAGTTATAACAAGTGTATTTCAGATCTTCCCAAGAGTAAGATAGGAGAGGGAAAAATAGTGCTTATATATATATACACATACATACATATATATGTAAGCTTTCCTGCTTAGAAATTCACTTTATAATTGACTTTTGGTGGCTTTAAAATTTTTGCCTTCTTCATAAAATCCTTCTACTTTGGCAGAGAGGTATGAGGGTTTAAAAAAAAAAAAATCCATTTACATTTTCAGCAGGCTATTTAATAAAATCCAATATTTACTAACAACATTTCAGGACACTGGGAACTAGGGAAGAGGTATTTGCCCTAGATCAAAACAGGTCAAGACGGAAAGAAATATAAGCTTTTCCACTTATGACTGTTGTTGAAAATAGCCATATAAACAAGAGAAAACCCACTGATATTTGCACATCATGTAGCACTTCTGATATTTTAAAACTTTTCAGCATGCATGACTTCCTAAACAATGCTGCTATGAACAGCTACAGTCCATTGGAAGCCACTGGAAACAAAAGGAGTGTATTATGGCTCTTTGCAGTGGGAATTCTTCCCATCTCCCCACTGCCCACTCTGCATAAACCAATCACAGTCTGATGCTCTGCCATGATTTTCCCACTGTAAATCTGCTGCCTGTTATTCTCTCAAACCCCATCTGCAGGCCATTTTTCTAAAAAATGGGCTGGTTAAAATTCCCTCTCCCTCTTTATTTAAACCTAGGGGAATTTCAAATAGTCCACCACTACCAGACAGGAATTTATTTAAACCATTATTTAAAACACCAATGGCTTTGCATTGCTGCACTTTAACAGTTCTGATGGGTTTCAGGCAATCTCCCTTCCCTTTATCTCCTCTGACACAGCCATTACCTTCCTGGGTGCCCAAATTACCTTCCTGGGTGCCCAAACATGGCTCAGAGAGTCATTTCCATTATTCCCTTTCAGGTTCATTTCTATTTCCATGCAGAATTTTGAGCATTACACGAAGTTTGTCTAGACAAAAAACCACATACCTTTGTGAAAATAGCTGCAAAATTATTTAGAAATGTATACTAGGGTAAACATAAATCCTCTTTCCCTTTATAATATGAGAAATTTGGAGGTAAATTTCCTTATGTAAGGGAATCAAACTGATTATTCCCTTATCTTTGAGGAAGACACTACTTAAGAATTAAAAATTTGTGTGCATATTGAAGTTCTTTTTTCTCTCTAAGATACCCATTAGGAGCCTTCCTCCTCTCCTGAGCTAGAGCAGCCTGCCCAACAGCAACTTGAATCATCAGACACTCAGAACGAAGGGAAAAGGAATATTCTAATAACCATAACTCCCTTTGTCCTGGTATTCAACAAAAACTCAAACTGAGTGTCCTTCTTCTGGATTTCACTGGTTATCTGGACTTCAGAGTTTCCAGCATAACTGTGCATCTTGGCTTGCTTTCTCCCTTCAGACAGGTTGAATGCAACCTTAATTGGGTTCCTCCTTAGTGTAATATACTAATAACTTTTTTCCTAGTTTTACCATTAATTATTCTATAAAATTAATTAATTCCAGTAACTTTAGGATTGCTAGTAGACTCAGCTTTCTTTCAGTATCACAAGTGACAGCACAGAAGTCAGTCAGCCTTTGCAACAAGGCCTGTTGTTGATACCTCACACACCACGACGCTGGTGTAAGCAATGCACACGTACACAGTGTTAATGCTACAGGCAATGCTCCTTATCTGCATTACCTGTATCGTTAAGAGTGAAGTTACACAAGGCTGTCCTTAGAGATGAAAGGCAGGACTCACTCCTTTCCCTGCCTTTGCTGTCAGCCATGCCATTCTGCTTCCTCTTCTGTGCCCATCCACTCCGTGACACAGCAGAAAACTCTCTACTCTTGCCAGGCTCGTGGTCTGCTGAGTTAAATTAGCTGACAAAAACCTGAGGTGGCAGCACCAACCTGGGTGGGGAGGAAGGGGAAGGGCAGAGTGCTCAGGAACTTCCTGCGCAACATCAAGTTCTAGATTGGATTATATATTCTTACAGAGAACTTTGCTTTGAGGATACTTTCCGAATTGCTCTAGTCCAGCTGGATTGCTGCTATCTGCAAGCCACACAGTAGTACACACACTGTTTAGTTGCAAGTTTGTCTCCAGCATTACAGGAAAATAAGTGGGAAGTAAGTAGAATACTTGATCCATGAGGAATCCTCCTCCTCATTTGCCTGACAGACCCAAAGCTGAGTCAGTGGAGCAATGTGCACAATAACTCTGAGAAGCTGCTGGCGTGGCTCAGTGGGCTGGTCCCTACACGCACTGGCTGCACAAAGGGCACCAGTGACAAACACCTGGAGTTGAAGTATCATCTTCCACAGTGCTCCTTGAAAAGGGTGCAACCTGCAAACCTCCTGGCTCACAGAAACTGCATCAGAAAAACCTCACTGCAGTGAACTTCAGCAATCGAGTAGTTTGCCTGAGCCTCATCAACATCACTAGGATGGGAATGCTTTCTTTACCCAAGAATACTGTGTTGATTTAATTTAACCTAGTAAGGACCTGACCTGGGTGAAATCAAAACAAAGATTTGAAACGTGTTCATGTTTGTTGTATTATTTTGTGTGCCCCATTTACATATCTTTTAGGAAAAACCTTAATTTTAGGCTGTGACTCCATTATAACTTTTTCAGCAGAAGAAGAAACTTAAACAACTCCTACCTTTTGTTCCCATGACAGCCCAACCACTCAAGACTACATGGCTTTATGCTGGCAGTTGATCTTTTTGGCAGGGTTTTTCTCCAGTTGAATCACTTCCCTGGTTTGGTTCACCACATGGGTGCACAAACACATGTGCTGGCATGGCACAGGAGGCAGTGCAGAGTGGGAATGAATGACCAGGAAAGGACACAAGTTGAGCTTTACTGGGCTGCAGCGCTACCACAGATGCAAATCCCAGCTTCAGTTCATCTTCTGTTCTCCACATGAGATAAGCTACAGAAACATTAAGATGGGAAAGAGCAACCTTAAACTAAACAGGAGGGAAGGATAGGGCAACAATGAGTAGGGAGCAGATGCAGAGTAGAAGTATTTAAATGGTTAAATCTTGAGATGACAGCTCTTAAGCACTCCACAAGTCACAAAAATTCTAAGTTCCATAGAAAATTTCAATGAACTTCACTTTCCCAATGCGAATATACTATTTTCTATCAAAGCCTTCACAACAGTGCCATGTAAAGTTGCCCAAGCTAATGATTTACTACTCGGTGCTGAAAAACAGTTCTAGATTTTGTTAAATTCCAAGTTTGTCCACAGTATCCTCCCAACCATCAAGAAAGAAATATCTTGTTTGTCAATAATGCCATTACTGAATGGTATCATTCAGCAGATTCATGAAAAGAAGTATCAATTCGGTTAAACACAAGAGTTAAGCAAGTGCCTTAATTTAGAATAAAAACTGGCTTTGGAAAGAGATGGGGACGGATACGGAATTCAGTGTCTCATTTCTGAAGACAACACGCTTCGGTGTTTGCAAGTATATTGTCAAGAATGTCAAAGTGCTGCTGGATGAGTTACAGAGGAACTGAACAACATCTGGGCAGTTGCTACAGCAAGCACAGAACTTGTCATCCGAGGCTGTTCCACACCAGCAGGCACCAAGGCCCATGAATGGAAGCATTTCCCAAGTTCCCAATGACCACTGCAGTCCAACAGGCAGAGGGATTGGGACAGGCAGCTGCCTGGAAGCCAAGCTGTACAAAAACTCTTCCCAGTCCCTCCAATGCCAGTTAGGTCAGAAGGTGAACATTTCCACAATTCCCTGCTTCTGAGAAAGGCCATGTGGCTCTGCATGTTCACAGGTAACAGATACACGCTACTGTAGGCTTAGGAAATGATCCAGCAATAAATTTAGGCAGAAATCCTTTACAGTCCCATTTGAAGTTCAACATTAAAATTATTCCAGTAAGATATTTGGACATCATCACAATCTTGCAGAACCTTTGCAGAACACACCTGACTGCTGAGCTTCTGAACAATAAATATCCTGAGAAGGAAAACCAGAGACAGACCAACCCAAGTACCACACATCTATTAGGCACTTGTGGTCACTTTGCCAACATATAAAACCAATAAACTTTTAACAAACATCAGCATTTAACACACCGTCTAAGCTGTATTGTTCAAAACAAGTTGTCAAACTACAGAGTTTTATGCTAACACTAAGTTTTGATGACTAATGTGGTTCATTTATTCCAACAAACTGAATGTACAGTAGACATAACAGCTGATTGCATGCTGGAAACTACAGTTGTTCTGTTAACTAATCCTCAGGATCTCAGCACTTCTAAGCAGACAGTGGGGGAAAGTCCCATGCTGATGACTCATGATACCGTTTTTCTCTCTCCTATTGTTTTGCAAATTTTCTGCTTAATCTCAAATCCATTTCAACTAGAAACTTCCAGGCTCAGCAGAAACTTGAAGGTAATATATTTCAAACGAGTGAGGTTTCAAAAGGGCGTTGTATCTACAACCCTTTAAATCAATCTAAATCTGGGCTGGCACGGCCCTGCCCTTGTCTCTGGCTTGGGAGCTTCTGCCCCTTTCTGTGTGTGCACATGGATGCTCCCACAATCCTGGAGAGCAGGTCAGGGAGCTGATCGAGCTGGAAACTATCCATGTGCCACCATAAGGAGCCATAGGGGGCAGGAGTGATACAGGAGATGTCACACGATAAGGTTGTGGCAATCCAGATTTAGATAGGCCTAAGTGGAGATGTACTGCCAAGAGTAATTAATCAATCTGAACGAGCTATGTCTTAAAGGAAATGGGCATTCTGAGCTTTGGGTTTCATTTTAAGGTATTGATTTATGTCCCTGAAACATTTTAAATCTGTACATTAGCAGAAAAGTTATCTTATGTATACGAGTAATATATTCTCTTAATGGGATAAAGAATAATGAAATTTTGTCTCACTAGATCTTTAAGAGCAGATTCAAACTTCAAGGATGGTGAGTTCAGGCAGGATAACACCCGTTTTCTCTGCCTGATGGGTGGCAGTAACACTTTGAAGCTGGTTTTGATAATATCTAGGATACTACAGTAGCCACACTCAACTCTAGGACTCTCTTCTGCTTCATTGCTTTAGTTTTGCTTAACAGCCCATTTTTGTGTGGTAAAGCAGTGGTAGAAATTGCAATATATTTATGAAGTCATGCTAAACAAAATTGCATTGCTTTTACAAGGAAATGCTTCAGACTATATCAGTTATAACAAAAAAATCTCATGGGTCTGTAAGAACAGTAAGAGTGGTACAAGACAAGATTCCATCTATTTCCCAGTGACAACTTTTCATGCTGGGTACCCCACGGCATGAGCCTAAACACACACACACACCTTCAAAAATAAATGCACAACATGCCAAACCTTTTTAACATCACCTTTCCATGCAAAATATTTCTATCAGCCCACCACCCTTTTCCAGACAGGGAAATTCCCTCCAAGTCATCAATAACACATACAGCCAACCACTGCTCACCTACTAATGAGCAGTTTGAGCACACAGTGCCTATTCAGAGAAATTAGGTCTGGAAGATGAGAGCATAGCCCTTAATAATTTATAAGACTCATTAATCTTATCCCAAAAGACAAACAAAAAGAATGTGATGATATCTACTCAGATTTCCAGACTAAACCAAGATACAACATTTCAGACGCCATTAGGATCTATCAGTCAATAAATATTCTCCAACTGTTCTTCTGTGGAATAACCTGTCAGCCAAAGAACCATCCATCTTAAAAAGCCCATATTATTAGAGACAAAACATCAGGAACCTGAAGAAACTCATACTGCTGAAAATCATATCAAAAAGGTTTGAAAATTATTCAATATGGCAAAGGCTAAAGATCTTTGGAGTTTGCTATTTTAAGCAGACAAAACCAGTCTAATCTAGTTGTGCACAGAATAAAATACCAGCTCTCTACAAATGTCAAGTGTGCCTAGGGACGTAATTGACATCCAACTTCAAATACTCACTTTGGCAGCTCAACACAGAACCAGAAGGGGGAAAAGACAGGCTATAGTCTTGTCCTGGGACTAAACACTCAGTTCTGTACTTGGCCAAACAAGTGATCCATATTCCCACCAGGCATTAATTACACAGGGCCACACAGGGATTGGTAAGAGTATCTGGAACAGAATTATTTATTATGCAATATTTAGGTCTACTTGTGATAGCCAGATTTAAATGTCTGAAACCCAATAAAAACAACCCTAAGACACCAGTTGCCAGTTTTCTTGGTGTCTCCTGCTATGAATATATACCTTTACTGCTATAAAACTGCCTTTATTTCTGCACACTCAGTAGCAATGAGGGTTTGCCTACAGAGAATAGTGATCTAATTAGATCTCCACTTGTATCTCATCCCATACTCAGTTATGATATTCCTCCTCCTGTTTTGAAGTCCTCCTAAAGGAGATTATCTAAATGCTGGAATAGATGGCTGGAATGCCCAGTCATGCTCTGTGGGAAAGGAGAAGGTCCTTTGCTCTTCCCCAGCTTTGTTAGGCAGGAGCAGGAGCTGGGGAGCTTAAGTGCTCCATCTCATTTCTCACTCCATTTACATTAATTATATGGGTCTTGGAAGATAATTTTTTTCCCAGATGCTGTACCTTCCCTTCCTTATCCACATGACTAGGGAGCTCTGCTCTACCTATAAAATCAACAGGCAGAATTAATACATGATAAAAATGCTTAAAAAATAGATGTGCCTTAGAGTCCGTGTCTGTCACATTCCTACAAAAAGCAGGACATAAGCCACCATTTTACTGTAGATCATGTTGAAATGACTGTAATTAAGGAACATGCTATTTCTTTAATTACAATTTCCTTGTTATAAAATGTCCCTTTACTCACACCAGTTCCCATTATGAGCAGTGAACCACAGCACTGCTCTGCCTTGTCAGAGCTAAGCGTGTTCGACACTTGTTCTTAGAGTTCTCTCTCACCACACTCACATTCACCTTCCACTTATGGCTTTTACACAGTGTGCCATAATACAGGGAGTGTTCAACTGATCAGCTACTTGATTTTGGGACTATAAGGAAAAAGAACATCACTTAAAAACTATAAACCAGAAGAATCATGAATTAAAACAAGGAAGGGATAACTGTAAGTTCCATAAGTAGTCAGTACTGATACACATTATCAAAAGAATAATGAGTATCTCCCCATAGAGTTTGTACTGAGGTCTTGTATTGCATATTCTTTTGAAACAGGACACAAAGATTAAGAAATAGGTGGCATCTTTTGAAAATTTTCTTTTGCAACTAGAGTGTATCCTTAATGCTTAATCCTAAATAAATTCAGAACAACTAATTCCAGGCGGTAAAAAGAAAAAAAAAATCTTAGAAGAAAGGTGATCTAATGGGGCAAAATTATTATTTCAGTGCATGATCTGGGACACGTTGAAGATTAACTATTAGTAGCATATGTTCATGGAAGGAATATTAAAAAAAAAAAGTCATGTTAAGAAGTTTTTCCTTCTGGCTCTCATGAGGTTATACCAAGTCCATTACATATAAAAACTTAAAAATAAAAATTTTTCTACATTAATTAGTCTGATCAACACAACAGTGTTTCAGCCCATACATACCACTCCCTGACACAAACAGTTCTGTCTAATTAAACATTAATCCTATTTTAAAAGCAAAAGTTACTAACCTCCATTCCTCATGGTCTTTAAAAGCAACCATTTGGATGGAAAAGTTTAAAGTGCCTCCTGCCCCGATCCAGCTCTGGATGATTTGCAGAGTGACAGAGACTGGGAGTCAGTCCCCTCCCAGTGCTCAGCTGGGACACTCACCCTGTCACACCTCAGGGACAGATGGACATACAGAATTAGCAAGTACAGTGGATGAAGTATAAATACTGTGAGAAAAGCAAGTATTGCCAGATTAACCCTGGCATTGTGAACACCAAGAAATCTTTCAGGTTAATCTTAACCAAAACTGAAAACAATAACTAATGGAATTTATCTGGACACTGTTCACTGGCTCCGTATTTCAGTTTCAACACACAAACCTTTTTTCTACAGGAAAGTGCTTTTCTAATATAAAAAAGAATTTTTGAAAGATCATTCTGTCTCCAAAGAGACCATTAAGATCTTTTCCATTCTAAACAGAAATTCCTATCTTCTCAAACAGCTCCAGCTCCTCCAAAATAACCAAACTATCCTGAGCTTTCTAGGGTACTCACCTGCCAAAAGCAACAAACACTTCTAAAGGAGGAACAGCAGAAAACCAAGAAGTATTCTTTAATGGCAGTGAAGTTTGAGTGAGTGAAAATTACTGTTGCTTTTCCTGGAACAACAATTACTAAAGGTTTCACACAGAAACATTCTCTTTTTTAATTTAGGTTGCTAAGACGAGCTGCCTTTCCCCATTTCTTTTTTCCACGGATCTTTAAAGATTTGCTATCTGCAACTTAGAGATTATCTGTGTTAACACCTGAAAGATTCATATTTGTGCATGTGAATGCTATCCAGAATGTTTTAAATCAGTATTTCCCAAAGTTCTGAGGTTTCTACCTCAAAGTCTCGGTCCTCAGTAAATTTTACTTGCACATTCCATTATAAAGTTTTTTATTTAAAACCTTAATGACAACACAGCCCTGTCAGGCACTTCCTAATAAACAATGATGGGCCATAAACACCAGATATTTTGTGGTGTATGCAGTCAAGAAATACATACCATATATGCTTACACAGAACGCTCCAGGGTGTCTCACCTTTCCCCTTCCCAGCCTGACACTGGCCAGCAGGAATTTGTGCAGTTGGGAACCTTATTTTCCACACGCACTCCTCTCCTCAGGCACTAAAAGTTTTACAACAACTTTCCCATTCATTAACAGCTCAGAACATTTTGCCTACAGACCACACACAAAATGCACAAGCTGACAGCTGGGGGTGTTTTGAAGGCTACAAGATGTGCTGCACAGATCACAGAGGCCGTGGTGCTTTCAGCCACCCTGCAGGACCTGCTCAGCTGGCAATGCCAGGGAGCCTCTCGTTCAGTCCCAGCTGCAGTGGGATGTAGGATTCAGAATGCACATTTATTTTCCTGATGGGTACAACACACAAACATTAACTTAAAAGGTGCACAGGACATAAGTTATCCATGAAGAGCCCCTGGTTTTCTTATAGACATGTGGGAAAGACTACATGTACAAATTCCTTCATTAAGATACTGACAATCTTAATATTCCTTTCTGAAACCATGGGGATTTTTTTTTTTTTTAACAGGGCAAGGTATGTATTCCCTGAGGATCTTATGTTACTTCATCAGTATGGATTAATTTTCTCCAGTCTTACTCCTTTATAACTCATTCCTCTGTTCAAAGAGATTTTTCTCCCTCAGTGAAAAACTAACATCAAAGCTGTAATGCTATGCTTTTCTCTGCAGTAAGAGAAAGTGATATGGGAGATACCAGCTCTTTTTATACTGGAATTTTGTACAGTATTTTGTGATATAATTTATGGCATGAAACCCTACTTTGTCATTTTCTATTTTTTATGGTTTGCAGTTACTGTATAGACCAACAAAATGAAATCTATAAAATACATATCATCTTTATAAAAAAAAAAAATCCAATGTTAAGTTCTCCATTTTAAACATAACACAATGTAAACTCATCTGCAAATGCCAGGTTTTTATCTGTAGGTACACACAAGCTCATGTCTGTACTTCTGCCTCTCTCCTCTGTTGAAGTAAGCACTGAAATCAAATAGGAAACACTCTGAGGCAAAATTGTTGATCTGCTGCCAAGGGATAGTTCTAGTTCCATGGCTTCATCACTCCAAGTTTCCATTTTATTAATAACAAAGCTGAATAAAAATGATCTGATGCTACTTGTGCATTCATTTTAATGAGTCCCTGGAAAAAAAAAACCTGCCCAAATATCCTGAATAAGTGGAAAAGTTCTGCACAAAGATAAGAAATATCTTCAGTTCCTATACATCAATAACATCTATTTGATCCTGAATACCTATTCTGAACCAAAGAAAAAAAAGGTTTTACAGAAAGTTTCTTAGTTAAATATGAAAATCAGTGCCTGAGCTAACATAATCCTTCAACTCCAGCTTCCCCTTCCAAATCTTAGCATATTAATCTCCTTTCCTTTCAGCTGCTCCAATTCTTGCATAACAATGCCATTTCCTGAATTCAAATCTCAAAATATAAATCTTAAAGCCGAATAATACATTATTAAGCCCTATGAATATTCCCTTAAGCAGGGCATCCTTAAAAAACTGGGCTACAGGGTCACAATTCAGCATCATTCCACACTTTCAGAGTAAGAACAAGAAGTACTGCAGCAGCCAACAACCTAAAAATCTTACTGAAACATAAAACTGCTATCCCTCTGCAGAAGAGATTTTTAATAAGCTGCCAGTATTTTGTTTAAATCCTCATCTCTCCATACAGCAGTCATTTATTTCTCTGTGGATATGTGATCTGCACAGACTCACAGGGAAATCCTCTACTGGTACTTTTAAGGGAAGAAAAACCACACTGCACCCCTCACCCTTCTGTACAGCAAAAAGCCACACACCTCTCCTGAGTGTTCAAACTATCAATGCTCAAACACCAACCTAAACGATTATTCCAGTGGGAAGTGAAAATTAAAAAAGTATTTTACCTAACAAGGATGCCCAGTTTTGATCTGCTCCTTTCCTAGTGCAAATGCTCACTTGAAGCTCAAAACAAGCGTGTAATTACTGTGTTCAAACTCCTGCCCGAGCACAGGCTGGAGACTGTGTGCATTAGGTAATATCTGAAATGTGCTCCCTCAGGTGTGATTTGCTGGATGAGGACAGCAGCTGATGGCAATGCAGATTGTAGGGGGACATGGTCTTTTTTGGGACTAAAGGTCTATCTAAAGCAAAGAAAAAACGAATGATCCTGGAGAGCAACTACTTCAGGAGGAAAATATACCAGGCTTCAGAGGGCAAAAATTATTTCACAATTAGGTCCGTTAAAGCAAAGTACTCGTTATTCCAGTTTTATCATCTACTCAAGATCCATGAGATATCTTTTTTCAAAGGGGCTGGAGAATACAAACAGTTATTACTAAGAAAAGATTAATTACCTCTTGTACTTAAAATATTTTAAAAATGTCTTTTTAGTAACCCCCAGTGAAAAGCACCGAACGACATTCAACAGGACAAGAAAGTGTTTTGCACACTGAAACTAGACATTCATTGAACATACTGAACTTCATTGCACAGGGAACAGTAAGTAAAAAACTGAGAAACAAAGGACACAATCTCTCCATGTTCCTAACGTGTCTTGGTGGCCTCTGAAACCTTCATCATCTCAGTTATCTAGTGCAGCAAGCAAATGCTGAGACCTGAGATGACCATGGCAAGAAGAAATGTCAAGCAGTGGAAAGAGATGAGCCAAAACCATGCTGTGCCAGTTCAGCCTAAGCAGCACTTTCCAAAGGAATGAGAAACAGAAACCAATTCAAGTTTTAAAAACTGATCTTGAAAATTTAGAAGCCAGGAAACAGCCTCACAGTTCTTGGAGTGGTGCCACTATCACCAGCATCTCGTCACCTCCCTTCCCATGCCCTCTTTAAGATAAGTCCTCCAAGATGAACCTGAAAAATCAGCTGAAATGAAAGTGAAGAATCTAGAACAACAGATTAGATCTTAAGGTATAACTACTTCAGTAAAGCAAAAAGGAAGCCTAAATCAAAATCAGTTTAATACACCACCTTTCAGCTGTGTTACACTGACACCTCTAATTCCTGTGTTTTACACACCTTCACATCTGTATCAAACTTTTAATCTGAAGCCAAAAATAGGCAAAATTTATGCAGTATGAATACAGCAGTGTACAACACATTATGAGCAACAGAGCCTGTTTTAGCTTGCTGAGGTACAAAATATGCTTACAGGCTAGTCTGCTCCAAAACATCCAAACTTACTCAGTAATAAATTTACTTACAAAAATATTTAAAGCCAAGCTTTTGGAGCTTTGTTTTTCTCTTTAAACAGTAGAGGAGCAGCTGAGTCCATCTGCATGTTAACAAAGTACTTCTTAAGGTGCAGATTTACAATCTGTGTAAGAAGATAAAAATCTGCACTTTTGGTCCAAAGGACTATCTTTCCACTTCTTTGGCAGCTGTAGCTGATGAAAGTGTTTGTGGGTAGTGTAATCAGCTAGATAGATGTGCTCCCTAATCTGGCTGGAAACTAATCCCCCACACAAGAAAACTCCTAGCCAGATTTGGAACTTGATTCAGCTGGTCACATCTGCACAAGTGCTGATACTGCTGACACCCCTTCCCTTGGCAATCCTTCCAAGGATCAGCTTAGAGCCCTCAGGGACCTGCATGTGCTGAGCCACAGCCCAGGATCTGGGATGGCACTTGTAAACAGCTTCATGCTTCTAATATTGCTTAATATCATATACAAGAGGCAACTCTAATTTCCTAGCACGTAATTTCACTTTTTTTTTTTTTTTATAAAGCTATTTCTGATCATGCAAAACCATGAGAGAAACACTCTTCCAAAATTACAGTAGTTCTTAGGTAAAAACTTGAGTTGGGCACAGTATAAAGTGTGCCCAATAAATTTGAAGACTTACTCCAGTGTGCTTTCTTATAAACCACATGTCAATGCTGGTATTCTAAGAAAATGAAGTTTGTTCATATGTTTCCTCCCTTAACAACTGCTAACTAAATAAAAGGAGGGTTAGAAGTACAAACATGTCTTTAAATCTGCAAATTTTGAAAAAAAAAAAAGTACCATGTCATAAAGCAAAAAGAACAAAGGCAGGTGAGGAAGATTTAATGGAGTTCAAGTTCTGTCGTTGGCAGATACGAAACGAGGAACCAAACGTAAAGTATATTGGAAACAAAGCTCTCTCCTCTACTCAGAGATGGTTAAAATCCCCATAAATCCCAGTTTTCCAAAAACTTGTTTTCTGCCCAAACTGAGAGGAGTAAAAACTTATTTTCTAATAAATCAGATATTCCAGTTTCTTTTCAATGTTGTGCTTATACCAAGCGATATCATCACGCTAAACAACTCAAAGTTAGCAGGTTCAACAAAATACATTTCAACTCCTTTGGGGGAGGGAAAAAAAAAAGGAGGAAAAAGGTGTAAAGCAGTTCAGAAAAATTAATGCACTTTTGTTAATCATTTTGGTCATAAAACCGACACTTTCACTTCATTCTATCCACTTTTTCCCTACATGAACGGACTTACATTTCCACTTATCTTTCCACCCTAACACTGAATATTGTTCAGCAATCTCAAGTGCTTCCATTTCCCTGTAAGTCCCAAAAATATAATCAAAAGCATAAAAGCTCCATCTGAACAGATACCAGATCCATTACTGTAGAATACACTGAATAACTTCTCCATAACTATAAAATATTTATTTACAGTTGGCGTGTGACTATCAAGGACCATCAAGTTCATTAGGCAGTTTGGTCCAAGGGCACATTTCTTGCAAGAATTATTCCAAGATTTCACAGGAAGTTGGGGTATGTTTTGAGTCACCACAGTTTATTTAGAATATAATCCCTGTGTAGGAGAATAAGTGATTGATTTACAGATCACATAATCAAAAAATTCTCACAAAGTCACCTCATTAATTCCTCCCTCTTACACATACAGAGTAAAAGTCACAAGCAAAAATGCTCGTATTGTTTTAAATCGATCTCTTCACTTTTGTTTCAGTGAGTTTTTTCAGCCTGAATAGAAAAATGGAAACAATTTTCTTAGATTAGCAACAGCTGGTCTCTTGAATACACGTTAATAGCTGGCTTTCAGTTTTGAAGACCAGATTTGAATAGTTCTCTGGGCAAAATCCAAACCCAGTAGCTAGTTCCTAAAGAAACTCTTTTGGTGAGAATTCTTGTCCCTTTTTCCCCCTGGCCTCTTACAGAAAGGATGCAGTCACTACCAGGGACACAGAATTCCAGGTTGGGCAATTTTTCTGTGGCTCTGAGTTCAGACTGAGTCATTAAAGAGATTCACTAAGTCCATCTCCCATATTAGCTAAGCTGAATTGTTGGAAAATGGCAATTTAGCACCTGGAGGGAGGTGGTAACTGAAGTTCTCAATATATGGATAAAGGACAACCCATTTCTATTTATGAATATCTAACAATCAAGGAAGAGAAGAAAGAGAACAAAGTTACCAAAGTACAATAACCACTGCAATACACTATACAAACAAATATTTACTATCATAGTGAAATTTATTTGTTAATTTGTGAATATTTATGACACATCAGAATTAAATCACTAAATAATCCTGCCAAAATGCTTTGGAGACAAAGCTCCTTCTATGAAAACCTGGAAGTAGCAGAGAGGCTTTTTATTCTGATTTTCATTAATAATGCAAACCCACTAAGACCAACCATCGACTGCAGCAAGTTACAACCTCACTTGTGAAAAATTTCATTCCAAAGACTACAGAGATAATCAAAATCATCTGATGGACAAAGCAGCCTGTGAGAAAGACTGGTTTTGAATACAGGAATTACAGCCTGGCAAGTTTTACTTTTGTTTGGAGGCAGCAGAAGAGAACAAGTCAAAGGTACCCCAACAAACAGTCTTCTCAGTTTCAAAAAATAAACAAACCTTTTCCATTAGATTCCCAATTCCATGAAGATGAAATTCCTAAAATTTTGAATTTAACTCCCAAAACCTAAACAAAAATCATTTTTCCAGAACTGCAGCACCGCTTGCAATATACTCAGAAGACAAATTCCACTCATTTTCCAGCATTAAAAAGCAGATGTTTTTCTTTGCATTATAACACTTGATTATAAAATAAATTTAGCCTCTGTGCAAAGAGAGGAGTGAAGATAATGGCTCCCTGAAGGCACAGCTTTGAGATAGGAGGGATATTAGTTCAATTTTTTTTTCAAATGCTGTAGAGAAAGATGACAGAAAGAAACAGCTCCCAGCAGTCATTCTTAGTCAATCCATCAAGTGCATGGATGCCTTCACTCCAGATTTCCCTAATAAACTCTAATAGAGCACAACCCTTCCCTGTCCTTACAACATGTAAACTGCAATCTGTGTGGTCTAGTTAGAATAATTCAGGGAAAGCAGTTTGGATTTCTAATGATTATTTTTTTTAAACCTGGGATAACAAGAGAAGGTCATTTCATTTAAATAACCCACAGGAATCTCATCATATTTCAAATATTTTTGTGTGTGAAGACAGATATTTGTGCAGGATGTGGAGGGGAAACTTTGGGTTTGTATATTAGTTTATTTGGGCAGAGGAAGATTGTTGGTTTCCTACCAGCGTTTTTGCTAAACTGCTTTGCAAAACTGTC
The DNA here is from genome assembly GCA_035583155.1 of Acropternis orthonyx. Taxonomy (NCBI): domain Eukaryota; kingdom Metazoa; phylum Chordata; class Aves; order Passeriformes; family Rhinocryptidae; genus Acropternis; species Acropternis orthonyx. The sequence continues at coordinate 20,493,251 of JAWWEU010000017.1, forward strand.
TATAATATTGATTACCTGTTAAAATATTTAACTTGTGGAATTAATGAAGCAGAAATAACACATCAATGCAGTCGGTCAATAGCAAAAATTATCAAAAGGGAAAGCAAATCTGTGTTGTTTGGGTGTGGGAGAAAAACAAAGTAAGTACCACCTGCAAATTTAAATTCAAGAGGTATGTTTAGGGAAATATATGTGCATTCAATCATATAAGAGAGAGGAGGAAAAACAGGAAGAGGCTTAAATAAAACCGAATGAACCATGATTGAGTAACACAACCCATGCAAAGAGGACCATCTTGGAGATATCTGATCTAGCTGCTACAAATTCTTCTGCAAAGAACAGATAGCATTTACAACAATACACAGGACTTAAAATTCAAAGCATGCTGCTTCACTAAGCCCAAGTCCTGCAAATAACTTTATTTTAACCACATCCTCTAAGTTATGTTGATTCTATAAATGTTTCATTGCATTTTTCAGCACCCAACCACTGGCTATGCCTCCAACTTTTAATTTAAATAAAAGCATCAGAAATGTACACAAACAATCTGAGTGTATGGGTTATGAGTATCTTCTTGTGTGACAAACTGAGCTTGGAACACTGTCATTGCCCCCACCCAGCTCTCCCAAATCCCGCTGCTGCTGTTCTGTAGATCTGCTGCTCCACAGATACCTCCTCACTCCAGGTGCTAACCCCACAAGGTTGCCATGGCCTGCTTACCAGTATAGTCCTATGCACCTGTTTACAGTACAAATGAGAAGGCAACAAATTTGGGATAATCAGATGGGGAAGAAAGCATGACATAACTGATCCTTGGTGATGCTGACATGCTTCTGCACAGCCACAGGTTGAACTCATTTGGGTAAACAGAAACCCAGCTAAATAAGCACTCACCTCATTCCCAGTTTTTCTGGGATCTGTTCCTTGACACAGCTATGTAAGTACATGTCCTAGTGTGGCATAAACCCAAGAGACAGGACAGGAGGCATGTGGCAGCTCTTAAGATGGCTTATGCCAGATGTCTGCTAAAACACTGCTCAGAGTGTGAGGGTGCAGATTTGGGTAGGAGTAGGAATTAAGGAAAGGCTGTCTGGGGACAGCCAGAACCCCAAGTGCCATGCCCTTCTCTTCCCAGAGCACATTCTCACATTTTCAGTCCTGTGTTCACCTGACCCAGATAAGCTCTTTCAGGGACAACAAGCAACACAAATATTTTTAAAAAGTTATGGTTAAGCAGAATTAACAGCTTATTGTTGTTTCATTACGTTAAATATAAAGATACTGCACAGGTTCCTTGCCCTTACCATGTTCCTGGTCCCAGTCTGACTCCCTCCTTTGTGCTGGTTCTGATGTTTGTAAGCCTCCTAACTGAGCCAATTTGAATTGCAAACCTAATGCTAAAACTGTCTTTTCTTCATTGGATTAACTTTCTGTTGCTTTAACAAGTCGACTCAAATTCAGTGGAGGGCCCACAGGTGCTGGTGTCAGGGGAAGAAGCAGAAGCCTGCTGTGGGAAGAGGAAGGAAGATGGGAGGAAGAACTAAGTTATTATTTTTTGATTAATTCAGGTGCTGTTTCATGTTACAGCTGAGAGAAGGAAAGGAAATAAGATCTGTAAAGAGAGAAGTACTGCTGCAGGGTAATTAAGACCTAGGAGTAAACATGCCAAATGGTGTTTGCCACATGACAACAAACACATGTGAATCAGAACATGAATCAGTACTTGAACAGAGGAGGGAATGTTTTCTCTACTGTTCAGGAAGCACTTCAATTGTTTGGGAAAGGCCTGAGTCATTAACTCCAGCACGTACAAGTGAGACATCCAAAGCTATAAATACTCGACATACTTTAAGGGCTCTTTGGAATGGAAGAAGAAATCTATATGTACTTTTTCAAAATTACAGAAGCGTGAAGCCATGCATCATTTCACAGATTTTGATTTGTTGTGTTTAGGTTCTTCTGAATTGTATTATCCAAGCATGACGAGCTATAACCTTGAAAGGACCTGCTTTCTTGCTTCTGATTCTTTGGATAGTTAAAGAGCTATTTGGGATAAAAGATGAGAGGTGCACAGGAATTGACAGAATGCTATTTTAATGCAACGCTTTTGTGTGTCTGAAATGGTAGCTTATCATAGCCATTAAGCGAAATTACCTTTCTGATGGCAACTAAGAATCTCATGGCAACAGTTGCGTGTCATAAAAACAATCCTCCTCCTCCTCCTCTTTGATTCTGTGTCTGCCTGTAGGAGCTCAGCACCAAGGCAATAAGGAAATTTTACTGCCATCTCGCAACATTGATTTTTATGGATCCTTCAGACTATAACACACTGAAGCTCTTCTTAATCTGTTTCTAACTCCTAACATAATTTATTCCTTTTAGACACAGGTAAAAAGGCTGGTCAGACTTCAGAGGGGGTTTTCATTCTGAGGTGAAACCCACCACCCTATCAGTGAACACCAGCGTATCAGGATTATCAAACCCTGGTGAAGGGCTTGGTTCCTAATCTAGATTTAGCCAGTCTGGCTCCCCAACAGCAAATACTGTTGTAATAATCAAAATATAGATCCTATTCCTTCAGATATGCAGCTTTAAAATTCTTCCCTAGGAAAGTCATCAAGTTGAGAGGGAATTAAACGCCTACACAATCCTTCTAGAGAAAAATACGTTTGCTCCACCTTATGTGTTCTTCAAAATGATTCTTGCAGTGCCTTCTACCTTGGATAAAAGAGATTCCAGAGAATATTGATGGGCTATACATGATCACACTACAGGTGCCTTCCAAAAGGGAATCATAAAATACCCCAACAGTCCTGGGAGTAAATGCTAACCCAAGTCCATGGAGTAAATGCACATTACTCTGCTGTTACTGACAAGCTCCTGGGAAAATAGATTGCACAACAGGAAGAGGGTAAAACAGGGCTCAAGAGCTTGGACACATGAGAGTCATCCATCTACCCATGACCACAAATCTCAAGAGACACAGACAAGAACAACACAGAAAGTATGCTTGCCTTTGTGGTAAGCATATGGAAAGTATGATTTTGCAGTATCATAAATACTTAATTACACTTTTATATAATTAGTGATATGCTCTCAATTCAAATTCCTTTAAAAGTCTCCATTAAAAAAACCTCTAAAATTTTACCTCTGTTTTCCCTAATTTAATAAAAAGTTATGAAAAAAGTGTCACTTAAGAACTTATTTCCTCCCACACACATCTATTTAAGTTATTTTGTCCTCTCAGAGATTGACCAGCCAAGGCTACGCAAAGTGATCTGCAAAACCTTATTCCCTTGATGAAGAGTTTCTGGAATGTAAAAGCCTGACTGCCCAGGCTATGGTTGCATCTGAAACACTGCAGTCTGCATTTAACTTGTACTACACCTCAACTTCATTATGGTTTGGAAACCACTGTAGTAAAAGGTGATACCCCTTCCTTTGCCAGCAAGTTCCAAGTTTTATTGAATTTTGTCACTTAGTGGAGGCTTTCAGGTTTTGCACAATTGGTATTAGTCTCTTCACAAAGTGAGCAACTTTCTATACATACAATAAAAAAGACTGTTTAAAAAAAAAGTCAAACAAATATTTCACACTTACTGTTTCAGAGCAAGTAAATCAAGAAACACCAATGGGCTCATCATCAAAAGGTTCTGCAATGTGGTAACACAGACAACTACAGCTGCATTATTCTATTGGTGCATTTGTACAGTCATCAGGGCAATGCTGACCACTCATGTAATAAAAGACATCTAAAGAAAACGTAATTAGCTCATACTGTGCCATTCTTGATTCTTATCTCTCCCATCACCCCAGGAAGTAGAAGCAAACTGCTGCTGTCCTGAGACCTAATGCAGTTACCTTTGTGCCTGTGTCTGAAGGACAGTGAGACTTCAAGAGCTGTTCGCTGTTAAGTCACGAGCTAAATTTGCAGCACGTTTCATACAGTGGTTCTCTAACATGGCAGCAATAAGAATAACATTAGTTTGTCTCCCTTTTAAGCAGTCTAAGGTAGCAGTAGGGCTTTTCAGACTGGAATCACAAATCACTTAGCACTGTGCAATTTAAGAAGGATCTAGAGGCTGCAGGTTTTCCATAGCAGGGCCCAGTCAGGCTGTGGAGCCAGCCAGCAATCTGCCAGGATTTCCCTGAACACGCATTCTTGGACTGAAACCAAGTGGAAAAGCTAAATATGCAAAGAAAGAGACATTCGTGTATAAACACATCTAAATGTTTAAGAGAAATATCTTTTAAAAGTGTCATTCAAATGATGGCAACATACTAAAGTGATTCTCCTCAAACAACTGCAGAAGTCCAGCCCAGAAGACCTTTCTGGGTTCATTCAGCAGAGGAACTGTCAAAGAGAGGGCACAGCCAGCTGCTGGTCACTCAGCCTAACAACTGCTCTCTTAAAGAAGCAGGTTGACAGATTTTCCCACTGCATCCACATATTCTTTTCTCACATAACCAGTCATCTGAAGAATTGGAAAAAAAAACCCACCTCATTTGCAAGTGGGCTGAAGGTACCAGTCAAGAAGCAAAGATTTGCTTTTGTCAGATGAGTGATTTATCAAACTACTGTCTCAGCAAGACTATGGTGACTGTACAAGCTCATTTCAGTGCACAGTAAAGCAAGTTAGGTTTAACATGTTTAAATCTCTAAGTAAACTAATCTGCTTCACTCTGTACTGAAATCATCTAAGAGACATTGCAGCTCCATTCTGCACCTTGGATGCAGGGGACAGAGTTGAGGGAGGACTGACAGGTAAGGGACAATGTCCCCTTCATGGATTCCATCTGGATATAGAAAGAATTTATCAGTCTGCATCAACAGAGCTAAACAGAACTGAAGGAACATGGCTGGCAGGTCTGCAAACTTCCTAAGTATCTGAATTAACAATAGAAGTATAAATATATTAAATAGTCTGAAAAAAGTATTAACCAAATTCTTTTTTTTGGTAGCAAATGGCCTAAATTTTAGAAATAGTCATGGCAATGAGACACACACTGGTCAGTAATAGTCACCCACAAGAAATATTTTGGGAATACATCAGTGCTTCAGGCTCTCAGCTTCAACCCATTCAATTTTCTCTTTAATGTCAGCAAGTTATTCATCTTATTAGTTCAAGCTTTATCTTTTGATCTAACTTCTGTAATACATAATTTGGAAATTGGTTTCTTAGAGGGACAAGAGCTGTCAAACAGTAACCCATATCAGATCAACCCCAACAAAGTGGTAACAGCTTAGGACAAGTTGGAGCCAAAGCTTGAATTTCAGAGCATATGCGCAAGTTATTATTTTCTAAAAACCGCAGTGTTGACATTACAAGGGAGGAAAAGAAAGGAAAGATCGTATCTCCTGAGCCCCTGATCAAATTACTTCATAATTCACCCACTAACCCTATCCCCCGGTTCCCATAACAGACAACAATCTGAGACAGAACAAGCCTGTGGATTTTAGAGCATTAAGGGAGAAAAGGGAACGAAGTACAATGTTGCAACGACATCTCTAAAGGATGGGGAAGCATTCAGAGGTATTTTAAGTAACAGAGTATTTTTATGGAATCTTGCAAATATAAAATAGTGGGGCAACTCGAAATTAACCACAGTCTATGTGCAAGATATAAAAACTAGGAGTACAGAGCTATATAGTGTCTGCAATTTCCTATGGTTACTCTCAGGAAACTTTTTTCTAAGTAATTGTCAAAGATATTAGATTCCTGTATTTTGAAGATGGTATCTGCTAGTTCTTAATTTTTCCAAGCCTCTCATCTTTGAAGCAATTCAGTTTCTGTCTCAGTGCCTAATTTCCATTTACACATCCTATAATTGCGTTTGTCCTTTTGTCCTTCAAAGTTGAGTTCTAAAAGATTCCCATCATTAACACATCTACAAAGAACAAACAACTTGCTCCTTTTCTGGGTCTCTTGGTAGAGATCTAATTATTAAAGTTATAATTATTTCTCCTTATGTATTTTAATAAGTTGGAAATTGCATTAAATGGCTCTTTTATAAAAAGCTGTGGGCTTGGACACTTCTTTCTTGTGAAAGGGACGTGTGCTTTGCAGAGGTTTCAGATCCTTAACTTGTTGCATAAGTTACTGTTCACTTTCTATCAAGTCCTGGTTATTTTTTATCGTATTTAAATTCTTACAGTTTCCCTTTGCATATTTAAGAACTACTCCTTTCGGCCCAGAAATCTTATGCAAGGTTTCTAGAATTCCTTACTAACATTTTTAAACACTTTACTTCAGCCCAGATATCTTGTCTCTCCTTCGTTCAACACCCATTTTCATAATGGGTGTAAAAGCATGAACTTTATCTTCTTAGGATATAGAAATGCTATGAGCTTTTTACCACGTAAAACTAAGAACTGGCAATCCTCCTACAAGATCAGAAAAACAACTCACAACACTGAGCTATGCCTATTTCATGATACAGACTCTTTTCTATATAGGAAAGTATAAATAGTGTCCACAGCTGTGCAATTTATCCTTCGCCATTAAATATCTCCACAGTCTTACAATTTCTGAAAGCGTCTGCACTGCCTACAAATGAGCTGCGTTAATATAAACAGCACATGAATGTCCAGAGAGCCTATAAAACAAAAGCCCTAAGAATAGACCTTAACCAAAAAGTGGCACCTTCAGATTTAAAAAAATAAGAGCTTGTAACTATTTCACAGTTGATCAATTTGCCAAGAACCCTTTCCAATAGTTTGATCCCTCAATCTTGAATTCCTGGTTTAGATGCCTGAGGTGGGGGGGGAAAACAAGAGCTTGTTTGAAAAGCATAGAGCCAACCATCCCCTGTGCAGTGTGCTTATGTACTGGGAATACTGGGCATCCTGATCAACCTTCCAGAGTTGTCTGGTTGGACCAAAACACCCACCACCCTCCTGACAGAAGAGATGGTGGAATAACTTGCAAAGACTGACAGATTAAAACAAGGCATCAGCCTGACAGGTAGGCATAGGAATACAACTAAACATGGGTTCATTGGCTCAAGTCCTAAATAAACAAGTTCATCATACAGATAATACTGTTAAAAATCCAGCACTGTTCATTTACAGCACTTTGCAGAGGAATAAGTGAGACTAAAATAAGCTGTACACTGTATCTTATCTCCATTTTAAGAATGAGCAAGTTTCTTAGCCTCTTTGTCTCAGTTTCCAAGGCTACAAGTGAGGCATGACAAAGGCAGGAAGAAAACCCAGATATTTTTTGGCTCTCAGTTTTTTCTTTTTCTCTTCTGCTGTTCAGTCATCTTGTCTTCCTAAACTGTGGGATTTAGTTGTTTAAGCATAAATATTATTCTGTGTTCAGCCTGCTTTTTTTGCTGATTCTAATCGGCTTTTCTTTTTGCAAATCTGGCCAGTTGTTTGGTGATTAAATTTGACCACTTCTTGCCTACATGCACTTGGAAATAATAAGGAAACAATACCCCAAAGGAGTACTAGCTGAGGAACGGACACATTCCTATAAAGTTAAACTATTTTTAAAGGTATGCAAATGATGTGAAAGAAGACAGGAAACCACATTTAAAGTGCAAATCAAACCCATTGTTTTGCAAAATTTCTGGAAAAGCTTTAAAAAATGGCTTTTTCTGCTTTTCTCCCACAGAATTTCTTTGTTCACTACAAAAGGAAAAACAAAGCAACAGGAAAATGATGTTCCTTCTCCACAGAGAAGTAATGAAGTCTCCTCCCCCTTCCAAAGGGGATCACAGTTTGCCAGCTTTGGCAGCCACTGTAGTATTTAAAATAGAAATGAATCCTAAAACGTGATTTGGCAGAGAACCGCTGAAATATTCAGCAAGTCTGTTTTCCCTCTTTCCCCCTTCCTTTCTAGCATTCTAATAATATCTAGAGATGCTTTCAAGCACCTCAGGGATCAAAGGCACACCCAGAGCTGACACCCAGACAAAGAGCCCCATGAACTTTAACACACATGCAACACATGAATCACACAGACCAGCTTTGTGCAGAGAGGGCTCCTTGTATGGCCACATCCCAGACCGCTGGGACACTTCCAACAGCTGCTCTTATTCTTTCACACAGCCTGAGTTTTCCAGGAGGCACCCTCTGTGCCTCCCCGGACCCGAGAGCATCACTTCATCTGGTACACCAAAAAGCCAACACTACCACATTTTGTAACAGGTTTCTGCGTTTTTTCAGCACACGCAGACAGAACTAATATTTTTTGTAAGACTAAATTTTAATCTAAAGTGACTTGAATCCTACAAGCCAGAATACACAGTATCTTACAGATATTTCAGACCATGTAATGCTGCATTGAAAGAAAAGTGTAAAGTATGAGAGATGACTTGACTCAAAGTTATGAGCCCTTCACAGGGATATCTGAAAACACAGCCAGACTGAAGCATGACAGCTAGAGTCACTGTGCAAGAAACTCCACCCAAAACAATTGTTTTTGAAAAAAAATTATTTAATATGAAACACAACTTGACACGGGGTGGGAACAATAAGCCAGTTGTCACAGATGTTTCACAACAGAAAGCATGTTTCACTAATGGAAGTAAGAAGTTGGATGTGAAAAGAAACGTGACAGTTCAGCTTTAAAGAAATGTTTTTAACAAGCGGAGCAGATTGTGTGGCAGGTATAACCACTACTTCATTGAACTTACATCTTTAATGCCACTGACTTCTCACTAACTAGGAAGTGTTGTCTATAAATTAATTCAGCTTATTCATTCACAGAATAAAAGCTATTAAGTATTTCTGAAATCACAAAATACTAGCTTTAACATGCAAATAGCCAGTCAGCAGACTGATTCAAACAGTAGTTTCAATCTGAAAGATGGGCAAAATGTCTTCAATATCTTTATGCAATAGCAGCACATTACCAAAATAATCCTGTTCAGGATCTTGCAACATACCTCCAGAAAATGTTAAGACCAAAGCTTTCTCATTGCAAGAGTAGAGAAACTTTCCAAGCATCAACATTTTGTTTTTCTGTATGTTTTAAACTTCAGAATTTTTATAATCTCATCCCGAGGCTGACAGTCGTTTCTACTTTGCCATCAATGGAACTGTTCAAAGGCAGCAGCAGGAAGACTCAAAGATTGATTTCCCACATCACTGGTGCAGGCACTGTTTGTAAACTGCTGACCCCAAACCATGGAGAATTGTCAGGGCCTTGTGGACTGAAGGGAGATTTCTAGCTTGCAAGACAATTCAAACTGATTTGAAACCCAAGATTAGCCTGTCAGTTTTTCCTAAAAAAAAAAAACTTTTAAAGGATTTCATTCTAAATGAGTCATATTAGCCCACACAAGCAAACCAGCACATTGTTCTGATTTCCCCTCCCTCAAAATGTGTCGTGTCCTCAGTACAATGCTACTGCACAAATAACGCAGGACCTGCCAAAAGCTACCACCAAGCTCTAATTACAGCAGTCCTATTCTGTATATTCTTAAATCAAACAAGAACTAAATCAGCCTGCTAAAAACCACCCAGTACTTCAAAATCTCCAATGCAGATTAAGAAATAAATCTCTGCAATAGAGTATTAGGCAGCTCAGCCCACTTCAGAACCTCAGTGCAGAAAGAGCCTCATTTTCTTGCTTCAAGATAAGACTGTGGTATACACATGAAAACTGCTGTGCAAAAGAAATGACAAAAAGGATCACTTAATTGTACCAAGTTATTTTAATGCAGATCATTGCTACTGAATGTTTCAGACAACTTACTGGCTGCATTGTCTTTCTGGCTGCTCTTTTCAACTGATTCAGCTCCATGAGTTAGAATGTTCCCATTGTCAAAGTTTTTGTCACCAGCAGCATTTTGTTGAGAATCCTATGCCCTATTTTAGATTTTACCATATTATACCCAAAGAGTTAAAAAGAATTATGGGTGCATATCATTCTGCCAATCATTCTCATCAAGCTTTTATCATGACCTGACAATACCAAAAGACCTGAATGCATTTTACTCTTTTAAAAACAGATTGCTTGATTTCTTGTCACAAATGATGGAAAATGTGGCCAATGATAAAACTCGGAAAAATGATGCTTCCCTCCTTAGAAAGTATTTGTCTCTGACTTGCAGGTTAACGGCATGCTCTAAATATAGCAAAAATCTATTCAATCCTTTCTAAAAATTTAAATTTCTTATCCGAGCATCAAACTACGCATTATCCCAGTTTCCAAGTTTTTCATGTTTCTGAACAATACAGAAATTAATTCCAAAAGTTACTCCCAAATCACATGCTAACTTTAAGTATTCAGCCTCGAGAAAAGTAAATACTCATCACCAGGTTTGACTGCAAGCTTCTGATATGCAAGGCAGCTCTTCCAGCTCATAGGGAGAAATATTTAACTGGCAAAATGTACAGTTGCTCTGAACTGATTGGAACACATGACCTGGCATCTGCTTTGTCAGAAAGTTATTCAAGAAAGATGACAATACAACAGAGTTACAAATTGAAAATATAGCAGTGCCAGGATAAGCCTTTAGAAACACAATTTGTGATGTAAAGCCATAAATCTTTAACATTTGAACTAAAGACTTGACGAATTTAGAAGCAGCAGCCTAACTGCTGAGTTTAAAAGACATACCCATACTGTATTATGGCAACTAAATAAATATTTACCATGGCTGTTTTGAAAGGGCTGGGTTACCAAAGTGAGTAAGACTATGAGAGTGTTCTAGGTCCTCTTTTAAACACTGGAATAGTTAACTTCAGGCAAGTCAAGGTTTTAGCTCTTCTATTTGTAAAATCAGTAAATTATGGAGCTCTGGGTTTGGTAGGAGTGCACTTCACTCTACTGCCCATCTGCTTCCAGTGCACAGGCAGCTGGGATGCTCATTAAATGTCTCCTCAACCAGCACCTTAAAAGAAAGAAAACTTCAGCAAACCCAAGTCCCAGCAAATTTCTGAAAAGATGGGCATTTCAGTCACACTCCCCAGCCAGTCAAACAGTGGATTCATGTACTGCTGTGAGGAGGTTTGAAATGAGCACTACCTTCTACCACACTACTCTGCAGATATAAATGGACTCTTCCTGAAATAAGAATATGCCTGGAGATCCACCACTACTTCCTAAAACAGCCTCAATAGTCACTTGAAACAAACATATCTGTAAGATATACATATACACGTCCAGATAAATTTGAGCTCAGACACACGTAATTCTCAGTATGAAAACAGAAAATGTCTCTTCTTTGAATTCAGTTTGCAGAACATACTTTTCCCCCAATAACACTAAAACATCGATTTTGAGATATAGGTATTTTCTTGACCTGTGGATTTAAGAGCAACATAGCACACAATAATCATATTTGTGCAAATCTCCAAGGCCAAAGATATTTACAATTGGTCCTCTTGAACTATTGACTGAAATTATATAGCTTAACTTCCACAAATACTAGAATGGATCCGTCAGTACTTTCTGTGAAACTATAAACACATTTATACATGTAAGATACGAATTAGCAGAAGTTGTTGCATATAAGTGCCAGAACCGACTACGCTGCAGAGCCAAACAACAAAATAAGCCATTGCACCTAAAATTGTTTCTTCAAGTACATTTTTTTTTCTCCACCCAAAAGACATTCTCTTTTCTAAGTGACTGCCTTTTTGCCAGATTCCAAAGTAGGCCCTTCTGACCTAAGTTTGCATTGCCCATCAGCCTCTGATTACAAAGTGAAATAAGAAATAAAGCAGAGAAAATGAGTAATTTGAACAAAATTTCCAAAACCTGAGAGCTCATACAGTTTGTACCAATATTTCCCCAGAAAGTACTAATTTTATTAGAGAAAACTCTAATGATTTGGAATTCTGAAAGCACTAAAGAAAACACTTTCAACTCAAAACACTGCTGCACATTTAAGCCTCCCATACGAACTGTGGGAGCCTACTGGTCTTACAGAGCCAGAATATAGGAAAACATATTCATTTTTACATGGCTACAAGCAGCAAATTCTTTAGTAAAAACCAAAACAAAAACTTGAGGTCATGCTCAGAACTTTAAAATCTTCAGTGTTATGTAACAAAAAGCACAAAGCTCAAGAGAGTTGCTCATCTGAAAAATATGAAAAAACCCTTTCGAAACAACATATTTATTCCAACACATTTTAAAGAGGCTGAAGAGATCATGTTCCCTCTATCTGCACATTGTGTACAGCTTTTCCAAAAGGAAATGCTTATCGGAGGCCCTGGTATCCCCTGTGAAACGGTGCAGACACAGTTGGGTCACACCAATTAGCAAAGCAGCATTCAGACAGATAGTTCTTTTCATCACAAGAAGTCTTCATTTTTCTCTCTCATGGAAAAAACAAAGAAGGCAGACATGTATTTCAGTATTTTTCCCTTATCTAAAGGCCAGATTTCTGATTTTTCAGGTGCAGTACAATTAACTTCAAGCATCATATCCCTTTTACTCTTGCACATTCTGTTTGTACGTTGCATTGTCATGTGCACCCAAGGATATGGAAGTGATGAGTTAATGTGGTGTATAGAATCCATTCTTTATCAGCCTCAGAAAAGCACCTCAGGAAGATATGATTGTCCATTCTCCTACTTTTTAAGCTCTCAGAATACAAATTGAGTCTAATCCATCTCTCAAATTAATGAACAGAGCTTCTTCCTCGTGGTGTGACAGATCTCCCAACTAAACTAGATCATAAAACCACTGCCAAGAAAAAAACACAAGTGTGTTCAAGAAAAACTGTTATAGGTACAGACTGATGACTGCAAAAGCACCTCTGACACAAGTCCTGTACTGATCAGTCCCAGGACGGATACAGGACCTACCTGGGCTTTTACCTGTTCTCTGGATATACTTTTTATGAACTCTGTAACAGATTATGCAGGCAAGGCAAATATTTTACTGTGCATCATCCAATGAACATTTATATATCTGAAACACATTCACCTTCCCTGCGTAACAATTACCCCTGCAAGTTCAGGAAGAAGCCATGGGAAAAGAGTGATGGAAATGAAATCATGACCCATGTGACAAAACCAATTAAATTAAAAGTAGTTGGAATCTACAGTTCTAAAATACATAAGTCACAGATATTTGTAAACTGGCCAGAGAAAGCCAAATAAAAATTACAAAAAACCCTCCATTGCCTCACGTTCACAAAAAAACCCACCCCAAAGTTTTTAAATTATAGTCATAACTGTTCCCATACCACTTGAAATACCAGCTTGAATGCATCCGTGTCTTGCTTATTACAAGCAAGAGAAACCCAAGAAGCCACATCCACCTGCTGTAGAGAGACTAATGTTGATAAGAGACAGTTCCTCTACAGTGTATACATTAATGACAGTGCTATCATTTTTGGAAAAGCAGAGCTTACATTTGTTCAGCAACTGATACTGATTTTCAATTATTTAACTTGTTCAGTCATTTTTTAACCACAGCTCAGCTATGTGCATCCAGCACAATCACAGCAACTATGAACCAATACTGGTTGCTGATTTTTCGAACATATTTTCAATGTTTTATTGTGATTACTTGATGGGAAAAGTTCGCCAACTCTTTTTGTCAGCACAACATAAAAAAAATGTTCAGTGAATTATCCATGCAACACAATTTCAGGGACTATTGATTGAATTTATAATCCCCTCAGTAAGCAGCGCTTGCCACTGAGGACAATATTCATTATATGGAATAATATTTCCTTCTGCTTTCTATAGATTTCATTTTGTTTGGATCTTTAACAACTTTTTCATGAAAGCACCCAAAGTCAGCTTTCTATGTAGACAGAAAAACATTTTATACGCAAAGAACTGCAGGCACGAACTCCAAGGAAAAAAACCCAGTTATGTAACAGTCGATATCTTAAACCTAATTCACACTTACTTAAATGCTGTTGCTTTGGTACATCACCCGTTCACTGGTTTTTTACCCATAAATTACTAGTGTATGCATGAACCTCCAATCAGATGCCCTGGCAGTTGTGAAGGAATATCTTAGAAAATACTATTATTCCACAGCCTTTTCCATAATCCCCTCTTGGGGGGGTTGAGCAGAACCCCCTGATAACCCGTGCTGGTTATCTTTTTCAACATGTTTCTATACAGCGATGTTTCTCACTTGGCAAATTTGGCTTCAAAATGTCTGTCTGTTGCTATCTCCATTGTTCAGCAATAGCTCTGTTGATTTACACTGATAAACAAAGATAAAGTACAACCATAAGCAACGAAGTCAATCTGCAAAGGACAGAGTAGGAAAAAAGTCTGCAATGTTTTCACCATTATGTACTACTAAGAAAAATTGCAGCCTTGGGATAAAAAAAAAAGGTGGGGGTGGAGAACTGGGCACCTTTTTCTCATGCACTGCCTCTTGCTATTTCCACCACTATGCAATCCAATATTATTTGCAATAGTGCATGTAAAGAATGTATTTGCTGAACCCCTCTCCCATGCTGGATGGCAACACCCGTCAGAAAGGAACCTGATTCAGCTTCTCTCTTTGAAAACAACAAACGATCAGACACTTCTCACATTCCAACAAGCAGCACAACAAAGATAATTATGCAGAACACAGGAGAACTCACCATGACTAAAGCTCTAGTGCAGCTGAGGAATCTCCGTCTAAACCGCTCTGCAATCTCACCTTAAACCTGCAAAGCTGTCGCAGGAGGTTTTTCATGGCAACTGTTACTAACAGTGTCTCTCTATCTATCAGTTGCTAAAAACAGGTACTTTATATACCAGAGTGCAACACTCCTCTTGATGTACCAGTCACTGAACAACTCGCCTGAAAGAACCACCGTTGGAAGAGATTTACTTTCACTCTAAGAAGATAAGTGGGTAAACTTGTAAGGAACCATGAACCAGCACCCTGCCTGCCAACAGGTTCATGGAGCAAGCTGCCAATTAGGATACAGCAGCTGGAACCAATACAGCTCACAGAGGGTAAATGAAATACACGTTAAGCTCTGAGCTCTGCTTGTACTGACATTTTTTCTCACAGGGATGCTGCCCTTACTGCACAAGAAACACTTACTTGGCAAAATTCACAGGCACAGGAGCACTTCGAGCTTCAGCAAGCTTCTACCTAACATGCCTTTGTTTTCTGCGCTCCTCATGTAATCTTTTCCAGCCAAAACCACTGACCTTTAAATATGAATCTGTCTCACATTAACGCCTGCAATAACACTTGCAAAATTTTGTTGTTCCAGTTGAAAGGTATGTTATTGACAGCTTCATTAGCAGCAGAGCAGGTTTGAGACTTCCCTGCTAATTATCTAGTATTTAAAATTAGAAAAAACCATCCCAGTATGAAAATGCAATTTTCTGTATATAAACCTCTAAAACAGTCAACATTTACAGGTTGTATTATGTTTAACACCAAGTTCAGCGAATTGCTCCACTGACCACAACAGACAGCAAACTGTTGCACAATCATAACCTGTGTAACTGATGATATAGAGAGCTTTCATGTGCTCCTCATTCTTTACATCCTTACTATGAGCTATCCCCCTGCCTCTAAAAACTGAAAATGTCTACAGTTTACAGTACAAAAGTCATTAAATAAACTATCTTCTCCAAAGATCATTCCAAACAGCAGGAGTCATACTTCTTAACCATACAGCTACAGACTCAAAAGTCTGAGAGTAGGGAATATTGTGCAACCTGTTTTTAAGCAAAACTACCCAATCTAGACGAGGGAGGCAGAGAAGGACAATTAGCAAGGCTCAAAGCAAATGGAAAAACAATTACACAACATGACTTACTCTCTCATGGAAAACTCCTATACTAATATTTATTCTCTCTCAGCTTGTATATATTTGCATAAACTTCAAAGTTTATTAAAGCAATATTGATGTCATTGTGAGCCTTTACAGAGGGAATCAGTGATTTTAGTGGGGTTCCAAGCAGGCTCAGGGGTCACTCTGCAGAAGACTATTAGGAGATAAAGTAAGGTAAAGAGAAAGGCAGTACTTGTCTGACAAAAAAAAAAAAAAAAAAAAAAAAAAGGTGCTAAAAGACTTCAGTGTTACCCCAGGACAGCTTCAGCTCAAGAGCTATGGTAATTTTGAGTGCCTCTATTACCTTCAGACATGCGTGTTTCTGAATTTACTGGCAAATTTGGGGGAGATGACTTATTTTTAAAACGGTTCTTCCTTCCTCCTCTTGCTGCATTAAAAAACTCCACAGAAAGGACATCGACAATTATAAAAGCAAAACAATCATGCCAAGAGGAACTTGGCAACAGAGACAACAGCAAGAGCATCTGTGATATGTACAGAGACTTACACCGGGAGGGAATATACATGAAGTCAGTGTGGAAGGATGTCTATATTTGTTCATCTTTACAGTGTAGATTTAAATGTCTTTTAAATGCGCATGAAGGTTTTTTTGACAGCAAGACCCTCAGAGGTGGAAGATGTGTACACATATAAATGCAAAATTTACATCTTCTGTATTACATACTGTCTTCCTCCTTTGGTGAGCTTTGTAGAGATGCCTGTATAAATACAGGCATGTATCCAAGAAGGAACATTTTAGGATTGAGATCGGTTTTACAAAAACATGGAAGGTCAGACTGCAAATGTATCACTAAACAGCTTCCTACAGAACCTCTACCCAACAATATAATAATCCCAACCTCCTAAAACACCAAGAAGGTTGCATTTGGCAAATTGTGTGCTAGTAGCAGTATTTTCTGAAATAGCACTGACTTTATCAAGTCAGTGATCTTACTTTTTAGCACCACACTGAACTGGCGTCTCAGACAAGATGTTACTAAAACAAGAATTCCTAGAAGCCTACGATGTTTAGCCTGGCACAATTTTTATCCATTTGTTTACTGTGATTTCAAAAACTTTGCTAAAAATGTCTCCTGCAATCAAGAGTGACTGCATTAAGACAGTTGAGTATTTATGTTTAAGTGCATATAAGGTTTTTTTTAACTGAAATATTACTCTTAAGTAAAATGTGGGACAAAGTCCACAAACGGAAAGATCTGAAAATGCCTTTCCCAGTTAATATTTATAATTTTTTGCAGGTTAAATGGATAAAATACTCTTTCCCCTTGGCATTGAACATCTCATGGGGAAATTAACCATCCTCTGCTCTAAAACCTGCAAATCAAGAAAAATACTCTTTAGCAAGAAGCAGGAATTCTGAAAGCATTTTGAGATTCAGATGACAAATCAATGTTCTTAAATTCTTTTTACACACTGTATTTACCCATCTTTTAAACATAAACATAACGATTTGGTGATCAAAGTGCAGATGTTCAATAAACACTGTAAACCTTGTTACTGTGACTATTATTCATGCAAAAGCACCTCAGTTAAGGCCAGGCCCATACACAGCAGGTATGGGTAGTGAGCCTAAGGGACCTACTACTTGGAGATTCTTCCAAGTACTCACACAGAAAGGAAACTAGTCAGGGTGGCAATTTTCCCCAGAATCAAATACTTGAAAAAGAAAATCCGTTACAGACTGATTTCAAAATACTTCTCCAAGTGGTGAGGTTTAAAACTGATTTTATCCTCATCCTGCACAGCAATATGTGATTACTGGGAGAATAGAAATGATGAATGAGGCTTTGAGAGGTTCTGAAATTCTGTTGTTCTTGTTATCATCTGAACAAACATGAAAACATTTGTGGTAAAGCCATTTTGTAACTTGGTAAGTTGACAGGGTAACTTTTGTAATAGCTGATGGAGTCCCAAAAGAAATTCAAATTACAGAAGGTGCCCTCGGCCTTACACCCACTGCATAGTTTCCCTCTATCCATATTTTCAACTATCAGGCAATCTCAAATCAACTCAGTCCTCTTAAAGAAATATGGGGAAAGAAATTGTTCTAGTGACTCAGGCACATCTCTATCTTGGGAAACGGGAAGACTGAAAATTTATTACATGGTTGATAACTTTTTGCTTACGATCTGGAAAACACAGAAGGAAAGACAGAGTCTACAACATTAAACCACAGTTTAAGGAAATTTGAGCCCAAATCTTGGACAACTAATTAGAATTGTTACCAAGTAATTTCTCCTTGTCCCTAACACTGCAAGAATTCTAGAGTTGTCATTTTAACCTCAGTGCTTTAAAACAGTGAAAGTCAACTAGCAAGTTCTATTGCAGTCTGCAGCCTGTATATTTCCACTCTAGATTTAAAACTGTATGGTAAGGGAAATTCTACATTATTGTGCTGATACATATGAAACAATGAAAGCACTTCAGCCTCGGGCCAGTATAAATCCCAGTGCAATGCTTAGTCCTTACACACTGGTCATGTGGGAGCACAGGAGGGTGGGAAGACTGGCAATGCCAATAAAAGCTTTGCAGACAAGGTCCCCACACGGGCAATGAACTCTCGGAACGTGATATCATGCTCCTTTGGGTATCAGCATGGAGAATCAAAGTATTTTTTCCTCGGGACTAGAGCCCTGCATCTCCTCCTTCAAAATCCATGCTGTTTTACATACAAAGAGAATGGATTTTGCCTCACTGGTGATTTTGGGCTGCCACTAGCAGCCAGCAAATGCTAGACATAACTTGACATTATTTCTCTGAACTTGGCTTCAACTAATAAGCCAATTAGATTATTCTTTTTGTACTCTAAGTAGGTTAAAAACATCTGGAGGTATTGATAGCAGAAAGATAAAGAAGTTTAAATTTCAGTTTCCCTACGTCACGTGTTTTCTTTGCAATCTCTTTTCATATCACAAGGCACTCCTCAACCTTCTCAGTGCTGCTCACCAGCGCAGCACTATCTCCTCTACCCTTGTCATTTGCATTTCAATATCCTCCCCATACCCGACTGTCAGCTCTGACACACTGACTACACGGGAGGGAGCAGCTCGGCAGGATTCCTCGGGAACTGCAGCAGCAGAGGAAGTGGGAACAGTGTGGAAGCTGGCAGGAGACCGGCCTTATCTCAGATCCGTACCTAGCAATCCCACAATCCCAGTGTGCAACTCTGGGGCTCTGTTTTCGGGGGCTGGGGAAGAGAAGGTCCAACAACCTTACATACAAAAAAAAAAAAAAAAAAAAAAAAGAAAGGACTATTAACACCACCTGAAATCCAATCTCCTCAGAAAGCAACCAGAACAAGAAGAGCAGTGACAAGGAGTAAAGCTGCAGTCCCTTCAGAGAAAAGGGCAAAGAAACCATGGGCACCTAGCAGGGATGGGAGGGGATAATCCTAAACTAGGATGAGGGGCAGCTGGAGGGAAAAGGGCAGCCTAAGAGCAAAGATTAAACAGTAAAAGGAGAGACACACCGGTGTCAGTTCAGAATCAAGATAGAGAAAGCATGTTACAACTTGTTAACTTAGAGTACTTCTCACATACATATTTTTCCTAGCATGACAAAAAAAGTTAACAGAGATTGCCAAAGACTGTGACCTTAACCAATAAATTATAATAGTTATCTTAATATTGTACTATCCTGTTTAAGCAAAAGAAAACAATGTTAGGAGGCATTTAGCCAAAGAGCATCCCTCTTTTATTTCTCTTTAAATGACTGATTCCAACCAATTCCTGTACTTGGAAAGTAAACAGAAAAGAATACATATTTTGATAACTCTCTTTTGCAGAAGCAGCCATAAGACATACCCATACACAGGGAATGCTGTTGCTTCAAAATAACTGTATATTTATTTAGATGGTTAATGTACGTTCTAAAAGAGAAGGAAACGCAAGCATTGCATCCATTATGAACTGCAGCTGGGTGGAAGTGCTTACCAACAGGAAGGCCAGGCAGGAAAGCTGTTGGTTCCTTGCTCTGTAAGCTGGTGCCTCATGCCCAGGCTCAGGAATCACACCCTACCTGCCACTGTTGTTCAGGTGAGGAAGAGGCACTTGAGACAAACAGAAGCATTCAAGAAATGTCACTTAGGAAGCCTGTGAATTAAGTTATCTACATGAGATATCCTAACAAGAAGGTAAAGCCATCAAGAAATGAAAGCATAAGATTAATCATGGAAAGTTACTCATGGAAAAACTGGTAACTCACTCCTTGCCTAGTTCTACATATTAGAGACAAAAAAAGGTTTTCCTGAAAACACACTGAGCAGTAACTTTGCCAGGAAGATGCTTCATCTGGATAAATCATCTTAGCTACTTTACAGACAAAACGTTTTGAATCAGCAGGAAACCAGATTAAGAGCTCTAACTAGTCAAAATGACCAAGTAAAATCTCCACAAGTATTTGCTGCTCTGCTACACCACTGAAATCAAACTGTCTAGATGAGGCTGTAAGTCAAACAAAAGTCACACGGAATTAAGTACATGTAGTTTGCAACAAAGGTACTTGCTCAGCTGGCAATTTTAAACAAGTTTAAGTAAACTTTCCAACTATAGAACCTAATTATTAGAATTCCATAAAGTCCTGGCTCCTAAAACAACTCCGTGGTCTTTCCTTCCTGTCCATACATCTCAGTGTACTATTTTTTCTCTAAATGTCTGAGAATAAAGTGCTTTAGCAGACACTGGACAGCCTGTAAACCACAAAGAACAAGGAACAAAACTTTAGAGGCACTTAAGAAGCGATTACAGACGAATGAAAGCCCAGCTGTATAAAAGAAAACGGCAAAGATCTAAAGTAAACAGAAATTACATTCTCTAAGAAGGAACTCCTATTAAATTTCAGGTTAGAGATCCACCAGACAAGGCTTTTCCTCCTCCCCATGCTCATAGAAGTGCAGTCTGGGCATTCTGTGTCAGGTACCAGCTGTTCGCGAGTAACTCACTACTGCAAAGTGTGTACATCGCTTCGCTACCTGACCCAGCGCAAATCCCAGCCTTCCCAGCTCAGACTCGACTTCACCCGCAATAAAAACTGGCGAACAGACCAACCCACCTCCAAGTCCAGAACAACCTCCGAAAGGGAGGGAATCACCGAAAAGCGGAATGGAATGCAGCTACACACGTACGCAGCAACACAAAGCGTTTCAAGTCGGGCGTTCTCGCCAATAACAGAGCGGGGGACAGAGCCCCGGCAGGGACAGCACCCGCCCGGTACCCACAGCGGCTTCGCGCCGGGAAATTCCTCGAAGGTGTCGGCTCGGCGGCAGGGCAGGGCGGTGCGGGCACGGGAAGCGCCGGGGGGTGCCGGCCGACCCCGGGGAGGGGGCCCCGCGGGGCCAGGGGCGAGGCGGGGTCCCGGCAGGGCTGTGCCGGCGCCACACGGGCTCTTGCAGGCGCCGCTCCGACCGGCGGGGCGACCCCCGCGAAGGGGCGGGCAGGCCGCGGCCCAGCGCTCCCCTCACGCCGCCGGCGGGGCCCCGCTGAGGGGACGCCCCCCCTCCAACCCCGGCCTCCCCTCGGGGCCGTCACTTCCCTCTCCCCCCTCTCACCTGGCAACAGCTCCCCAGCCCCGCAGCACCTCTCGCGGGGTGGCGGTGGCGGCCGAGCGGGCTCCGTGCCGGGGTCGGGGGTGGTCCCGGTGTCCGGTGCGAGGGGGACGCGGCTCTCCCGGACGGGGCTGCGGCCGCCGCGCCCGCCCGCAACAACCAACTCCGGGCGCCCCGCCCCCGCCGCGCGCGCCGCGGGGGGAGGCCCCGCCCCCCCGCCCGCCCATTGGCTGGGGGAGCCAAAGGGGGGGCGTGGCCGCTCCGCGGGAAGACTACAGCTCCCGGCGTGCCCCGCGCGCAGCCCTTTAAAGGCGCCCCCGTCGGCCCCCGCGCGCGCGCCCTGCGGCTAAGGGGTATGTTTCAGTCCGCGGAGGTGAAGTAGTCCCGGTGCGCGGTTCGCGTTTCGGCCCCGTGTCGGGCTCCGGCAGGAGCGGCACCGGCGGGCGGCCACGCGTTCGTTGCTCTTGTCCCAAACGAGCGTTCCTCCGACAGGCTCCTCCGGGGGGAAGGGAGGGCCGGTGTGAGGCGGGAGCGGAGGGATCCGAGAGGGTGAAGCGGCTGCGCGGGCTGAGGGGGCCCGGCTGAGGGGACGGACGCGGCCGCCCCCGGCCCTGCGCGGGAGCCGCCGCCGGCAAGGCAGGGGGAGCACCGCCGGCCCTCCCCAGCTTCCCTCGCCTGTGGCAAGGCAGGGCGGAGCACCGCCGGCGCCCCCAGCTTCCCTCGCCTGCGGCGGGACAGAGTTCGGCGGGCGGCTGTGAGTGCTGTGGGCCGCCGGCGAGGGGGCCTGCGGGGGGCGAGGGGGAAGAACCGGGTGAGGGGCTGAGCGCTTGGCTTTCAGTATTCTCCCTTACGCCTCTTCCATCGGTTCCCGCAATGCTATAATATTTGGTGACTTCTTAATTGTATTTATTTATCCTTTCATTACGTCCACTTGTCAAGCGGTCATTTATCATAGTGTAGCTCCCTGATACTTCTGAGTTTTCGCATTCAGTTGCCTGTCCCTGAGGAACTGAAGTCTCTTATCCTTGAGGTGGCAAAAAAAAAAAAAAAAGCGCCCCAGCCGTAGGGTTGAAAACACCGGAGCCAAGTGCCTTGCGAGGCCCATTCATTCCAGTTCTCTGGAACACCAGCGCTGGAGTGAAACTGGTGTGTCCCACCCTCCTTGGGGTGGTCAGTGTTGTCAGGGTGCTGCGCCTTTGAGGGGAGCTGGGAGAAGGTGTGGAGCTGCCTCTTGGAGGTAGTCTAAGAAAAAACCCCCAAAATCACCTTGTGAGTGAGAAAAAGTGGTTTAACTCGGTGATAACTTACTGGTGTCTGGAAAACGAGGGAGGGCTTTTTGCTCAGTAGAAAAGAGAGAAAATCCTGTTCACAGAGGAAAATAGCTGCTTTCTAGAGAGGGGGGCCTCCCCCTTTTTTGGCTGCACGTGTCAATTACAGAAGCACTTCTTAGCATGCACCTCCCACTTATGTGTGTTTATTGATTTTTTGTTTATATACAGGTATTGCTCTACTAATACATACATTAGAATCTCTGTGGAAACATAGAAATTGAGAACAGATAAGATAAAGATGAAGTTAACAGTATTTTAAAGCATTTCTCCCTGCTACAAAAAAAGGGTTTTTTTTCCCCATCCCTTGCATGTATGACCCACTAGAGAGACCATTTTGATAGTACATGTATGCTATTCTGCAGTGATCATTCTTAATTTCATACGAATACAAACATTATCTGCTGTTGAAAACAATTTTTTTTCATACCCTGTTTTAATCCAGGCCATAATCCAGGGGCACAATTTATTTGAAGATAATGAAGTGATAGTGAAATGCTGTTTTATCTTCTCTTGTTTTCTCTCACACCCACATTATATGTGTGTTAGAAGGAGTAAGGTACTCAGCAGTTCTAGAACTATGTCACTTGCTGGCAAATACTGTAACTTTAGAGTTGAGGAAGTTGAGGGAAAGTGATAAAATTTTTTTCTTGTCCTTAGAATTCTGTCATGTCCTAAAACACAAGTGGAGATTACTGATTTGAAGAAGATTTGGTCTTTGAAGTGGTGGCTATAGCAGAGGATTTGGGTTAGTCTTGATGCCTAAATTCCTGGAAAAAGACTCAAAACAACATTAGTGGATGTAGAGAACTGCCTGTATTTAGCAGCTTCTACGTGCCCACCAGAAGCATTGCACACGTGGTTCAGTGATGTTAAAGTTTTTTATAACTTGCATTAATTAGCATATATGATATCTAAAGCCAAGCCATAGTACCCATTTCCCCTGGTGCCCATGCTCAGAAAGCTCAGAACTGCCCCTTGGAGCCTCTCCAAGGCCTCTGGGCCTTCTCTTCTGTTTTATCTTCAAGCTGTCTTGCAGGTGCTTCTTCAAAACACTGTGTCCTTGGCAAAACTCAGAAATATGTGAGAAAGTGCCCAGTGATTTCGAAGTACCACCTAATATGTGAGCAATCCAGGAAAACCTACAAAATTCCTAAAAAATCTCCAAAATATGCTAAAATCTTTAGGCATCAGTTTCAAGACTCTGAAGTTACCTCTTGTATAGGATACCAGTACTTTCCAAAATAGTAAAACTGGAGACTGTGTAATCTGACCCCGCTGTCTTGATTGCTAATTGAATATTTTTTTCCTTTGGTTGCTCCTGGTGTGGCACATAGAGGGTAAGGTGACAGGTGCACCTTTTATGGGGCAGAAAAGGAAGAAGAGAACTGTGTGTATTACAGTGGTGCTTCTTCAGCAGCTGAAAGTAGGATTCAGCTCTCCTGTGTATACCTGACTGTTAGAAGGTGACTGTTAAAAGTTCTAGTACTTTGCAATAAAATGATCACAGGGAGAGATATTCTTACAGTCTTCCACCTTCTGTTCGTGCAGGGTGTCTCCCCTGGCCAAACTCAGGCTTTCTGCATCTGATGGCCAGGAGTGCCCAGGGACCTGAGGAGATGTGCTGATTTCCCTGGTGCTGCTGGAATGCTGAATGCAAGCACTGACTGTGAGCTGTGGTTTTGGTTTGTCATTCTTGGTATCAGAGCAAGGGAATGGAGAAAATAGTAAATGAACTTTGTAATCTTGTTTTGTTACTGTGTCTGTTTACAGTGTATTTAGGTAAAGGGTCACTTGCTATCCAGGTGTGCCCAATTAGCAAGGTGTATCTTCACCTACCAAAGCAAGCTCAGCCTTCCATAGTAAGTAGTTCTTGCTTAAATAGGATTTGCTTTAGGACTAGTTCTTGGATGATATTTTTGTTAAGCTTATCACTAACTGGGGCAAAGGTTGCAGGTGAATTTAGAGCATGTCTCTCTAAAACAGGTTGATACAAGTTTCTAAATTCTTTCTGTACCTCCTGCCCTCTCCAGGTTGTGGTTGAAAAAAATTAAGTATTCCCACTTGCTGTTACTGAAGTGCACACAGAGCTGTGCTCATTTTTGTGAGTGTTGTGGCATGTGCTGTAAGAAATTATTAGAGCACAGGTGAAGAGGCTGCACTTAATGGAGACACTCTTTCAGTAATGATTAGTGAGAGAGAAGGATAACTCAAGGGAACATGCCTTTACAATTTTGAGGACAGTAGGTGAATGCAGAAAGGTTGTATTTTTTCCTTTTGCCAGTTGTTCATGTACTGTTAATGAAATGCTCTTGCAATCTATTATCTGATTGGCTTGGGAGAGGTCCCAAAACTATGTTGCTTTCTGCATCCCTTCTAGCTCTTTTGGTATTTTACTTCCACCGTTTCCCGTAGAGAGGGAATGTTTATGTTCATGGGAACTCATAAACTTCAGTTATTTTTTAGGACATGAACAGTGATGAATAAAAGACTTGAACACTAGTTGTTCACTAGGTTTGAATTACTATGTATGAATTACTAAGGACAATTTGTTTTCAGAAACCACTATTTTTTTCCATGGATTTGTTCATGAAAGCAGCTAGGGCTATTTGAAGTACACAGTCAAGTGGTAGCTAAAGTTTTTATTACTGATGCAGGTTAGGCTTCACTGGCAAGATCTGCAGTGTTGGCCTTGTTGTGTTGTCTTACTCCAGGATTGTCTTGCTCCTTCATCAATGGCAATCAGTAGCACACCCACTGGCTGTTAGTTTTGTAGTCTGATACTGGTCCTTGATTTTTGAGGGCAAAACATCTGGATGTGAGTTTGTACATGCACTGCCAGTGGGACAGGTCAGCTGATAAGCAGTTTAAAAAAGAGTAGTGTTACAATAATCTGTTGTCTAATGGGATTGTTGGGATGTACCTGTTAAAGCTTTCTGTATGCAAGTTAATCCCACAGAGAGTTAATTCTTCTTAAAGGAATAACTTGCCTTGTTTGTTCCTGTTACAGGGAAAGGGGAGACTGACATCTGATTTCTGAAGGGCTACTTTATACCAATTTGATAAGGACAGCTTTTGGACAGCTGAATTGCAGCTACAGCTAGTTTTGAGTGACTGTTTATCTGGAAATCTTCATTCTGTATTACAGGGAAACATAACCAGTTACTGTGAAATATCTGAATACTTCCAAGTTCTAAATTTATTAGGAGATCTTCCTTGTTCCTTGACCTTGCTCTCACAAGTGCTGATGCACTTTGAAGAAAATCTGTCTTTCAGAAATGACATTAAGAACATTACTGACTACAGTTTTTTTAATAGTAAATATGTGAAATGGGAGCTGTGTGAAGTTGTCTTCAAGAAAAGGTTATTGATGATTCTGACCCTAAAAACAAATAATCCTGCTCTGCTTTGCAGGAGACTATGGCAAGAGCTGACTTTGGCTGACATCTTACATGGCATACAATGAATAACAAAATAAATCTTACACTTCACTGTTTCTGAAGTTCTTATGACTTGGATTGGTTATACTGTTTGTTCAGGTAAAAGGGAATGTAAATCTAAGTCATTGGAATGTGTCTTTTGTTCATCGTGGCTGGGATAAGGAATGAGGTGAGCAGTTGACACCCTTAGCCTGTAGTTCAAAATATTTTGATAACATGAACATGGGAAAGGGTGCTTTAGTCAAAAGATTAAGTGGTATAAAGTTTTGTACTGATGATATAAATGTGTGAGTTACATAAGAGAAGGAGAATAATGAAAGTGTTGGTTATTAGTTGAATTCAAGAGGCTTAAGACTGACAATTTATTTCTGAATCCCTCTTCCATTTTATTCTTCTGCTAACAACTGTAAGCACAGAGGATTTCTTGGCAATTTAGTGAGTTACAAGGTGAAAGTGTACTTTTGTTTTATTGTTGTCTTTGCTTTATACAGTGGTGTCTGAGAGGTTGTTTGCAGCCAAAGAAACTCAGCTTCAAAATACCTGTCATCTCTGGAACTTTCTAGACTTTGTTTGGATGGGTTCTCAGACACTCTTAACCAAATGGTGATTAAAGCAGGTCTGACTTAGCTCTGTCTGTTCTGTAGTTCCTTTTATTTCAGTTAAGTGGTATGGCATGAGTTGGTGAGTTTTTGTTTGTTACTCAGGAAATAAACTATTTTTTTTCTCTTGGAATTCCACTGGCTGCTGTTTCAAAGCCTTGGACATAAGGTGGTGTATTGTTTCCTAACTTTGGAGTACTGTTTGCTGAAATCCAGTAATTGGAAAAACATCAGTAATGGAAATGAAAGATTTTTTTATTTGGAAGAATGGACTTTGCTATGTGTGTAAGAATAGGCTAAGTAATCTCAAGGTTATGCCTTTGGGCTGTAATTATGTGTTCATCAAAGGTTGATTTTCTGATGTAATGGAGTTAGTGTTCCATACCAGTATTCAAGATATGCTGTACCTGATGATGTATGGAAAGAGAAAGTGTCAGTCTCCGTAGCTGGAACAGCAGTGGAGAGAGAGCTGTGGCTAAACAAGTTCTGGGAATAGTATGAGACTATAAAACAGAGAAAACAAATCAACACTGAGCAAAGTACTGAAAACAGTAAACTGTGAATTTTCTTTCACACTTGGATCTCTGGAGTTGGTTAACACTGCTTTTTTACCAAGAGAACTGGGGAGCAAGGGGCAATGTTCCCAGTGCAGGATAAGTGGCACATAAAGGTAAGAGAAGGAGGCTTTGTATACAGTTATACAGTTTAGTTTTAAGGGTGTTGGCTTTTTACTTGCATTCTAAACCTTTTCCCTTGGTAGTGTTCCTTTTGTGTCTCACTTTTTCCAGCTTACTTTAAGAATAAGCACAGTCTGCCTTGTTTGCATTTTCAGTTACACATTGACAAAGACATCTTCTGATACCGAAAGAATAAAAAGTAAGACTTATTGAAGGATATTTCATTTAAAGCTACAGTATCTTCAAATATACAAGCATCTTGTTGAAATATCTCATTAATCACAAATGTTGTAGGATTTCCAGAGCAGATGAGTAAATCTTCAGAGTCTCCAAGAGTCCTGAACTATATAAGCATATTAGAATGCAGTTTTTTTCAGCCCTGACATGTAGTCAGTAACTATCATAGGTAACTGTACTAAAGTCTTTTCGAGCAGTTTCCTGGCTGGGGGTGCATTTACTGCAGTGTGTTTTAGCTGCTATTGCACATGACTCATGCTGCTCATGGAATGAAATTGAGTTAACCAACGTCCGACTAAATCCTCACTGTTTCAATGTGTGGGAAGCATGACAGAGCAGACTTCCAACTACTCTGCTGAGTTTAAGATAAGGAATTGCTGCAATTTGTGTAAGGTATGACAAGCCAGTGTAATAAGAGTAAATGAATCAGAATTTGTGGAATTCAGGATCTTTTTCCAGACTTACGGAGAAAAGTCATATCTTTCCTTGGGAGAACAAATGTTTTGCTTTTGATTGGAAAGAGAAGAAAACCTGAAAATGCCATATCAGCTTATGATATAATCCTAATTTTTTCTGGTAATCGTATTTTGTCCCACTTAAGACTGTTGTGGGACCCTCTGTTACTGAAACAGCTTCAAATGTTCTTCATTTCTGACACCACTGGAATCTTAGGGAGAGTTGAATTGCAAGCTATGGTGTTATAATACTGTACATCACTAACTCCTGGCTATGCAATTTGCATCCTTTTTTCTTCTGCCCTTTGCAATGCTTATTGGAACCTTTGCTGAGCCATTTCACCCTTTAATTTGGCATAAACTAATTTGAGAAATGAACTAAAAGTTCTTCTCTTTCTTTAAGATGCTGAAACACCACGTGACTTGTCCAGTGAACAAATGTTAGGCTGAAGATGATTGGCAGAATGAGTCCAAAAAGTTACCTTGGGTGATTGGGGGTGGCTCATACAGCTTAATATGACTATGGAAGTGGGAGTTTCCATACGCATTGCTTTTTTTTGGTAAGCTTCAGTATTTATTTCAGCCCTTTGAGTCCTTTCAACTCTGTATCTCAGCTGGTAGAAGATACCCAGCTTCCCTTCTTTAGTGGGATTCTCCCAAAGGGAAGAGTTAGGGAGTTAAGCAGCTCTATAAAATGTCCAGTGAGCTGTGGAGATTACTGAAACCAGCTGAGAAAGGAGAAGGGAGCAAGATCTTCCCTTCTTAGCTGTAGGAAACTACTACTTTGTAAGCTCTCCTTAAATCCAGGTTGTATCAAAATATGCAAAGCTTGAAAGAGGCCTGAAAACTTTGTCTAATGCTCAGCTTGGGCCACCAGTATTTTGCTGGTTTCCCATTCTGCTCTGTCAGTTGACAGTAGTTCATAAATCATTGTGTGATATCACCAGGATTCTGCAAACTGTTCACTAACACCAAACCCTTAATTGAAGTCTAGAAGCACAAATATTTTTTCTTTTTAATGATCTGAGTATAGGAAAAAGAAAGAAAAAAGCTTCTGAATCATATCAGTTTGATCCCTGGCTTTTGAAATGTCAATTTAAAGTCATAAATAGTGCATGATTCACACTGCCTTCTGAAATTTGATGTTTTTGGAGAAAATGGCATCAATTTAAAACTTCTTGATTATTTAGGGAGATGTAATGTGACAATTGCTTTTTCAGTAGTTGTGGCTGACTAACCTGGTTTAGGTTTTTGTTTTTAAAGACTACTTTCAAGCAAACTAGACCTTATATTTGGTCACTTTAAAACTAGCATGTCTCAGAACATGTGTAGGCTTGGGAAGACTTCATAGAATCATAGAGTAGAATCATACAATCAACTAGGTTGAAAAAGACCTCTGAGATTGAGTCCAACCTTTGACCTAAGACCAACCTGCCCACTAGACCATGGCACTCAGTGCCACATCCAGTCTCTCCTTAAGTACCTTCAGGGATGGTGACTTGATGACCTCCCTGTTCCTGTCATTCAGAACCCCCAGGTCCTTTTCTGCCGGATTGCTCTCCAGCTACTCTGTGCCCAGCCTGCACTGCTCCAGGGTGGTGTTGTGGCCAAAGTGCAGGAGCTGGCACTTGGCCTTGGTAAACTTCATCCCCTTGGATTTGGCCCATCTATCCAGCCTGTCCAGGTCCCTCTGCAGAGCCCTCCTAACCCTCCAGCAGACTGACACTGCCCCCCAACTTGGTGTCATCTGCAAATTTGCTAGTGGTGGACTTGATCCCCTCATCCAGATCATCAATAAAGATACTAAACAGGAATGTGCCTGACACTGATCCCTGGGGACACCACTAGTGTTGGATGCAGCATGGTTCACCACTACTCTCTGGGCCCAGCCATTCAGCCACTTCTTAACCCAGCAGAGAGTGTCCCTGTCCAAGCTGAGGGCTGCAAGCTGTTCCAGGAATATACTATGGGAGATGGTGTCAAAGACTTCCTTGGAAGCAGTGACATGAAGAGTTGTTGGAGGTGGCTGGATAATCCACCTTGGGAACATTAGCATTTAGTGAAGCTTAAGCAGTTAAGCCTTAGGTGTAAATGAGAGCAGGAGTCTTCACAGGCAAGATAAAATAACGTGTCTTCTGCAGCTGGCACTTCTACAGCTACTTTGGATTTCAGAAAGGGTTGTTAACACATTGGAAAAAAGATCAGTTTGAACGTGAGCTAAAGGCATATTTTCAGTCCTAAAAATAAATGCAGGTGCAGGGTTTGTTTAACTTCTTAAAATGATGCCTTTATCAAATGTATCAAATCAGAATTTAATGATACAGATTCTTAGCTTATAGGGTTATATGAAAGCATAACAAAATCAAAGTGCTGCAATAACAAGTTGTACAAATTTACTATGTGCCATGTGGGACAGCTGATGTAGTGATGCATTTTACTGTCAGTCTTTAAAAAAAGTCTGGATAACCATGAGTTAGGCTTGAAATCCCCTTTGTTTCTGTTTTTTAGCAGAGGGCAGGTGATTGATACTGAATGGATCACAGTGATCACAGTCATCCCCTCTGACTTGTGCATGTGGGGTGCACTGCAACTTTGCAGGCAGGAAATGAGAGCTTTTCTGGTTCTAGCCCAGGAAATTTTCTAATTATAAAAGCACAAAAAAATGTACTGTAAAACGTACAAAAGTTTTGCAAGTATTTGTATTAGACTAACCAAAGTGATCTTTATCTTGATACAAGATTTGAGTCTGTTTACATTTGGATATAAAAAGCTATAGAATTAATAACTGCATGTTAAATTTAGACAGTGAGACTTTATGTGAGTTGTTTTGAATGTGCAGTGCAAATTGTCCTAATATCAAAGATATTTTCCTTACTTGAGAAGTCTTTTCTGTTAATATTGTTTTAACCTTAAAAAACTCAAAGTTTATTACAAGTATGAAAAAATGTGTACTCTGTTATATATGGCTTACTTGCATTTTCTCTGTAGAAACATTCTTTACATATATGGATTTTTTTAGGCAAGCTACTTGCATAATTTTATTGCCACTTGTAAAAACATACACTCTGTCCCAAGGCCATTTCAACAAAGTATTTCTCAAGAGAATTACAGAACAGACATTTATCAGGAGGGGTTTGCAAGGCATGCAGAAAATAAGAGATCACAGGGAACTTGTCAGTGTGTTCCTCAAGTTTATGTTCTCACATTGTTGTTACATGGAAGAATATTTTTAAGTATTGATACTCAGATAAGCACACACAGAGGGTTTAAATTTTTATAGTGAAGAAGAATGGAAAGACAGGAGATTTCAAATACATAATAAAGGCTGGAAAATTAAAGTTAACTTCAGCTTCTACCTTAGTGTCTCTATAATATAGACTTCTGGCAATTGCATTTAGAAAAGCGTTTTTTCTTTATGGATGCACTATTTGTTACTCTCATATGTGAGGTCAGTAGTGTTTGTCAGCTAAATGTCTATAATTTACTTCTTATGGAGACAGTTAAGTACTGCTGTATTAATGTAGGAACTTACTGGTCTATAGCTCTATTTCATGGTTGGGTTTTTTCCTTTCAGCCTGTGTGCATGTGGGTCAGTGTCTGACCAGTGGAATACTCTGGGCAAGTGATGAGTCAGAATTGTGGTAATGCAGCAATATATTAACTGAAAATTATCATGAGAAAGATCTGTCATGTAGATAAATTTTACTCAAATCACTTGTGAGCGTATAATAGGAAATGCATCTGTCTTCCAGTGTTAAGACCTAAGCGTCTCTGATTCTGAACTTGCTTGGTAGCATCTCAGTTCTGTTTATGTATTTGTGTACCATTGTAATTAGAGACATTTGAGCAATTGAAAGTTTTGCAGATCAGATAAATGAGTTTCCTGGAATTTGCTGTGACTTTCTACTGCTAAATAATTTAGTGTTTCAAAAGTAAATGAAATACAAAGCAATCACTCAAAGAAGCAAGACAGCATCAGCAAAAACAGACAAAGAGTTAGAATGGCAATTTACTGAAAGAATAGAGAAGAGATGACAAATCAGTTGCTTTTTGGATGTTGAACATAAAGGAAAGGTTGCAAGTGTATAGTGCTAAGTACCGCAGTGGTTATTCAGGTAGGGCTTGAGGATCACTGTGGAGAAGGTTCCATGCTGCCAGTGGTAGGAGTGTTAGCTGGTGAATCCTAATGCAGCTTTGGCATAGAACGTCTTTTGAATTTTTGATATAGTGTAGACTTTCTTTTCAGATTTAATGCCCTATTGTCACGCAAATAATGTTATATCCTCTGTGAGGCTAGAAATGAGAACTTCTTTTGCTTATATGGAATGAAGGGCTTGATGTTACAGTATCTTCTTGGTCTCCTAGTCATCTGTCCCCATAATCTTGTGAAAGTGTATGTAGTTCATTTTGCTGTGTCCTCCGCTTGAAGGACAGAATGTATTGAACAAGTGGAGTGGCAAACACAGCAGCCCTGAGCTAAGCTTTCCATTTGAAGTAAAAAAAAAAAAATCCTGCTTAAAACTGCTGCTGAATTAAATGTACTTGAAATTGCTGCAAGTTGGGTTCTGTTTAGTCACCCTAACACACAACCCCTCTTGGAAATGGCAACTTGTCGTTGTTTTTTACAGTTGGTTGAAATTGTTTGAATTGGGGTAAATACTGCTTGTTGTACTCAGGGTTGAAAGTAAATCTCAACTTAATGCAAAGGGTGAGAGAATCGTTGATTAGGGGCAGTATAATACATTGGAAGTCCACCTCTAGCTTCACTAATTGGAGGGGAGATCCTGAATTCCTTCCTTGTTCTTGATGGATTGTTCTTGATGGATTTTTCTGCTTAATAGAATGATAAAGGGAAAACTTTCCATCTCTGTTCTGATGTCTCTTTTTTCTTCTGTCCTTCCAACTTTGTCGGGACTAGAAGGGGTATTGTCTGATACACGTCTGTTCCTGTGGCCATTGTGTAAGTGGTTGTTTCAACTGCTTTTATGTCCTGTCTTCCATCCATCACCCTCTGTGATCTCAAAATAAACAGCGCTTATTTCTTCAGCAATTGGTAGCCTTTCTATCAAAAAAAACAAAGCAGTTAAGAGAATTTGCTGTTTTATGTGTTGACCAGAAGCTTTGAGCCAGACAGTCTAGCATGGTGTCCGCCACAAAGATGAACTTCACCTTGGTTTTGAGTAGGTATTGGGACTAGTTGACATCTGGAAGTCACTTCTGGTCTAAATTTTGAGTCATTAAATGTGAATTGTGCAAGAGATGTATTTTTGATTTATGGGAGTGGGATTAATTCAGTATAGCAGAAAATGTGGGCATTTCTCATACTGTTTCCTTTTTTCTTCCCCCACAGCTGGGCAGGAATAGCCATCAAAGAAACTGTGGTGACTAGACATGTGCCTTGCTCATTAATGCTTTGTTAGGTGGATCTTAATCAGCAAAACTAGTTGGAATCTGCAGATCTCCTTTTTTAATGCTTAAAAGATATTTATGTCTAAAAGGTGTGAATATCAGGTGATGTTAACAAATGCTACTGAGAAAGGCATTTTAAATAGGAATACAAACAAGTTCATGGTGAATAAGACACGGTTACTTGAGTAGTAGAAGACTTCATTGTGAAGTGGAAAAATGTTTCTGCTTCTTGTTAGTTGAGCTGTTACCTGTAAATGAAATACACTTCAGTTGTCAAAACCCGTAATTTTTCCAAGATGAAATTTCAATCAGGCTTTCCTATTCAGCTTGGTTACTTGGCATAGTTTCAAGTAATAAACTTCTTGGTTTTTACATGTTAAACTCCAAGACCTGGGTGCCTTGTGCTGTGGCTGGGTGATGTTAAGTAGTGATTGCTGCAGTATCCTCTGGTCTCTCAGGATTCTTTGTTTTAGCAGTGCAACCTGCTCTGAAGTTTATTCATTGCTGTTACTCATCAGGCAGCAGTAGGAGAGGTGACTAGAGTGTTTCGGGAACTGTCCTCATTGCTGAAGGATTGCTGTGTGCTGCTTACAGCAGCCAGGTAGGGGTTTATTCAAGGCTTACTTTACAGTTTCTTCTGAGTGTATATTTTATCATGGAAAACAAAGCTCATTGGAGATGTGAACTAAACCTGCTGGGTTCTTTTTGGTGATATTACCACAGAGCTTTGGAATGCTATGGGCATATCTTGTCTAGAGTTATACATAGATGACCCTTTCTAGAGGTCAGGAAACAATTCCAGGGTGGGAACAAGCTGGTTTGGGAGACTGCTAAAAACCAGGAAAGACAAGCTTCCATTACTGTAATAAATGTTTTATCTTGGGAAGTCTGTAAGCTCAAATATGATCATTGAAGTTTTCATAAAAGCTGAATACTTTCTGCTTTTAAAAACGTTTAAAAAGTACTTGTTATCCTTTTTTTGCCTTTGTTTGGGGAAATGTTGGGAAGGAGCAAAATACAGATGAGTGCTTTTTCAGACAAGTCTTTTTAAATGAAAAGGGAGTGCTGGTGACTAAGAAGGTGGTTGTCTAACTCACAAAGCCCTTGAGCTGGCTTTGGGGATTAAATGTGGTAGTGGATCCTCAGGTAGTCTCTGTATTTGCTTCTAACAGACTGCAAAAGGCAACCGAAGAAAGTAAGTTTCCTGTGTTGCACTTCTGTTGCAAAATGTTTAGGCTCCACAAATCAAAAAGACTGTAGTGCCTGAACTCTTATTTTCTGCCAGTTGGTTTTGTCTGTTTCTGATCAAGGCAACGAACTTCAGATTATGAGGTTGTCCTGAGGTGAAATCTACGCTGTAGTCCTTTTGAAAATAGCAGTATTTTTCCACTTTATCACTGTTTAATGCTGTGTAAACCAGAGAGTTGCTGACCTTTTGTCATGGATCACGAAGACTTTAGTTCTTATTTCTCTTTGCAGTAGGAATTGCATGATGTGTATTCAGGTCAGAGTCTCAGAGCAACTTCTGGATGTCTGAAATCAAGCAAAGACTAACAATTAGTTGAGATGTTCAGCATAAAAAAGTTAAGATTGGTAGTGTTTTAAAGTCTGTTTGTGAAGTTTGATTGTATTCTTAGCTCCTAGAGGTTTCCTTTATGACCGTCTTCAAACCAGCTATGTATCTTTACCCATATATAGAGGTGTTGGGGTAATATTTGTGCTTTAGCTCAGAGGAACCATATTTACTGAACAAATATATATAGAAATGAAATCATCCAAAAGAAATGTAAAAGCAGTATAAGTCTTTGCTGTTTGCTAAATATGGGAAATACTCAAACCGGAATGCCAAATATATTTCAGAACACTTGTAATTAAATGTGAATTAAGAATCCTTTCAAATGTGAGTGCTTGAGATTTGTGTTGGTTGAGACCTCCATCCTCATGTCTGTTCAGTCATCAAGCTATTTGAAAATATTTACATCCTCTTTTAGGGCTAAATTTATTGTGTATGTAGATCAGCTCTGGTGTGCAAAGCTTATGCACATTTCCCACTTGAATTTCCTTGTTTCTCGTATCTGAGGAGCAGCTCTAGAAGGGGGAATTTGGAAGAACAGATTAATACAGGTTTTGGACATGCTTTTTCAAGGTTCTTCTTTGCTATTTGGTTCCAAAGTCTAGGCAGTGATGCTCTGCTCTTAGTCAGCCTTTTTTACTTGCTTCTTTTGACTTCTTGCCTATGATATGACAGAGGCACAAAGAAGAGATTGTGGCATCGGTAAGGAAGACAGTAGAAAGCAGTGAGCCACTGCCCTGACAGCAGTTTGTTTGGGCTACTGGAAACAGTTTGGGGATCAGATGTAATACTGCAAATGTTTAGCTGTTGTTTCGAGCGCTTGGTCCAGGATATTTAGGCATGCTGCTGGCATGGATGCTTTCTTCTCAATCCTGCTTCAGTTCAAAAATTAACTATTTTGATTACATGCTACAGGTGTTCCCCAAATGTGCTCTCTGCCTGCCCTTTTCAATCCCTCACACACATGTCTGGGTGTCCTATGTATTGCCTAACTCTGGAGAGCAGACAGACCACTCCAGTGGGCTTATACCATTGTTGTTTTTCCCCCCTTGTTTTCCATTCATAATGCTAAATAGTGTAATTTCCTGTTGCCTTTAGTTGAAGATGTGGATGGGTGAAGCTTTATTCGAACTTGTTGACGTTCTGCTGTTGATTTAAGTTAATTCTTTTATGGAGCCATGCAACTACCTGAGTTCTTGTATGACTTGAAAATATCTGTGCTCTCTCCCTTTTGGTGCTGAGAGGGGAATCCTGGTATGTGCCTAGTTTAAAGCATAAAGTTTCGGTCGTTTTAAATGTCTCTAACTTTTTTTATTGGTGTAGTCTTTCCCTGTAGTATTTATTTTAACACACTGACCTCAGAGAGAATGCTTTTGCAGGAATGGGATGTCTTTTCTGTTTCTTTTCAGGAATCCAGACAAGATATGGTAAGCACTGTCCATTGATATATTGATACTTACTCGAACCTCTTGTCTGATCTTCTGTGCTTATTTTCCTTGTTAATTTTTTACTTAGACCTAGTGTGTTCCCAAGGTCTATCCTATGGTGCCAGTGTAACTGTCTGTAAATATAACTGCACCCAAGGGGCAGCGATATTACTTGATTAGTTTGAAAGTTTTGGTTATGGTGTTGCTGTTTTTTCTGTTCTGTTTTTGGTTATACATATATATATATTTGTAGTAAAGAACTGTTACCTTTTCTATACATTTTCTGATTAAAAGTCTCTTAACTTCAAAAGTTGTGGTTGTTTTTGGGACGATGCCCCCTTCCTAGTCCAGATAGACATCCTAGGTTTTTTTAAACTGAGAGTTGTTTTTATAAAGGAAAAGAAATAGCAGATCAGCAGATATGCCTGTTATTTTGCACAACTAAGGCTATCTAAAAATTGTGGCTTCTTTTTACATGACAGGGATTTATTTGAGTGCTCAAACTCATTTGTTTTATGCGACAATAATACAAGGCAACAGCAAGAAAAGAGCAAAAATGTATGGAAGCTGGCAGGTCATATTTTTTTCTAAAGATGGATCTTCTCTCAAAACAAGCAGAATGAGTTGCTTGTTTTGTGTGAGAATCACTGACTCTTCCCACACTTCATTTCCTCTAACCTTTGTCCCCGTACCCATATCAGTGCATTTAAAATACCCAGTTCCATGCTGTCTTTGTGGCTCTTGAGGTCAGAGGAGATGCTTTTGTGTTGGGTCATGAAGCCTGTGGTGAGTCATTCTTTTAAGTATATACTCAATCCCTTTTTCACTGTATTCTCACATCCAAAGGATTTGACCCCATATTCTGTAAAATGGCCATAATAGCTTGTTTTGGTGGCTATGTGCATGAAGAATTCCAATCTGTATTGCTCTATGGCAGCAGCTAGAGTTTCCTAGAATTTAAGTGAGCTTGAAGTATATGCTGTACTTCCCTGACAACTTTCTTGATGAATAAAGCTTTGAGAGAGAGCAAAAGCACTAAAATAGCTTTAAAACAACTTTTCAGTCTCATTAGGTGTATCCATTCTTCAATTATTTTATATTTGAATATGTAACTTTGCGTTTCACTGGCCAATTACAGTCAGGATTCCCTGACATTGAGTTCTCTCTAGTTCAGAATACTTGTTTGGTATTTTAAATCAAAGTTCTCCTCAAGCATTAAGTAATACTATTTCTTGTTTCACTTGTGTGATGCTGGTAAATGTTTGAACTGGGCAAACACCACGAAAAACTTCAGTCTGTACATTTACATTTTTTAATAAACTGTTCTGCTCGTGGCACTTTTATGTTTGCATTCCACAAACAGTGAGTGATTGAGCCTTACAGACATAAATGATCAGAGGAATGGAACTTCAGTTTTGCAGGAAAGTAACTGGTTGCTGCTGGGGAAGTGAACGGGATCTGGTGAGGTCCTGGATGATTTATAGTTGCTGTGGTTTGACACGTGTGTGTGCTCCAGGCATGGTTTGTGTCCCTTTACATGGCTGGAGGTTGTGGGTTTTTATGGGGTATCCCTTTTGCCTTGTTAATGTGAAAGTAGCTGTTGGAAGACTGTCCTGTGAAATATGAGGCCCTCAGAACCCAGAGAAATTTTCAAATGGCAGAACAGGTGAAGAGATAGACTAAATTGCCTATACTAGCTGAAAATTCCAAAGAAATTTTTCTGGATAGATTACAAAAGCCAGTGCCATCTCTGGTGATCAAATACTGCACTTACCTTAGGTAGAGTATTAACGAAAATAAAATATTCTCAAGATTTATTTTGAGACTTATTTTTTGTGACCTGAACGGTTTATGTTTTCTCATGTGAGATCTGTAACACGGAAATGAAATTAATTTTGCAGAGTTGTATTTATTAGTTGAATTATTTGAAATGACAGCTGATGTTACCTTGAAGAAAGTTAACTCAAAATAAAATGAACTACCCTAATTCATAGATGCTTAATACCTGCAGTGAAGGGCGAGATAGCAGAGCCAGAGGTAACTACAGTTACTGGTTTTAGCTGTCTAGGTGCAAATATACAATTAGTTGTACAGTCATCTCATTGTGGGGTTTTCTTTTATCTGAAGTGACCCAAAAAACTGATTAATTTCTTTCCTGTGTTTGAAGGGAGAAGGAGTCAATGTTCTTTTCTTGCTGTTGTCTGCTGAGTGGAGTATGTACCTTTCCTGTGGGCTTAAATTTTAGAAAACAGGAGGATTTTTTTATATATATGTATAATGTCTTATATGTGCCCCACCCTAAAGCATTTATACAGATTAGAGTACAGAATTGTACACTTGTGTTTTTTAAAATACATTTTTGCAGATGTTTGGCAGATGTTTCTAATCTCTAATCTCAATATGAATAGCTTTGTTAGTATTTGCTGCAAAGACACAAATAAACTAAGCATAGACCTAAGCTTTACATCTTTCCCTTCTTTCCTTAGGCTGCCTGGAAATGCAGTGAAACTCTGGAAAGCCTGCAAGCCTTTGTTTTGGTCTCTAATGTTTGTTTTTACTGGCAAGAAGTAAAAATAAAAGCAGTTGGCTGTTCTCTGGTATTTATTTTCTGGTTTGACAGAAAAACCTTCCATCTGATAGGTTTGGTTTGCAATTTTTCTAAAGTCACAAAGACCTTTGTCTAACGAGTTGCCTGTAGGGAAGAAGTCAAATCTGATTTTTTTGCAGTCAAGTATGTTGGATAACATGCTTCTGCTCCAGTTTGATGGAAGAAAATGCTGCTGTCAGAAGGAATCTGAACTTCCTCTGACAGCTCCAAAATCACTGCGTTTTTAATTGGAGTTGGACTTGCATCAGTTTTCCTTCTGATGTTCTGGCTACATGTGGACAGACAGAGTGATAGTCTCGTGGGGTTTTTTTCTCAGTAAATCATCTGAGTTTAGATTGTTTACATTATGCAGTGCTTGGATTCTGATGCTTAGATAAGGAGTAGCATGGCTCTTCTGTGATGTGAATTTTTTTTTTTTTTATAATCTGTTATCCTCTAAATGGTCAAGTTTCAAGCTATTTATTCTGGCAAAGAAGGATGAGAGACTTCAGGAGAAAAACCCTCCACTCAGCAGTAACGTTTCTAAAACTAGAGCTGGCAATGAGGTAACTGGGACTCCTGCAGTGTTTTATAATCAGGCTGCAAGTTAGATTTGTGATGCTGACTTTATATTTAAATACATTTAGCTGCAATAAATCACATGTATTTATAACCTTACCTTGTAATTGAATGGCTAAATAGTTTAGTAATTCTTGATTTTTTTATTCTTCAGACCATCTGTTACAATGTAGTGATTGAAAAGGCAACATTGCTAGGGACCATTTGCTCTTTTCCCAGTGTTTAGGGCCATCTTATGACTTGATGTGGCCTTAGAATGAGAAGGAAGTCAGTCTGGATTTGAAAGTGACTTACTACGTGACCAGACCTGTGCAGACATGTAGAGTCGAGCCTTATTTCACTCCTTTTGTGATTGACTTTACAACAAGCAAAGTAGGTTGTGTTTTGTGGGAGCCATGAACGTTTGGGAGAGTACAGTAATTGTTCATCTGGGGTGTGCCACGAGTGCTGTGTTAGAGAAGAATTGCTGCCTGCAGCTGGTGTTGGAACAGTCTGGCTGTGAACATACCCTACTCTGATCTGGTTGTCTCCCAAAAAATAAGAATGCCGGTGTGCTATGCTGGGTGGTCTGCCAGATGAAATTGTTTGCACGCTTTAAGTGGCATTTTTGCTATTTGAGTAAAATGATCTGATTCTTAGAGTTTGATTCTGACCAATTTCACCCTTCATTCATTGCACGCACAAAAAGCTCTTAAACTTTACATTGTGTATCACCCATGTGCTTATTTCTGCTGCCCTATAGTAGTACTGTTAGCAGTGCAGCCATAGTAATGATGTTATAGAAAAGTCATTTTGTCTAGCTCATGGATTTGTTCTCATCCTGATTTTACAACTACCTTCTTTTAATTGTTCCTTTCTACTGTACAGATGTGACTAGAAATTGGATCATATGGTAGCTTTCAGTCTACCCAAAATACAACTCAGCTATTTTATTTCCTGATAGAACAGCATAACAATTACATGTCAGGGCCTACAAAAGGTAATGTGGGAAGCAGTTAAGAAAGTTTATTTAAATATACTTCTGGTTTTGAATGGTATTTAATTGCTCATTGTGTGATTCTTCCCAGTGTATTGGTGTGTGTGGTAACACCTAGATCTTTATGCTGTAAAAGTTTTTCTTTTGTTTCCCGAGTAAATTAGTCAAACTGTGTTGGTACACTCTGTACAATTATGTACAACTGTGATCTCTTAAGGCACGCAACCAAAGTGCCCAGCTAAAAAATTTAAACTGAAAGTTGCAAAATACTGTTGTATGTTTTCTGTAACATTGATTCCTTGTTTGCCTGGATTGATGAGGGAGGAGAGGGAAAGAAAAAGATAAATTAAGCCACATTTTTTGATAATGCAGGATCTTCTCTATGCTGCTAAAGAGGTTTATCTAATGTTTAGTGTATGTGTTGGTTGAACCTTTTAAATCTTATCAAATGCTGCTGCTAATTAGTAAATCAGTCTCTATTTCTGCTTAGCTGGTTGCTTCCTTGAGCCAACACAACCAGTAGTGTAGGAGTACAGTGAACTCAGAGCTGCTCTAGTTTTAGTTTTATTTGGAGGAGATGCTTCCTTGCATTGAATTGTAGTGCTGGTAAAGTTTAGAGTTTAACATCAATTTCAGTTTTATTTTTGCGTTTGGGTAGACATAGTCAAAAAATCAAACTAGAATGTATGTGTGAGCGTATGTTGTTTCTTGTGCACTGATTTTAGTCAAATGTGTCTCGTGAGATGCTTTAGGCAGAGTTTAAATTGATGGAGCTGCACAAATATTCAGAACAAATCTAGATGGGACTTGCCAACTGTCCCTTTCAAGCCCTGTGAATTCTGTAAAGGCTCAAGTCTGAGCAGTAATGCTTTTTCTTCCCCACTTCTCTTCTTTTCCTCAGGTTATTGCTTTGGCCATTTTGTTAGATCCCTGAAATAAATATGTAGCCCTGCAGGGGCGTTGAAACTAGTGGATAGAGACTTTGGAGCAAAGGTATGGGAGAGTTATCCCTGAGAAATGGGACTGAAAGACTTGTGTAGATTCCCATCTGTTCTCAGTGAGCTTTAGGTGAACTGTTTTCTTGCTCTCTGAAACTGATTAGAAGCCATTGTAACTTCCCTGATGTTACATTTTCTTTAGGATGTGACTCAGTATCATCTGAGAGAGTTAACATCTAAAACATATGGTTAAATAAAAAAAAGTGTGCTCTCCCAGCTTGCTGTGTTTGTGTTCTGTTTATATGTTGTTAACGTTAGTGTCCGCCTGCCTCCCTGCAGTTTGAAAGTGAGCTTAGGCTCTGCTGCTGCTGCCTAGAGCCAGATGTGAGCAGACATACCAGGACCTGGTGAGAAGGTCACAGTGGCCATAAAGCTTTTCACTCTATTTACTTAAGCTTCCTTTTTTGAAAATAATAATTTGGAACTTTAGACTGACAAAACAAAGACTGTGTAACATAAAGCAGAACTTAATTTCTCTCTCGGTTGACTACTGCATGAAGCAATTTGTATTGTATATTTAGTAGCTGCCCTTAAACAGCTTTCTGGGCATGAGTGAAGAGCTCCTTTTTCAAATCAGTTGAATTTTCCACATTTCTTGTGATACATAAAGTCCCAACCTTGATGTAGTTTCTTTTCTATATGTAGGGAAGTATTGTTTGCGCTGTCTTCCTTAGGGATTAAAATCTTATTTGTTCCACCAGAGTATCTCACCACTTATCCTAAAAGTATTATATATTATTTGAGTTTTCTTCCTTTTCATGTCAAAGATGCCAGTATTTGAAAGAGAACAGAATGTGGAGTTCTGATTTGGAGAACTGCAGATGTTGCTTGGGAGGAGTATCTGGAGGGAGTTCATCTTAGTCCAGCCTCCCACTCAGAGCAGGACTATTGCCAACACTAGTTCAGGCCAGTTACAGCTCTTAGTGTTTAGAATCTGCCAGGATAGACTACATCATCATCTCTCTGGTAAATATAACCAGCAAAGCCAATATAACGAGTTTGGTTCTGCCATCCCTGCCCTTCCATCTGTAGCTTTAGGTACCTGCTGGATTTGCCCTTGGCCTCCTCTGCCAGACTGAGCAAGCCTGGTTTCCTCAGCATCCCTTATCCAGCCAGGTGCTTTAGATCCCTGAGCACCTTGGAAAGTCCTTTGCTGGTCAGTCTTCAGCTGTGCCAGTGTTCTATGGCTGAGCACTCAAAAATGCACTCAGTCTGTGATTTGTAATGTAGGGCAGGAATTGGATTTCTTCATTACTTGTTGACCCTTTCCTGTACAGGAGTAAAGGGAGTTTCTCTGCTAGTGGTCAATGTCTGTAGCACCTGGAAGAAGTCTGCTTAGCTTTAATTATTTTCTAGATAAGCAATCAGAATTATGGGATTCTTAAGGATGGTCTAATGATCTTGGCAGTTGGAGAAGCAGAAGAGAAAAGGGTGAATGTAGTACTTGTGATAGAGATCTGTAAGATGCAAGAAGCAGTGTCATTACTTTTGTCTGTAAAAAACCTTTACCTGTGGAACCGGGGTGAGATGTGGGAAAATAAAGACTAGTCAAAACATGGAGCAGGATTTTCTGTCTCATCAGTTAGATTTTCAATACTGAGTGCAAAGCACACCAGTCCATGGGAAAGCAATTTGAGAGACCTCTCATCAGTCCCTCCAAACCCAAAGCCCAAGTGTACAAGCTGAAAGGGATAGCAGTACTCAAGTTGAGTATTGGCTGCTCATCAAAGGTGACTCCTAAATTGAAGGAACAGCAATTTACCTAGTATGACCCTTCCTAATGGAGAGAAATGGGCAGCTCATAATCATAAAGTGAGTTTAAGGCTTTTTGAGGATAATTTTTTCTTTGTTAAAATACAACAGTTTTGTGGCAGGCTACAAAGTTACAAAAGGAACTAATGTTGACTTGGGGGAGTTTGTATTGAATGCCTTAAACCACTTGCTTCTGTAATTGTTCTGTAGGACTCAGATTAAAATACTCTAACATAGTTGGGTTTTCTTACTCAGCTGTAACACTAAATTCTGTGCATGGATTAATTGTGAAAATGTGGATGAGGAATTATCAAATACAATCTTGATTTGAAACTTTGAAGGG
The DNA here is from genome assembly GCA_035583155.1 of Acropternis orthonyx. Lineage (NCBI taxonomy): Eukaryota > Metazoa > Chordata > Aves > Passeriformes > Rhinocryptidae > Acropternis > Acropternis orthonyx. Next base: position 20,536,920 of record JAWWEU010000017.1, read on the forward strand.
GGACTTGGTTTCAGTTTTCTTCTGGGGCTAACACAAACCTCTGATGAGGGTGCACAGTTGAGAATAAACAGGCAGGTGGACTGGAAGAGCAGGATCTGTGTACCTGTGTGCTAGTATGATGAGTGAAAATTTGTCTTCAGGGATAAGGTAGAACATTACAGTGATTTCCAGCAACACTGTAGCATTGACACAGAGCTCAGTTAAAAGGGAAACTCTGAACTGAAGCATCATTTATGATCTTTCTTCTCTGACCTTAAGCACAGCTGCCCACAGGATCTGTCCTGAAGCCAACCAGCCATGACTTGACAGCTGGCTTATGGGCTAAAGAAATCTGTGGTGTGTATTATGATGTTTGAATTGAAGTGCTGCTGAAGGGAAACAATGAGATAGTTAACCATTTTTACCTTTATTTTTTTTCCCCCAGAGGTATGGAGAACTTGGTAGCTGGCTCCAATCTTCCTCCACTTTTTACAGATGAGGATGGATCTAAGGAGGGTGGTGAAATTAACGTAACTGGGTAAGCAACTCCTCTTTCACCTTCAGCTGGTAGATACTATCTCTGGACTTGCCAGGGAAACTGTTTCAGTGGAAAGAGGGTAATTTTTTTTGAAAAAGAAACAAACCCAGCAAAAATCAATCTTTTGACGTTTCCTTGGCCTTGATAGAACATCACAGGACTCTGTTCAGGAGAAACCAGACTCTTCTGAACTGATGGAAGCGGTCACAATATCTTGTACCTTTAAAAGGTACACGGGATTCTTGCTGTATACTTGAAGCTTCTTTCTGGTTTTGCAAAGCACCAGGCAATAAAATTCAGACTCTGCAGACAGGTAAAGCAGTGTAAAAATGAATATGGACATATTTACTTCAAGTGGGTCTGAATTTGGGTTTACCTTCTGTGATTTCAAACTTGCCAGTGCCAAATGAGGTCCATGTTCCAATTAAGCATCTGTGTAAGAGGTAGTAATGTGTTGGCTGAGCTTTCATAACTGTTTGCTGCAAATGGTTATGTAACAGTCATGGAAGTTTTTCCTGGATGTGTATTTTAGAGAGGTTCCCTGCCAAGGGGGAATGGATAGGAAAGCTGAAATATTCTTCAAACTATAACAGTGAATCCAGAACTGTATTGTTCTGTGTTCTTTTCAACACATGCCAAATGTAATTAACTTTTGGGAAGGTGTATGTCCTGTTCCCTTGCTCCCTCTCTAATTGTCAGTAATATGAACTCAACCTGGTGTCTAAAAGTCCAGTGTGGATCTCTCCAGCCCTTGTGTCTTTACCAGTAATTGTGCCACAGTTGCTGATTGTAGTAATGAAAATACTGTTGTGCCTAAAGACAGATTTTTTCCATTGGCATTCAAGTAACAATTGTGTTAATATATCTCAAATTTCTATTGCTGTATTCTACAGTAACAGGAACACTTACTTTGAATATTTAAAATTTACTATAGACACAAGCAGCTGTAGACTGGAGTAAATGAACAAAGGAGACTTGAAGCATACAGTGCTGTTAATGGAATTTTCATGAATGTAGCTGGATAAGGCTGAGGAATCTTTAGCCTGGCTCAAGAAGAGTTTAGAATCCAAGATGAGTCCAAAAATGTTATTAATTTGCCCACTGAGCACGGTGGTGAGAATATCCAGGGGGTTGTTACCCCAGATTGTGTGCTCATCTCTGTCAGTCTACCTTCAGGAGTATTTCTGCATGCTTGCTTTTCTTTTTGCCTCCAGCCAGCTTGTCCTTTCCTGGAATAAGGTAGACTGGTACAGCTCTTGCAGCAAAATTAAATAATGGCCAGTCTAAAACCTGTTGGGAGCTAGTCATATTTATGCTTTAAATACGCACATATATATATCAAGAGGAGATTATGTGGAATGAAGTTGAATCCAAAATCATACACAATCACAGGCCTTTAAATGTATTTGTGGAGGAATATATTAAACACATTCTGAAAGGTGTATATTGGTTGATGATGAAACTATTAATTTCAAATTCATTATGGTATTTTAGAAGAAGGGTAGGTTCATGCTCTCTGGTGTCTGATCCAAACATATATTTGACTAACAGTTATTTGTATAATTAAATGCTTCACTAAAAATGTAACAAAATAAGACTTTAAAAATCAAACTGTCTTGAAAGTCTATGGTAGCTGTGGTAGTTATAGCAGTTGCTTTCATGGAACAGCCAGTTCTTCAAAAATCACTTTAAAATCCTTTTTTTTCTTGCTAGTGTAAGAATGAATATATTTGCAACATTTTTGCATGTGTTAGAAGATTAGGCAGGAAGTGATTGAGCAATATGATTAAATTTTCTGTTCTGCTTCTTATGTGCTTTTTCAGATTAGCTAATTCAGAGAGTTCATTCAGTGGTGGAACTTCACAGCCTGTGAATAACCCAGATGTGGTGGAGGACTTGCCACAGGCTCAGCAGCTGCAAAATGAGTCCTCTAATGCTGCTGAAACCACTGAGCAGAAGCCTGAGGAGGAGGTGAGATGAAATAATAGTGACTTCTCAATGAAGGAAAGGTGTGGCGTTTTGTCATTATAGTTTGTCTTATGTACTCAGAATTTTTTTTATAGGATCACAAATTTTCACTGTTTGCCATGTTCATCCTCTGCTTCCCTAGTTTTCTCCTGTGTTGCCCAGCTGCACACAGATAGCCAAGGAAAGCTGGCAATTAGAATGTGCAGAGAACAACACATGGGTCTTAAGCTTAGCCAGTGGGGTCCATTAGGCTGGTGCTGCATTCAGGACTGAATGTTCAACTGCCATAACTGATTCTCTGTTGTAAGCCAGCAAAGTGAGACCATTGTACTGTTCTGGTTGTAACTGATGTCTTTGAAAGCATTATGCTTTTATCCAGCACTGATTTTCAGTGACTGAATCATGAAGGAGCTGAAGTTTGACAAAAAGTGGTTTGGGATTTTTTTGATAGATGTATTTGATATTCCTTCTTGTATGTTGTTTTCAGCTGTGAGGTCCTTTTTTTAATTAAGTAGTAAAATTCCAGGAGGGAAACTAAAACTAACATGATGGCAGCAACATGTTGATCTGGGGAAAGATTAGAAGTACTGAAAATAGTTGTGTGTACATAGCATTAGAAAATAGTGTTGTCCAGAGATTGCTGTAGAAATCGTATGAAGCCAAGAGGATGAATGATAATGATACTATTCCTGTGAGCTCATAGTGTACCCCAGGCAAATTTTACAATATTCCCTCCTCTGGAGTTTGTTGGTTGCTCCATTGAAGGTGATTAGTGAGAGAGAAAGCCTACAGAACAGATGAGAATGGAAAAGCCTGTATACTGTCCTTACACCCACATTTTGGGCATATTATGCATGGAGGAGAAAGACTTGGAAGGGACAAAATAACTAGTTATCAATTGTTAGCCAATACACAGAATCTCTCCAAAAATGATTTTGAAGTAAATGACTGGGAGGGTGAGAATAATTAAAAACAAAAATAAATTTAAATAAAATAAGCAAACTGGTAATAAAAAGATATTTGCAGTTGGATTAGCTAAGATGATTGCATAATGGATTATCAGTGATTTTTACCATCAAGTTGATACCAGTGGTATTTTGTTGTCCCTGTGAATCAGGATATATTGCAAAAAACTTCACAATGAGACTCCTTTGGCTTTGCTTATAGAAAAGTCAGGATTCCTCTAAAGTAAGACTTGAAGCCTACATCCATGGAGAGAATGTGTTGCAGCAGTATATTCCTGATTGAAGTTGTTTGAGACATGAATGTTTATTCCTTCCAGAGGTGGTTATTTTCATGCAAACTGAATTGTCTGCTGTTTTCATTTTGCAGCAGCAAAGAACTAAACGAGGAGGCTGGGCCAAAGGGAGAAAGAGGAAGAAACCCCTTAGGGACACCAATGCCCCCAAATCCCCCCTCACAGGGTACGTGCGGTTCATGAATGAACGTCGGGAGCAGCTTCGAGCAAAGAGGCCTGAAGTCCCTTTCCCAGAGATCACCAGGATGCTGGGCAATGAATGGAGTAAACTGCCTCCTGAGGAGAAACGGGTACCATTAAACTACCTTCTCCTTGTTGGATTAGTATTACTCTTAAATGGGAATATTGTTGTTTAGTGAGAAAGTGAACATAGACTTTTGATTTAAGTTGTATTTAGGAGGATGTTTCAAAATAAGAGGCAGAGGTCTTCCAGAGTTCAAATCACGAACTGTGGTAGGACCAAGGCCCTGTTGGGGCTGGTCCTTTAATGCCTTCTGGAGCCGACCATGTTAATGGGTTAATTGCTAATGGGTGTCTTACCATCCACACCTGATTGCCAGTTGAGATTACAGCAAAGCAGTTCTTAAATCACAGTGCAACTTATTGCTCTCCTAAACTTTGAACAGTACTTTAAAGCTTTTGTGAATGGAAAGTGGGGTGGTTCAAAAAACAAGATTTCTTTTTGTTGCTTTTTACTAAGATTGTAGAGTACAAGCTATGTGGAGATGATATAAAAGGGTGCAGAGGGATAGTGATTTAATGATAATGGAAAATACCTGTGTGGCAAGGCAAAGCAGTCGATTTGGTAACATGGAGAGTGAGAATGATGTTCCTTGGAGAAAAGTCAGTTTTGCCCTAAAGTAAGGTTTGAAACTTAGATCCATGGAGAGGATGTGTGGCAGGAACATACTCATGATGAATATGTCTGCTGGGAGAGGAGGGAAAAAAGACATTCTGCCCCTCAGTCCCTTGCCTTTAACATATTCTTACCATGTCTGAGGCAGATTTTTAACCTAGGAAAAAGGAAATTGGGCTCAGATTTCTATTCTGTGTACTGCTTTTTAAATCCCCAGGGAATCTGTCCTCGAGTAAAGCTGTAAGTCTCTAACTTAGAGCATGTTAGGGGAAGACTGCTGAGCCCTTTCAGCAACACATTACTGGAAATGGAAAAGAAGAATTAATATCTCATGGAAGAGCACCATGTCCACCATGTCCAAAAGCAATGCCAACCAAGCATCGCCAAGTTTGCACTCCAATCCACTGTGCTTAGCAGGATCAAAACAGTGTTGCAAATGCACGGAATTTATAACTTATATGTATTGTTGTGATAACGAAAGTAAGTCATACCAGGGTGACTAAGGTTCAGTCTGATTTAATACTTGTACTCATTGAATTTTAAATTCCTTTGGAGAAAAAATTGGGAAAGCAAATTTTTTCTTGAAAGGATCCCATTAGTAAACATTGTGGCCATTCATTAAATGTTTTTCAGTTCATCAGTTCCCCTAAAGATTTCTCCAGTTAAGCTGATTCTGTCACGCAGAAGTGTGAAATAGCTTCAGGCTAATAAAAAAGGTTTCTATTAATTGAAATGTGGACAGGTTGTATCAATTAAAGCCAGGCTCATTATCTTTATGCTACTCTTGGCAATAGCAATCACGTTTTGTTCACATCTCGTATGTGCCAAGTGTGTGGTAGTGCTTTTTGTCCATGGGGGCATGAAAACAAGACTGTTTGGAACCCTACTGTTACAGGTCTGAACCATAAAGCATAATCTGATAAGACTATCTTGTTTGGCAGCACTTAATCCTGGCCACAGAAAAGGAATTCTCAAGTGTTTGGTCTATAATGTAGAGGTAGCATTCAGTTGAGTAGAGTAGCTTCACAGCAAAGTACTCCTAACTCTAACGAAAGAAGAATTAACAGAATAGGTATTTGACAAAAGGAAAAAAAGAGAAAATAGGACACCACAATACAGTAATTTTATCCAGAAATGTTATGTCTTTGCATCTCACATACATTCTCATTGTCTCTTCACTCCTTTCCTGTTTGCATAGGTGAAACGGATCAGCACTTCATCTGACAAGTTGTTTTTCTCTCCTTCTTCCTGAAGGGGAGGAAACTCCCTGAAACTCTTGGACTTTTTTGTTTCAGCGATACCTTGATGAAGCAGATAGAGATAAGGAGCGTTATATGCGGGAGCTGGAGCAGTATCAGAAGACTGAAGCCTACAAAGTCTTTAGCAGGAAAGCACAGGACAGACAAAAAGGCAAATCACATAGACAAGGTATTGGAATGGGACAAAAATATGTGCCTGGCTAGAACAGAAGATGCTCAGCTAGTCGTGTACTCTGACACTCATTTAAAGCCTTTGATTGAAAGACTTATTAAAAAGTGAATACATTCTTTCTATGATGTTTACGTCAGCTGTGTGTAAAGTGATTAGATTTATGTAAATTTAGCTGTGTCTAAACTTTTGAAGGATGTGCACTAAAAACATCAAAGTCAGACACTGCTTCTGTTGACTTTCTAGAGAAGCTACACAAGCTGCCTGTCTAGAACTGTTGTGTAGTTATGGTTGTGTAACTGCTTTAATTCCTTGGTTCTTGTTTTCTGCAATCTCATGTATTTGTTACAACCCGGTCCAGAAGCTCCAAGGTTTACCAGGTGTTCACTTTGATTTTTAGGCTTCAAGAGATTTTGCCCACATGAACCTGGAGTTCACGTCCAGAGAAAAACTACACATTTTTCTCTAAGAGCTTTATTTTAATTTGGTGAGAAAATAGGCGTTTTGACAACAAGGGTTTAACAGTAATAGCATGCAACATCACAAAAGCATTACAACAGATTACTGAGACTAGCAAGTTTGCTATAGTAAAAAACTTCTGTTGCTCTCAGAAAATACAAACTCCATGCCACTTAAGTGAGGTACCCATAACATATAGAAAATGCGTGTTTAAGTTACCCACAAGAGGAAGAAAAGATAAGGGAAGAGAGGTTAAGAGAAGAAAGAATGAAGAGAGAAAAAGAGGAGAGAAAAATATAGTTACCACTTAGAAGGTTGCATGTTGACAGCTCCAGGAGAGCAGGCCAGTGCAAAATGGAGGCCTTGTGCATGCCTCTTTCTCTGCTCTGGTTTGTATAGCCAAACCCCCTAGGTAGGACCTCTGACCCACTCGGGGGTTCCAGGCCAGGGTGAGGGGAGTGTTCCCTGCCAGTCCAAGGCTGGGTCAGGGGCTCCAGGAGTGTGTTATGGTGTTTGTGGACTGTTTGTGACTGACAGCTGCTCCTGGGCTTCCCCTTGTGGGCTCCAGGGGCCTGCCATGAGGGACACGATGCCACCCCACCTCTGGGAGGTTTGACCCATCCCTTCTCCCCTCCACACACACCCCCCAAGGTGGTTCTGACCCAATAGTAACTGTTACAGTGTCTAACAGTATTTTAGGAGACTTGTTTGTGTTCTTTTTCAGATGGAGCAAGACAGGCAGCTCATGATCATGAGGTAAACTTCTTCATTCTATACTTACATCAGTGGGTAGATTTTCAAGTGACAGAAACTTCTAGTGAAGAGTGTGAATTCTTCCTCTTCCTATACAGATTTTGATCAAAAGTTAGAAACAACTCAGTACCCTTAGACTCATTAGTATGATGAAAACTTAATTTGCTAAGTCTTGGGCAGGTACAAATGATCCAAGATGAAGTGGAACATAGGGTAGACATAAAACAGGTCTGTTTTGTAATGTTAAGACAATCACTGGGTGCAAGTCGGTATAACTGAACCTTTACCTGGTGTGTTAGAGGTTCAACTTGCAGAACTTTTACTTAGACATTTTTCAAAGCAGAGAATTTTGGTTATTTGGTAAGTAAATATGAAGATAAAACTTGTACATAGCTTGAGACCTTGATAAATCTGCCAAGTTAGCACCTTTAGGTGGCTGTTTTGAGGTACTGATTTTCTGCAGCAACACAAATGCTTGTGCCTTTCTTGAGAAGAAAATGGGTAAAGCACCCAAATAATTGGAAAATGTCAGGCTTAAACATCTTCCTGCCCTCTCCCTCCTTCTGCATATGTAAATATTGGAAAATAATGATGATGTCTGGAGATAAGATGCCAGTGCTTTAGTTGATGACATATAACACATTTTGTGCATCCTGGTTGATTATGGTCTTTCTCCCCTCAAAATGCTGCAGCTTTCTCCAGTTGTATTACCTGGGGCCACAGAGCTTCTTTCATAGTTACCAATAAATTGCAAACAAAGAGCAGTGAAAAATCTTGTTTATACATGGGCTCTTCCCTTGTAAGCAATAGGGCTTTCTGAAAGATCTCTCTTTCTTTGTGAGCTTTTTTGCCTTGGGAAAGCAATCCAGTTGGTTTCTAATGTGTTCATTACAATAGTGACAAGGCTGTGCACTGCTGAAAGGCAACTACTGGTCTTGTCTACTTGAAGGAATATAAGTTTCACTTTCCGGAAAATGCTTGGGTGGGGTGTTTTTTATATGCCTTTTATTAACTCTTAAAGGAGGTACTTGCAGTAAGATTAACCTTTCGGAGTGGTCCCCAGGTTTTCTGATTCTACAGTCACTGAATCAAAGTGTATCTTTCATTTTACAAAAACACATAACTGAAGGCTTCAGACTGACTATGACTATTACATAACCTTTAAATTATACAGGTGGCAAGCTACAAATTCAGTCTTACCTCTTATCCTTCTGACTTAAGCTGTCGTTGCTGGTGTCTTGCATCATAAATGCACTTAAAATGGAGTCCTCCTCACTCTGTGGGACTTTTAAGCTTCCACAGGTAGAGCTGAACATCATGACATAGTTGAACTAAAAACCTGTTAGACATCCTTATCTGAAACTGTGCCTTTGACTACTTGGTGTTTTTCACCTTTATATTATAAAATGCCACATGCTTATCATCTGATATGCTTTTACATCCTTTGTGTAGGAAAGTCAAGTATTATAATCCTGTACAGGAAAGGAATAAGCAGAACAAGTTGGATTGCTTTTGAAGTACTCAAGTTGTTGTTAGAAGTGAGGCTAAAGGGTTTTTTTGACTTGCTGCTTTCTTCTGTCCACATGAACTATTGTTTCTGTGTCTGTGATTAGTAGGTATGAGCTGATTTAATTATTTCTTGGGAGAACGTAAGAAAATAAGGTCAAAGAAACCTCTTTTTCCTCCCCTTGCTCCACTTCAGTGTTCATGATTTAGTTTTTGTGAGTCACTGTTGAAGTCATTCTAAATGTTGTATATAGAGATGACCTCTAAAAAGTATTGCAATGGGCAATTATGAATTATAATAAAATATAGCTAAAGGATGAGAGAGAACTTCTAATGCATAGAGACTTGGAAAACATAGACACACTGTCTCATGAGCTCATCTGTGGGCATGAAATAGAACATTTTTCTTCCTCCAAATTCTGGTTTTATACATATGACATATAGCAATATGTACTGGAACTATTGTCATCAGCAGTGACTGAAGTCCTTGATAATTGTTCTCTGTTGTTCTGGTATTGTTCAAGCTGTTTGATTCCAAGTAGGTCTAGCTTCATGCAGCGAGTTACACTTCTTGCTGGTAAGGTTTCAAAGATTTATGCACATGTCAGGGAGATCAGGCGTTGCCTACAATCTTTGAAAATGGGGAAATGGCTGCTGTAGTGTGAGCACATAAGAAAATTATCTTCTCTGAGAACATTTAATGAAGCAGTATATTTATTATATCTCTTCCTTCCATTGTCTGCAGCCTGACCGTACCAGGAAGGGTGAGCTTAAACCCCATCGAAAGCTCAGCTTTATCATACATCACCATGTCTCTGAGAACTTCAAGTCTGATTTGTTCCAGAACTTCCAAGTTCAACTTCAGTTTTAGTAACCTTATGAGATCGGTATTTGTTGACAGTCTGGCAGTATCTCAGTCTTATTTAAGGCAAATGATAGAAACAATTTTGGTTCTCTTTCAGTTTGAGGGATGCCTAAAAGATACGTAACCTGAACAGACTTGGGCCTTTTCAATAGAAGGTAATCAGAGCCTTATGATTTTAATCTTCAGTGAACCTCAGAGTGGGTTAGGGACTCAGGAGGATCTTTGATGTGCTGGGTAATGTATTCTGCAACAGGAGAGTGCTGATGGTTTTCATTATCACGCTCCTGTTTAGTAGAATTTCCCGGTTGCCTTTTGGAAACTGAACCATTTCATCTAATGGCTTTCATATTTTCTGGTTTTCACCTGAAGAACTTGTATCCTAGGGCTGCAGGTAGAATAACCTTCTCCTTTAGCAGTCTCTCCTCTACCATCTGTTCTCTAGGAGCCAGTGATGATCTGAGCCAATGCCTCGTTGCATGAAGGTAGCAATGGCAAGCATGGATTAGAATGTTTAAGATGGATGTTCTGAAAGTTCTAGCCAAGGTTCACAACTGCCAGAATTTAGTGCACATTAATGCTGAGATCCTAGATTTTGGGGTGAAATTAGTTCCTAGCCATCTAGAGAGTGTTCAGAGAAAATGAATATATTATTTGGATTTCTGTACATGACATCTAATTTCTAAATACATACTTTTGAGACATTTTCCCTGTAACAGCACATACAAAATCGTCAGTGAAAAGCACATGTCATCGTGAACCAAAGCCCTACTGTCCCTCCTAGAGCTGGGAAGGTTTACCCACTCCTCTCTCCAGTCTTGCCTGTTTCTAGTGTCTTCAGTTGATTCAGGCCAGGTGAGGTTTGAGTTCTCACTCAGTAAATATGGAGCTGTAATTCTACCAGAAAATAAAAGTCAGCTTGTCTTTAAAAAAAAATAAAAATCAATTGATAGTCTGTCTCTTCAGGTAAATACAGAGTACCTGCATCTTGGTTGACTGCCAAATGGCATTCAGCTCACCCCCTGTAGCCCCTGTATGTGGCAGACACCAGTGTGATACTGTGAGCTCAGGGGCCAGAATTCCCAGCTGTTAAACATTTAGATTGTCTGCCGGACACCAAATCATGGATAACACTGCAATTCTGGGCAATGAGTTTGTGCTACATTATCAGCTGTAGTACTTGAGAGTTTTGAAAAGCTTTTGTTCTCCACAGACATACTTTCATGCTTAACTTTGTTTCTTTGTTAAGTTACAGGTTGAATGTAGTTGCTGCAGTTTTATCAAACCAAATTTGCATTGACTTTGTCAATAACAGTGCAGGAGCTAAAACAAATGTTAATTCCCCTTTGATTTTGACATGCAAAAGTGATGACTGAAGTAGTAGGGTCTTTTTACCTGCCATCAAATTGAGTTTTTTAGGGCTTTTTAAAACTAAGTTACAGAGCATTTCCTGATTTAAAAGTGTGTTTTGGTTTTTTTGCTCGGGTGGTCAAAGGCCAAGAACCATGAAACTTACTGTGCATTTCGCTCACTCTATCTCCTGTTTGTTGCTATTTCTGTATAGACTCTTTCAGAATGTGTCAGTTGGTTGATGGTGGAAAATATAAATACATTGATATAATTTTAAAACTGAATTATTCTCATGTAATGTCATCCGGGTGAAAGGGTATATTTTAGTATTTTATATGGTATTTGACTGTGATTAAACCTGTATCTTAAAAAGCTGAGACTTGTCTTGATAAGAGCTGGAAGTGTCTTTGGTCCATACAGCTTTTTAGCTGCCTCAGATTTTGGTCTCCCTGCTCTTCAATTTTCATGATCAAAACAGTTTAATGAATTCCTGAAAACAAACTGTTTAGATATGTTATAATTCTTTTGTAGAAAGAAGTAGATACAAAGGAGAGATCTGTCTTTGATATTCCAATCTTCACAGAAGAGTTCTTGAATCATAGTAAAGGTAAGTCAGACTTTTCCAGGACCCTTTCCTGGCTTTTCCAGAATTTTGGCCAGATGCTGCCCAGCTGAAGAGTCCTTACGCTCTCCCATTTCAGTTCAAGTAATGACTTGGGTACCGTTTCTGCTTTTACCTTACCTCTGTGCAAACACTGCAAAGTAGCTGTTTGGGGGTTTTTTGGATCTTTACAAGTCAGCCTTTTTAGAGAATGTTTCTGATGTTTATGCTCCCTTTGCTGTTGTTCCAGCCAGTCCAAGCTGGATCTGCTGTTCTATAGAGTGGCCTGGGTTAGAAGGGACCTTAAAGATCATCTAGCTCCAAGACATACCTAAGATGCAGCATGATTATGATTCTGGCTGGTTAGCAGTATTTTATTCCCTCCATATATGGAAGATTTAGTGATACATCTTCTGTTACTCTGACTTTCATAGCTGTGTGTCCCAAGACCTTAGTATTTTTTGCCTGGAGACTTTCTTGATGGAACAGAATTCAGATTCAGTTACTTTTCATGATGATACATAGAAAACTGGTATCTTCTCTGTAGGATTCTTATCGCTGCTGCTAAGCTCTGTCATTCTGAATGCATTTGAAATTAGTTTTGCCATCTTCCTCCCTAATCAATTCCCCTATTCACTTGCATTCTGATGCTTTGAATGTTTTCTAATTTGTCTATCTCTCTGAAAATTAAGTCTGTTGAAGTGCTACTGTAGGCGCTGTTGGCGCCCCATGATACGATGCTTTTTATCTGTAAACCAAAGCTGCGCCATTTGCAGTCATCAGCTGAGCGCTCTAGCCCGTTCTGCTCCATTGCCTACCAATCCTAGAAACGTTTTCAACAGTTTTTTTGACTCCGTGGGAATGGGTTGATGTTTGCAGCACGTGAGGCTGAGCTGCGGCAGCTGCGTAAATCTAACATGGAGTTTGAGGAGAGGAACGCCGCCCTGCAGAAGCATGTTGAGAGCATGCGCACTGCCGTGGAGAAACTGGAGGTGGACGTGATCCAGGAGCGCAGCCGCAACACGGTGCTGCAACAGCACCTCGAGACCCTGCGCCAGGCACTCACCACCAGCTTTGCTGGAGTCCCACTGCCAGGTAGGGCTGTCTGACGTGTTAAATTTAACTGCTAATGTCTGTAGCATGTTCTGAACTCAGAACATGTGGTCTGCTGTTGTGGTTCTGCGCTCTCGGCTGTTTCTGAGCTTTCGCTGTATTAGATAATGAAATATTTAAAATGCACGCAAGGGGAAAGTGTAGTGTCAGTGCTTTATTTCAACATGGTATTTATTTTCTTACTGCTCTTACTTTTCCTAATAAAGTGAGATGCACATTCAGTCCTGCTCTACTTGACTTGCTGTATGAAAATGTTAATAAATAGAAAAGACAGGACCTGCAAGTTCCTTGATAAAAGAAAGGCTGTGTGTGTATTGTCAGCTGCTGGGGAATCCACTTAGATTCTGTGAATGCCCAGCTGAAAGAGTTTGTTATAATCAGCTCTGAGACCCAAAGCAAAGACAGCCATGATTCCCGAGTGCTGATATCCTTGGAACTACTCACTTTGTGGAGTCAGGAGGATGTTGTTTTACAGAATCTGTCGCAAGAGGTGGTGCATGGCAAAATCACCTCCTATAGCAGTTTGTGTGTTGGCATAAATTACCCTTAGCATAGTGTTAACTTTTTGGAATTGCTGTGGTCATCGAAATACCTTGTGGCTCATTTAACTGCATTAACTATAGGTAGCGGGGAAACACCCACGATGGAAACTATTGATTCTTACATGAACAGACTGCACAGTATTATTCTGGCAAACCCCCAGGAGAATGAGAACCTCATTGCCACAGTCCGGGACGTGGTGAACAGGCTGGAGCGCTAGTGACCGGGTAAGTGTTGCCTCCTACGCTGCTCTTGGCCTATGTTCTGTACCTCTGGCACCTGTTCTGATGCTGATTCTTGCCCTGATCACCATATTGTACAATCAAAAAGGTTTCTTGCTCAAAACCCCAGGAGTGGATTGCTATAATGAAAGTCAAATTGGGCTGGAAGTATCTAATGGCATTAAAGGGTTCTGAAATTCCCTTTAGCTCCAAAATCTTTTTGTATTTGTATGAGGTGAGTAAGAGTACGGACAGAATGGTAACAGGGTGACTAATTTAGATGAAGGTTCCTTTCCTGAGTGAAGTAAACATGAAAAATGCAGCATTAATTGGTAGAATCTAATGGCTACAGGGAAATTTTATTTGTCTCAAGAGGTTACAGGTGAACTCAACTTTGTTATAAACTGAAAATACCCTACAACTACTTGCTCTGTAGGATCTGTAGTCAAGCTCTTCTGATTATGAAGCTTTACATGTAAATGAAGCACTGATTTATGGTTAGGCTATACGTGGCATTTGCTGAGAGTCTTAATTTCATGTGGTTTATGCACAGATTATTATTGAGCTCATGATTCAGTATTTTTGCTGCTGTTCAACAGCTTAGGAAACTGTAGTAGAGAACAGAGTAGAAAAACAAATGAACAAACAAATAAATGCCAGTCTTTCTGCATTACTGTGCTGCTTTGCATTTCCCACACCTCCTACTCCCCCACTTCCCCATGATGCTCAGCACTAGGCAGCCATGAGGAGTTTGCCTATTTCTCTTTTAACAAAGTACGTACCTGCATTCTTCAAGCATTTATTCTGTAGAGATCTACTGTGCATGTCTTGAATAAGTGTTTAGAAATGCAGATAAAGCTGCCTTGTGCCATCTGCAAATACGAAGACAGCGCTTTTCATCCTTTCTGATTCTGACCTTTTCTGATACTGTGTAGAACAGTTAATTACGCATTTCCCATTATAGTGTGGCTTAAGCTGGAAGATCATTGTCCTTCTGCAGGGTAGCCAGATGGAACGGACTGTAGTTCTAAGAGATGACTGAGCTCCCAGCAGAATAAAGAAGTGCCTTTACTGCTGCTATTTGTGAAGGGAACAGCTTGTCGATCCAGGTCTGGGATTTTTCAGCAGCTCATCAACCTCCTCATTTTCGTATGCTCTTTTCAATTAGCACTCAAGCTCAGAAAGAGAATTGGAGAAGGGGAGGTTTTACAGAAAGGATAAGAGGGAAAGCAGTTTCTCATCCATCAGTTATTAGAAGGGTGTGCCAGGCCCTGAAATGGACATTTGTCCTTTAAGCACCTTGCCAGAAAAATCTTATCTCAAGGCTACTGAAATCTAGACTTTCATTCTTATGTGAGGTGGCTTAATATTTTGTAAATGATGGACAATTTTTGTGTTCCTAAAACTGCAAACTTAATTGTCTTGGATAAATTTGGTTTAGCTGTAATTGATTTGGAAAAAGTAATTCTTGCTTTAAAATTCTAGTTTCTACTTTCTATTTGAAAAATAATACTCCTTTCCCCTTCTCACCAATACCTTCCCTCTTTTTCAGTAGCAAAACAATGTGAAGTAATTAAAAATCTGATTAATAATCACCTAGTTTCACTATATAAAGACATGCATGTAATTATAATTCATGGGACTGTTAATCACACTGACTCGCACTTGACAATGATTATACTTTTTGACAAAATTTTTGGAAGGAAGAAGGTTGGGTTTTGTTGGATGCAAACCTAGAAAATGGTAGAGATTCCCTAGAAAATAAGGAAGCTTTGTATAAAAAGGTTCACCTGGCACATGATAAACCATATCAACAAACTGTCACCATCAGTGTCCCTTTGTTAATGTGCATGTGAAGTATATTAATTCTGAATATAATCCCTAACATCCAAATGGTCTGTTTGAGGTTGGGACGCGTTACAAATCAATACTACAGAAAACTATTACGATACTGCTGAAGACAACTGTATTTCACAGATCTGAGGTGTTTTTTTGGTGGCTTAGTACTTTTAGGGACTATTTGATGATCCTGGTGAATACTTTGGGGTTTTTTTACTGCATGGTAAAATACTTCCTTGTGCAAACAGGGAGAAGAGGAAAGGTTTTGTTATTTAGCACTCCGGATGGAAACAGAAACTCAGTTCAGTTTTGTCTCTAGGCTGTTTTGCTTTACTTAACCTTGTGTTTTCAGATAAAACATCCAAAAAGTAATCCCAGTGCCTGTTCAGTCCTGCAAGGTTGTAGTCTTCTAACACTTATTTTTCTGTTTTGTCTGCAGGTCTCATGACCCGGGGAAGCTTTACAAATTTTTTTGGCCAGTGTGGAATAAGAAGCCATGAGGGAAAGACTTAGGGTGGGAGGCAGGATGGCAGGTTTGTCCTGGGCCCTCCCTGTGCAGTTTGTCAGGGAGACAAACAGATCAATGCATTAAAAGGTCTTAAGAAGCCACGGACACCA
This sequence comes from Acropternis orthonyx, assembly GCA_035583155.1. NCBI lineage: Eukaryota > Metazoa > Chordata > Aves > Passeriformes > Rhinocryptidae > Acropternis > Acropternis orthonyx. Next base: position 20,552,809 of record JAWWEU010000017.1, read on the forward strand.
CCCACTAAACACTTGGAACTGTCCTCTGTGTGAACATTTAAGAGCATGCAAGTTCTGTGCAATCTTAAGTTTTTTGAGTTTTGCTGGGTGCGAGGGTGCCTGCGTTCTGTGGATTGGCTGGCTGTGGAGATGAAATCTCAGCTCGTGAAATGAAGTCAGCATATGTGTTGTAGTAATAACTTGGATGTGTTATATTGCCTAATGTCTTCTCGTGTCTTTTATTTTGTTTTCATGTTTATCCTGTGGGATCACCTTCCTTCACCTGAGTTTTCTTCTTTTGATGTAATTCTCTGATTTTTGCAGCACTGGATAGCAGTGCTTGTGCTGTCTCCTATAACAGGGAGTCTTTCTTGGTGCACTGTCTTGTCCTGTGCTGCCTGCTATGTTAATACAAGCCTTTCTTAAGTAGAATCCTGTTTTTTTTTGTGTTAGCCTGCAATTTCTACCAAGTGAGTTTGCTCCCTGCTAGAGACTGGCTGTGGCTGATGTATTGTGACTTGATTCTACTATGAAACAGACTTCCTCTCTCCTCCTCCTCTTTGAGCACCTCTCTTGCACATAGCATCCTGCTCTTCTGTGAAGCTCTCCTGTTATCTCTTGAAAATCTCTTTGCAGAGCATTTTAATGTCACAAAGGTCAGTGGAAGTCAAGATAGAAAGTGCAATGTTAGTTCTTCTCTGCAGGAATAAATAGGAATCTCTGTTGTAGAGTGAAACCACAAAGCTTGCCCTTGTACATGGCTCAGTCTAATTTAATGTTACTGTCTTGTTTCTGAGAGAATGATCTCAGGGGGAGAAGAATTTTCTGTAAAAAGAGAAATGGGTAGGTGGATTGTGGTTTTTTTTTTTTTTATTAAATTTCTCTGCCCTCCTGAAATCACAGTGCCTGGAGGCAGCACATGTATCTTTGCATTAATTATTAGGGCAGAGAAAGCTATTAGCAGCTAGGTCCACATAGCAGCCCACAGAATATTGCATTACAGCCTGTGTGTGCTCTCATCTTCTGTACTGTTCAAGTAAAGCCCATAGAGCCTGCAGCATTCAGCATTTTATGTTCCAGTGTGACCTAAATGGCCTTTTGTTTGCATCGAGTAGAGCTCTGCATGCTTGTGTGTAACCTTGCTGAGTTACACCACACCTCCAGTGAAAGATGTAGGCACCCACTGACTTATGCAAAGCATTTGCTGCCCTTTGGTTCCTGTCAAATTGTTGATTTGGCTCAGCACTTGTTGGACATCTCTGGGCTTTATGGTAGTGGTTGAAATGTTCTTTCTTCCACATGACAATCTCTTTGCTCCTCAAGACGTTTTTGAAGATTCCCTGCTATAAACTGGATGATGCTTTCATTACTGGAGTGTTGCAGTCAGCATCACTTTAATGTATTCGTGACACAAATATTTTGAAAATGTAAAAATCGGTTTCTGCTCTTCCTGTGCTGTACACATGGACTTTGTGCTGGCCTGAAGCCATCTTCAGGTCAATGTATTGTATGCCCAGGTCTCTGCTTACTCCTGGGCTTATTGCTCTGGCCAGGCAGCAGGGATTTCCAGGTAAATTCAAGTCTTCCTTCAGGGAGGAAGCTCCTTTGTCTTGTCTTCTGTTTGCTTTCTAGAATTCATGAAAAGGAACCTCAGTTTGCTGCATTGACCTCTGTTTTCTTTAGCATGGATGAGACCAGCTGATGTTGGCATGAATTATTTTAGTGGGTTCTATAATTAATGTTGTAAATCCTGCAGGTTATTAATGTCTGCAGAAGAAGCACCAATACTTTAATGTCCTGTGTGTCTTGTTTTTTTAGAGCTGATGATGTTTGACTCTGTTGTAGAAAGCGGCCAAAGTGCACTGCACAGCCAAAAGTTGATTTACAAAATTCTAAAGTTCAGTCTGTGGCATTCTACCTAATACCTGGAGTCATATCCCATAGAGACTCCAGAAATTCCATGAGAGGTGATAGAAGAATGCTATTCTAGGCTGTAACATGTACATACTTTCAATAAGGTTGGGTGGCTACAGAAGCCCAGCACAGCTCTTGGCTCATGGCACATTGCTCGTGTGTGACTCTGCTGAGCAGCATGCAACTGTTATGGGATAGGAAATTTAAGGTGATATTTTAGCTGGAGGCCAACAAGTCTCTTGCTTTTTCTCACAAGGAAGGAGGGGAGGTGGATTATCCAGCTTGAGGCATCTGGGGGAAAACTAAATTCCTGTTCACTGATGATGTGACAGATGATGTTTTGTCTCATTAAGAAGCTTCTTAGTTACATTGATTAACCCTATAAAATGGATTTTGTCTTCTAGTGTCACTTCAGTTTGCATTTTTCAGTGTTGACTGATTAAAAAAAAAGGGGTAAAAAATTAAGTGTGTGTCAAGGAGAAGTGGAATGAAATGCTTTTGTCACTTAAAGAAATGTTAAGAGAAATATATGGAAATGGAGTCCATTGGCTGGATTAATGTGTTTGGAATTGTTGAGATGCCAAGTTTTCTGTACAATGTTTTTGTAATTAAACTTTGGAGTTCCTTTGTTTTTAAGAAGTTGATGTTGTTGTTTGACACTTGCTTCATTAAAATTGTTCAACGTCGAATCCATTCTGATTCACTTATAACTGCATTTTCTGAAAGAACTATTTATTGGCATTGATCTCTTGTCAGAGATTTTGGAAACTCCATGTTGACCTTTGAAAGGAAATAACGTGCCCCTTCCCCCTCTCCATCCTAAATGTCTCCCTCTGAAAAAGAATTTAAAGGAATGTAGGTTATTACTTACAGTGTTGAAAGCCTCAGAGATCTTTGGTTTTAGCTAGTGGCTGTCAGGGCCCTCCCCCAACCTGACTAATTTCAAATTTTTTGTTTCTCTCACTGAGCCCTTTTTTGACATCCTTGCCTTCCTTTGTCCTCCCCAATTTCCCACCACATTTATTTTCTTTTCCTGTGAGAACCTACCTGTTGCTCCCCACTTGGTTTTCTTTGCCCCTACTAAATTTTTATCCTTTCTCTTCCCTGTTTCTTGCTGAGAATGAAGTAAAACTGTAGCCTGTGACATTTGTACTTGGTGTAGGTCCTGTGTGGGGCAGTTTGGATGACTTCTGCCTGCACTTTCTGAGGTCACAGAGCTGTAAACAGCCATGTCTTTGTTCCTTTTGTGTTCATGTCTCATTATTTTGATTGCCAAATTAATGCCTGGTCTGTCTATACCAATACTCAATACTGGGACGTTACTGAGTATACTGGGATATATTACTGGGACATTACAGAGTATGCATTTAGATTTACAATGCCTTAGAGTTTTTTCAAAACACTAATTATGTAATGATAAGGATACTAAAAGTAGAAGGAATATGGGGCAAGCCTGTATTGGAGCATAGCTGCTATGTCACACTGGCTGGTCCAGAGCTGGAGAAAGTAACAGCAAAACAGGTGCATACCCGGAGGAGAAAGTGAGAGCAAAGCAGCAATAAGCTCATAATAAGAGAAAGACCTAATTCCTTTCGAACCTGTGGTTCTGTACGTGGCACCAGGAGCAGATGGTGGTAAATCGTGCTCAATTTGAGGCAATGTGGTGTAATATTTCCACTGTTTGTTCCTATTTGTTCCCCCCTGTTTACTCTGCAGCTGGTCAATTGGACAGACAGTTAATAATCATCTAAGGCAAGTTAGGGGGTTCTATGGGCTTTGGGCTCCTGAGAGGGAGAGATCACTTCCTCTTTTTGCAGCCAGGTTCCTGATGATGATGCTTTTGGAAACTGAAATTAGGGGTTTTTTAATCTTCTGCTTCAGTTCACCTGTGTCCTTCCGTCAGAAGTACATTGAGGCCTATCCTCTACTTCTACCATAGAATCTTTCTGCTTGTGAACCATGAATAGTTTTGCTGCTTTTTCTTCCTCATTGCCGGTAGTATTGAGGGGTTTTTAACTTTTTTTGGTATGTTCATGATTTGCCATCTTCATTGCAAAATCTCTGGATTTTTTTTATGTACTGTATAATTTTGGTGTGTGGTGAAGTATCCACATCCATTATATGTAATACAAGGAATACCATTTATACAAACTGATTTATGGGTTGTATTAATAAACCTGTAATTCTTATGCTGTGGGGGTTTGTTTTTTTAATGACTTACTGTGTAGACAGTGGTGGTTTGTGGGTCTGAAGATATAAAAATGCAAGTTGTTCTAAGATATAAGGTGGTTCTAAGGGAATTTGCTGTTTGGGTTCCTGTTGATGAAATGGTTCCCCTCCTAAAGTTGCTAAATATTTTGTGTGCAGGTTTGTAACTTTGGTCCTTATGCTCTGGAAGGTGAAAGGCATTCTCACTTTTCCCTGAAAGTATGTGCATTGAAGTCCATCGAATTTTTGTTTATAAATTTGAATTCTAAAAGCTTATGTATAAAGAGTTTTGCCAAATTCTTGTCTGCTAGATATCCATCTGATTTCCTTGAGTTGGGTAGAAAAATGTTACATCAACCAAATACATGAATGGGTGGGAACAGAAAGAGGTCTAGTTTTGGTTCTGGAGTCCCGCAGGATTTCTCTTTCTGTCTTATATTGGCATCTTCAGTTTTATTAAATCTGTTCTAGTGTTAATCAAGAGAGAATTCCCTCGTCTAATTTATTTGAAATATTGCTTAAGCCTAGGACACTTGCAGAGAAATCCCTTGCTCAAATTTAAGCTCTTATAAACACAGTTTCAATCCCTCACCCTTCAAAATGGATGTTAACATCTGTATCAGTATTGTAATTCTTCTCAAAGGAAGTTTCTTTTCTCAATGACTCTTCAAATTCCTGCCCAAGTTGCTTTTGTTTCTTTAATATTGAAGGGGAAGTAAATTGTTGGGGGTGGGGGCAGAGATGCAGGCAGTTTATCAGGAGTGCAGGCCAGCAGGATGACTGAGTCTGGGAGAGTGAAAAAGCTCTGGAAAATGAGTCTGATGCCTTCCCTGGAAAGGACTGTGGTGCTTTTAGCATGAATGGTGCATATGCACTGAAACAGTAATACACAGGCTGTGTTCCTTGTGTTTAAGTAGGGATTATGGAGGGTGTTGGCATTGTCCTCCAGAAATTCAGTTATCTTAAAACACTTTTACCTAAGCAGAGCATCTGCTCCTGTAAAAGAAATATTTCTGTATACTGGCATGTGGCTTTCAAACACATACTAGGAACTTGATGTGCAGGTGGAAGGGCTTAAGTTTTCTTTTGCTTACTGGCATTAATAATGAGTGCCTCTGGCATGTATAAATGTACAGTCAAATTCTGTTTACAACCCATTCTTCTGTGAAAAAGGCAGTTAAGAATTACCTTCTACCCTCATGCCATTAAAAAACCATGAAGGGACTTTGTAGGGTAAGGGCAGAAGGAATAAGAGGGTACTGGAATAGGATCTGCCTTTATCCTTGAGGGTCATGTTCACCTAATGCCAGCGCAGAAATGGTTGAGTTTTCAGCCTCAGTAATTTTGAATTCAGGCCTGCAAATTCCAAACATTCTTGAAGTGCTTTTGAGGAGGAAAAATAGCAAATGTGAAAATGGAATTCCAGCTGCACTCTAGTTTCAGGACTTTACAGTTACATGGTAAATGTGCACTTCCAGATGTCTGAAATCTCTATCCACATAAGAAAAAAACCATTTCCTGCTGGGGGAAGGAGTGCCCTCTGATGATCCATTTTGGTATGTCAGAGTGAGTGAGAAAGCCTGGCAGTGTGGGCCAGAGCTTCTGCGTGTGAAAGCTCAAGTCAGTTCCCTGGTTTTGTTCTAGGCAGATGGCAGTTTCTTGGGGTTTTGGTCTTTGTGGGGTTTTTTAGTAACTTTCTATCTTTGTTTCGTGCAGATATGTTATTCTTTTCCTACCATGCTTTGGGAGCTGGTCAGCATGGAAGTGGTACAGAAGGTATTCCTGTGTTGTGAGGGAACACTGGTACAGCATATAAAAAATGAACTAAGTTTGCTTGTGTTTGAAATCGTTGTTCTGACAGCAAGGAATGGCTGTGATACAGGTTTCTGTGTTGGCTGATACGTAAAATCAGCACAGCTGACTTTTCCATCTTCCAGACTAGCAGGAACTGTGGATACATAAATCCATGTCATGGAAGCTTTGCAGCTGTTGGTATTTACATAGTACCATGTCTTTGCAGAGCTGGTTTTCCAATTGGGAGCCTGCAGCAGCTTCACACAACCAGCCCTGCTGCCTCTCTGGGGTTAGAGCATGTACAGCATGGTGGGAGCTGCTTCCCTGTGGTCTCACTCCAGCCAGGAGCACCCCTGCCTGACTCTGAGCTTCACTAACACATCAAAATACTAGAAAACTACCACACTTTTTTCTGTGTGTGTGCGCGTGTGTGTGTGTGTGTGAAAATTTTCTGTCTTTGTGAACTGGCTGAGCTCCTGTAGAGGTCTGACAAGCACTTGTATTTGTGTGCAGTAAATAGAGGATAGAAGAGGAGCACGAACTCCTTTCTGGAGGCATCTTGCTTGCATTTTGGTTCACCATTTCATGAAACTGCACGCTGAAATGATGTGGGAGCACAGACTGTAGAGAATTATCTCCTTTTCAGCACCCAGGGCTGCCAGTAAATACGTGACAATCAAAATCTGACTCCTGACTACATGCTGTTGCCCTTATCTCTATGTTTTCCAGTCTTGCTTTTCTTTCCCTCTCTTGTCCTCTTCCTTTGGCTGAGCTGTTTCAACTTAAAACCAGGTAAAATTGACTGAGTGCCTCTGCTAGCAAAGATTTTTCTTACAAAGTTTTTTTTTAGGAATCTTACTGAGGAGTAGTGAGTTTGGAAGGGGCCCACAACTACTGCAATTACAATGTTTAGAAAAGGCAAAACTGTGGACCAGAAGTGTTTTTAAATTGTCTTTTCTGTGAAATAGGGGCAACAAATGAACCCAGCACCAGTGCCCAATTCTCTCTGGTACCAGTTTCCAAGCCAGATACTGACAAAACAAACTGAAGGGATAAAATCAATAATGCTTAATCTGTGAGAGGGGGGATGAGGGGCCAAAATCATGTTACTGATAAAAGAAAATACACAAAATAAATTCCTGGCTTTCTCCCTTGGGGTGTGCGTTCAAGTGCAGAAGGAATGTTTATGGAAGAATACATTGTGCTGTTTAAGCATGCTTCAAAGAACAAATCCTTTCTTACCTTGTAGAAATCCATCTCAGTTTTTGCTTTTCTTTCAGACTCTGAGTCAGTAGAAGTGATGTATATTACCCGTGGGCCAGTTTGTACAGGGGTAGCTTAATCTAGGCACGTCCTTACCTTGAATTGGAAGTCTGTTGTATTTAATGGTGTGTTAACTGAGTTTATTCTCTGGGATTTGTGCAGTAATTTTATTGCCTGCAATTTGAAACCAGATGAAGTGTAGGTATGCTCTGTAACATACCTGCTGAGCTTGGCAGTGGTACCTGGACACACTTGTGGTGTTTATATTTTCTCATCACAACTCTTGCATCTATTTTTCTGGTAGTCCTGCTTTGAGTTTGAGGGTTATCTCCCTTCTTTGAGGAAATGGATCCATAGGTATTGCATCTGGGCTGTTCACGTGTCAAATGTTCTTGTCAGTGCAGACAGGCTTAAGAAAAATGGATTCTGAAGTCAGATTTTACAAATGAGGCTGTTTGGTGGAGTTCAGTGAAGCTGCAGCAGAACCTAAAGTGAACTACAGTCCAAGATTATTAAAGTGTTCAGAAGAATGGGTTCCTTGAATGCTGAAGCACTACCAGAACAGAGGAAAAATCAAAGACAAAGATCAAAAATTAACTTAAAGTGGACAGACTGTGCAGTGAGACAGACTTTCTTAAGACTTTTCTCGTTAGTGGCTGTTCTGTGAGGGAGGATGGTATAGATGAGCATTGATGCCTTTGGACACAAAGCTGAATTGTTCAGTCTTCTTACATAGGTGGCCTTAAAACTTCTGTGTGATAAAAGCACAGACGGCAGTTTCATGAACATTGAAAAGCATTTCAGTGTTAAATTATTAGGCAGCATGTGTTCAATGTGAATGAGACACAGTGTCATTTGTATGTGGTGTTTTACAGGGCAAGACTGCACTCACTTAAACAGAAACTCTTCTGGAGCACACCTATGGCCTGAACTAATGCCAAGTATCAGGTTTTTTTGTCTCAGTTCAGTTTGTTGTCATGTGGTTTTGACATTCTTGATCTAGCAGGAAATACTTTACAACTAGATCAACTGTTTTGTGGAGCCAGAGCTTCAGTGGAAAGCTTTGACCCCCTTGAAGTTAATGAAAATTTAGTCACTAACTTTGCTGGAGCCAGGATTTCATCTGCAATCTTCAGCAGTTATATGTGTGGTTATGGATTATCAGCCCATAAGGAAGCTGAAACTGGATCTGCAGCTTTCCCTAGACTCATCCCATGTCTCTAATCCTGCAGCTTCCCAGAGGAATATGCATGGGGCTTCTCCTAAGGAAAATCAGAGGAACTCCTGCAATGTATTGCAAGGCTGACAAGGCGAATGTTTCTTCAGCTCAAATAGCAGTGCTCTTTCAGGGGGGTCACTGCTTCTCTTCTGAGTTTCTCAGGTTATTGATACGTACTAGCTGGCTTCCAACTTGATGCTAAAATTTCAGCACTTCAAATCCTAGCAGTGAGAGGACTTCACATCACTAAAATGTCAGTCCTGTCACTTAAAGAAACACTTTGTTGTTTTCTGTCACTGCTCCTACTTTTTCTTAATGATGGGAAATTTCAGTTGGGTTCTCAAGTTCTTTACTGTTAAATTCCCTGAATCCAGTACATCACTACCCAGGGCCAATGTAAATAAGGTGCCCTCAGGGTGAGGTGTGAGGACTGAGCCTGGATCCCAGAGGATCTATATTTGTTTTCCAGGCTCCGAGATACACTTTCTCTGTGTGACAGATAATATTTTTGCTCTGTGGTCTGGTCAACTTATTAATGAAAGATGCTCGGATAGTTCAGTGATGAGGATGATAAAAGAACTGATGTAGACAGAGTTTTGTTTTTCTCTGCTTCACTTCTTCATTCTGCAAATGAAGAATAAGTATCATACATTTAGACAGAGCTGCCTGAAAAAAGGGCTGTGTTTCAGTCTCTGTATTCAGAAAATACCACTGTGATCTGAATTGGAATCTATAGGCTTTGCTCTGTTAGTTCATCTACCTCCAGTGATAGTTTGGATATGGTTAAGAGGATTTGGGGTTGGAAATGGTAATTTCTTGTTGGCTTTTGAATTATTATTTAAGGTAGACTTGTGATATCTTTTTTTCTGCTTAAGCTGCACTGCCTGAAATAGTGCAAATATTGCAGCTGAATCTTATTTTCATTATTCTTTCCCAAGCTCTGACCTTTAAGAGCACAAGAAGAACTGATACCTGTACAAGGAGGTGGCAAAGGTCTTGTGTAACCTTCTGAATACATTCCTGTTTTGTTTCATGACATAGCGGTCAGAAAATGTATCAGAAAAGAATAGAGAATAAAAGACAATGAATGACATGACTGAGGATGGCAGCCAGAAATAACCTCCTTAGTGGGCTTGTTCACCTAGAGAGAAATTATCAATGTGAAACGGAAGTGTGATTTTACACCATCTTTAAGCATAAAAGTATAGTCTGCCTAGACATACATTTATGTCAAAATTCTTAATTTTGTGGGGATGCATTAATAAAATGATCCAGTAGTAAAATCAATATCCACGTAGTCTTACATGACGTAACTATCACTCTAAGAGCTGATTTTTTTAGCATACTAATAAGCCCTGTCTGGATTTGTTATCTACACACAGGACTGTGCATAGTAAATAATAACCATTGCAAAAAAATCGTTTGTCAGGATCCTAAATTCACCACTCTCCACAAATGTAGATCTCCTCTTCAGTGGGCTACTTAATTTCTTCTGAATTTCAGTCTTGTTCCTTTACGTGGGTCAGGGCGAAATGTGTTTCCACTGTTTGTAGGGGTTTTTTTTTAAGGTTTAGATACAAATGACAGGCTACCCCAAGGGTTTTAACTGGGGAGGGAAGAACACTGGGTGCTGTTTCAGCTAAAGAGAGAGTAGCACTGCCAGGTAACTTGTGGTTAGGAGTTAATCATCCTGCTGGGGGATGGAGCTGTGTACAAGAGAAAACTAGTCAGTCAAAATCCTTTCCTTTTCTGCACAAGGGGCAACTCACACATGAGAAATACTGTTTTATTAATCCAGTCTGATGTTTGAAGAAGAGAAGAGGATAAAACAGATCAGGTTTAGGCTTCACTGGTAGATCTAGAACTGACTCCTGTCAGCTCCACATCTCCCAAGAGACATTATTTGCTGAGCTGGTGTGATGAGAAAGTTCAGAGCTAGTGTCAGTCTGGATGGTTCAGTAGTTTAAATGTCTGATTTTGGGAGGTATGTTCTCAAGCAAAGCCTTCTAAATATAAAATAGTCTTGTGAAGTTTTCATCTTATGAATATTCACTTGTTGAATTTACATTTTGTTTTTCATCTCTGAGCTCCTAGAACAGGGCCTTACACAGAGGACAGCCCTCCCATCTGTCTGAACAAACTTTGACAGAAAGTTTCTGCTAAAACAGTGCCTTGTTTAACATGTCCATGCCCTTCAGCTACTTTCTTTGAGAACACTTTGAAGATCCAACCATTGTCACATGCAAGCCCAAATAAAGTGGAACTTGAGCAGAATTTTGATCTCCTGTGCACCCTTGAATATGCTGACTGCAAGCAGTGGAGGTGCAGGTGGAACCACTAATACTGTAGTTTTGCCTCAAGAGAGTAAAGTTGTCTGGGTAGTGTTCTCAGTACAGAAAGTTCATTAGAAACTTGGGAGAGAGCAAACACATCTGTCACATGCTTGTAGGGCATTTGAAGTGGATGTTTGGGAACTCCAGGGATCTGTTGGGATGGAGGATTATCTCTAGAGCTTGCAGACATACCTACCTTCTCTATCTAGACATACTGTGGTTCAGGAGCTCTTCTGAGACCATCAGCTATGGCTGTTGCTCCACCTTTCTATGCATTGCAGTCATGGGAAAAGGAATGAAATGCATAAATAAGGGTATGCATTCATCACAATCCCCCACAACACTCTTGGATGCATGATTGCCTCCAGGCAGTGGGTTTTCTTATGCTGTTCTCATTTACTTTCTTTTCTCAACTACCTATCAAGTTATTTCTTAATCCAGCTTCACATGGTGGCTAATGGAACAAAATTGATGCAATTGCTCAAAAAAAAAAAAAAAAAAAAAAAGGCTTTTAGCCACTAGATTCTAGTGAAAGCAACCCTTCTTTATTTTTCAGAGGAGGAAAAGAAATATCCTTCCCAGAGCCCACTTTCTTTGTATTAGATGAATATATATGCACTAATTTGCCAGCCTGATGGAGAAGGGAGACAGAAGTTGAAATATGCTTGGAGCAGTTATATTCAACCATATGTAAGTGCTGGCATTACCTGCAGCTTGTTTCTCCCACAAGGTGATATTTCTACCATGTAATCTTGCTGCTTCCTGCTGTAGGCAGTATTAGGGAGAATGTGTCAGAAAATTTGTCAAAATGCCTTTCTGTCAGAAGATTCCATTTTAGTTGTGCCCGTGGGGAAAAAAAATGCATAGTTTTACTTGAAAATTCATAGTTGTCAGGTTTGACCAACATGAGTTTTAGGGGTAAGTCCATATGCCCAACTGCAGAAGGTTCTGTATTTATAAATTCTACCCACAGGTTCTCCAGGGAGACAGTTTTCTTTGATCTTGCTTCGTCTATGTGCTTGGTTGCTTAAATAGGTGGAGGTAAGGAGTTTTTCCTAATAGATCTCTGCTTTCAGGAAAAAACAAAGCTCCACACCTATAAATATAATGATTAAAACCAAGCAGTTGAATTTCACATGTATGGTAGGTTCTTTGTGAACGAAGTTAAGTGGGGCCGTGGAAGCAGTGGGAGGGGTATATTTAAGGAACTGTGCTGCATTGATGTGACATGGACTGCTCATTGTACCAGCTGGATCTAATCTGGTGGGAGGGGAATAACCTTATCTCTAAACCTCATCTCCCTTCCAAATCCACCAGTAGTGTCAGACTGAGAAATCAGTGCTTAGGAGAACAAAGACTCATCACAAATGCAGCTTTCACTCCAAGTGCCAGGAGCATTTTTTTTTTTTTTTTAATCTTCCTTCTATATTAGTGAATCTGCGTAACAAGCCTTCCTAAAGTAAGTAATTGCCTGACCCACAGCCATCCCCCGGAGGAAAGGGTGATGGAGGCAATGAATTGCAGCTAATACATAGTAGCCTCAAGACTTGATGAAAAGATGTGGTCGGTATACGGGCAGGAGCCTCAGGACGTGACAATCTGTGATTTTTCTTCCCTCTATAACTGGCCCTGGGTTTCAGAACAGTTTTTCACAATTCGCTTCCCTTACTGTCCTAAAGACCAAACAGCCTCTTACTCCCCACTTGGAGCATCTAGGCTCTCTATTCATGCACAACCATTCCCCATCACTCCCTCCAGAGCCTGAAAATCCTTCCTGTCCAACATTTAAAAAAAAAAAAATTAAAAAAAAAAAAAATCTGTGCTTTTCTTCCTTGTCCCTTGCACCTGAGCTGGCTGTATCTGAGAGGCTTCGAAGCCTGTAAGTGATGCTGTTTGCCTCTGAGTCAGAGAAGCTTTTAAATGAGTGTAAAATGAGCCTCCTCCAGCAGTAAACAGCCCATCATATACCTCCTTTGAAGTTTCCATTTAAATAACCTCCAGGGCTTTACTAATGCAGGAAGCCAGCAGGAGGAAATAATTCCCTCCTTCTCCTGCTCCCCTCTCCAAAGCAGGGAAGATGAATTCCCTGGCAGAGGAGGGACACTGGTTTTCAGGGTGCTGCAGAGGAGATGAACAGTTCTCACTTGTACCTTAGTGAGTTGGCACATACTCGTTCATGGACACAATCTATTAACTCATGAACACTACACATGATGGTGTTATCATTGTGGTAAACTAATTTTAATTTGCTATATAATTTATAAGGTAGCTACTGCATCAGAGGAAAACTTTTATCTGTTTATGTGTCCAGGTCTTGGCTTGGTGCTAGGGAGGGAAGAGATGATCAGGGAAATAAAAAGGAGGGGTCCTGGCAGAGCTATGGGAGCTGACCTGGTTGCATACTGTTTTTTGCTGGTTCCCCACCCCTATGGATTGTTCCTGGTTCTGCTAATTCATGAAAAGGCAGGTGTCTGTTTTCAGGCCTCCGGCTCTGCATGGGAACTGATGCTTAGATTTTTCCTGGAGGCAGACAGACACAGAGCAGGAGCACAAGTGAGTTTGTGTGACATCTGACAAGACTGGAGGGGTGTTCAGTGGTGTGCTGGTAAGGAGGGCATCCTGTGCTGGATGGGATATGTGATGTTGGATGTCAGCATTATATGCTCTTGATATTACAGTAGGGTCCTCTCTATTTGCTGATGTCATGTGGCTACCAAATATGAGAGAGTAAAGCCTTCTGAGGCCTTTGTGGATAGTGTGTGCTGCAATGATTTAATGGGACAGCTTTCTAGTGAGACAACAGGTTTACCCAGTACTGGAGGGACTGGGAACTGAGGGATCTGGATGTTACTTGTTTGCCAGGTAGGTTAACCAGCCAATAACTAAATGAGTCCACTCCTTTGTTAAGCGATTTATTAAAAAGTGAAACTTATTCAAATAATTAAATAGACTTTATTAGTGCAGCATATTAACTAGAGGCTGCCCTAAAGACATCTTAGTCTGAAGCTTACTAAGCTGCCTGAGGTCAGTTTCTCCTGGGATCAAAGATGCAGTGCTCATGGATCCTTGCATTTTCAGACTGCTCTTTAAACAAGTACTTGGGGCTTATCTTCCACAAGGAGCTTGCCTGAACATGTTGCTACTCTGTCCTTGGCCTGACTGAAAATGTGGGGAATTTCAAGGCAATTCTACCTGCACTAATCATAACTTGCTCCTTAATCTGGGAGTATCTGCCACTGTCTGTGTTTATGTTAAGTTGCTGAACAATTTGATTAGGTGCTTTGAATAAACTGTGTAATTATGCTATAAATACTCCTGATGCATATGTTATTTTTATTACCTGAGTTATCACTGCCCATTGTTGTAGTGCAGTAACACTTAGAAGCTGTTATTAGAGCTGGAGCTCCATTGTGCTGAATGTTGTACAGACCTACAGTAATCTGCAGCCTCTGTGCTGGACAGGTTACAGCTTCACTGTATGTGCAACAGCCCATTAGAGCATGCTTATTAGGCATTGGTGCCCCAAATAGTTCCCTGGGTTCTGTGATGGAAGTGGCCTCACAGCCTTTTTAACCTGGCAGCAGCATTCCTGAATTCAGCTTTGTCCATGTTCTTCCAGCGTTATCACTGCTGAGGCTTGTCAGACAGAATTTTAAGACATCTTAGTTCAAGTGTGGTTGGAAGTGGCCAATTCTGCTTTCTCAGTGAGTCCTCTTGAGGGTGGAAGAGTAGAGCCTCTTCTGATATCCTCAACATGAGGTTCTGTTTTGTCAAACGCATTTTACTGTGAGCTGAATTCTTTCCCAGCTGTTTTGTACTTCACCAGATTCCCTTGACCTTGCGCCAATCAATGATGTATTGTACAAGTCCCCATCAAAAACACTGCAGAAGCCAGAGGAATGCCAGCTTTACTGTGTGCTACATTAAGTCAAATATTTTAAGCCTAAGACTGATGGGTATGATTCTTCTATTTCAATCTGCTCCTTCAGATTAAAAAGCTACTAAAACTGCTAAAAGCTTCGGCTTGTCTTGATGCATCTGCTGCTTCATGACCAATGAATGGCATGTCCAGGACTGGAGGCTGTGGGTAGGAGGGTGATATTTTGTGATAAATGTATCTGATGGTGTTTTATGTTCAGACAGTTTTTTAAAAGCCTTCTGCAGCAAATGATCAATCTGGTAGAGAGATTGCTGAAAGAGCATTTAGCACTCCTTTGACTCTGAGGAACAAGGAAAGTCTAAAAAAGATCACAGACCTCTAACCAGTGCAAAGTTACATCATATTTTGCTTATGCCTCTTTCTTGCCTTCCCCTCTGTGGTGCTGTTACTGTTAGATGGGCTATAACTGCAGAATATTATTCTGTGATGTGTTATGTATCAGATCTCTTACTAATTCTCTAACCCCTTTTTACAATTTTGTGGCTAAAAGATTAAATTGGCAAAGCATTTATATAAAAGACCATAAAATAACAGATTGTTGTTGTTTTTCACTTGCTTTGCATGCAGTTTTCAGTGTCAAGGGTTCAGTGAACCAGATTCTGTGGTGGTGGGAATCAGTGGTGATAGAGGTGATTGATTTGAATTTAATGCTATGAGGATTTCCTGAGTAAGCTGGAGGGCTGCGAACATTCTCAGAGGCATAGCTGGTAGAGCCAGTCTGTAAAACCTTTGAAATGATGAAAAGGCATAAATACGAGACTTCTTCCTGTTAGACTGCTGTGATCTGTCACCTCACCAGTGGTAGGAGGAGGGGTGCAGAGGCTACAAATTTCTGGAAATGGCTGGTGGGATTTAGAACTTCTTTTAGCTCGCATGAAATTTCGGGACTGAGGCCAAGCACTGTTTCTGGAATTTGCAGTTGACCCGTGGCTAGGATTAAGAGTTTGAATTTGGTTTACCTTAAAGCTGAGGCTGAACTTGGTTGACATCTACTGGTTGAGATTCTAGGAAATCAAAGGAAAGCTTCATTGACTGATGTGAAATTCAGTTTTCAAATACTGGTGAGAAATCAAATACTTTTCAGTCATGTTCCAACAATAAAATGAGAACCCAAACTGGTGATGCTTAGGTCTGACCTCATCACCCTCATTTCTCCTGCATTTTGGAACATGGGGTTGGCAGAGAAGAGAAGAAAGATGTCTAGCAAATAGACATTCAATTGGCTTAATATACAGATTATTTTGCTGCAGTGTAACTGGAGAGCCTCTTATTAAGAATCTGATAGCACCTCTAAACAAGGAGAGCTGCTCCCTTGGTGGGAGCAATCTCCAATCATATGCCAACATTGCTTTTGACATATTTATGACTCCAATAAAATCTCCCATCTGTTATATTTTAAAATAAAATTGAAAATTTATCACTTTGTTTTAGCTGGTTTGTGGTTCTCCCTGAGAGAAGATAGCCAGGCTGAGATTATTGCATCGGCAGCCTGTCAGCTGAGGTTAGGCTGAGGTATGATTTAAATTTCAATATTTTCCACATTACAGCTGTCTAGGGTGGGGAAATTACAAGGAGAAAGGCAGAGAGTCTGTTATTTTTATTCATTAGTCTCTCCTGATTTGTTTTGTTTTCGTTAGCTCTACTCACCACGTAGAGCACCTGGAGGAAAAGATACTCCCCGTTTTTCTGGATTTCCACAGCCTTTGCTTGATCAGAGGCATTTGGGAGGGATGAGGCAGAACCCAAGTGCTGTCTACCCTGTCACCCTACCGTCAGGCTGGGCTGTGATAGCAGGACAAGATCCTTTTCCATGTGTGGTGCTGTGCAAGTTTGCAGTGTTTAGAGACACTAACTGCTGGCAGAGCTAAGGGAGCAGTGTTGGTTCCCATTTCCCTGATGAAGGACCAAGGGAGAGATGTGAATGACATTTTGTGTCACTTAACATGGACAGCTGTATCTAAGCCAGTCTAGATTTTATCGCAGCAGATAGAAATGTACATTTCTAGAAGCAGGAGCAAACATGCTGTGGATGCACCTGGCTGTTTCTAAGCCTTTATGGTGATTTTAGGTCAGGCACTTTTAAAAATCTGCAAGAGATGAAATGGTCACGTGCCACGGGGTTTCTTTGTGGGTCTGGAAAGTGAAGCAGCTGAAGCCGAGTCTGGTGTTCAAGCTGCAGGCCAGAATCTGTTTCCCAGTGGGTCACTGGGATTTCACATTTAGCCTGTATTGGACAGAAACTGTGGAATAGGAGTGCTTTCTCTGTATGCAAACCCTTCTGAAGTGGAAGGCTGTCTCTAGGCCTCAGGCACGCAGCAGTGTGTTCTGCCTCGTGCTTCTGATTAATGCTGGAGTCATGCCTGGCTGGCTGGTCTGGTATTGCCCACTGATGCGTTTGATTAGGTGCATTTGTTTCTGTTTAGGTACTCAATAGTTTGACTGTAAAATTATCAAAGGTCTTATCTGTGCAGTATAGGGGGGAGTAAAATGCCTTTACCCCTCACCTCCAGCAGTTGCTTTGTTGCTCAGACTGTGACTCGTGCTGTAGTGGAACTGGTGACTGCCCTCCCCTGCAGGTGTATAGGTAGTAAGGTGAGAGGGCACAGGGATGATTAAGATGCCCATGTAAGGATTGCAGTAGTTTACCCCCCTTAAACTTGAATTCTTGTGTCCCCTAGATGGGGGAAAAAATGGGAAAATTCCCAGTGAATCTCCAAATGGTTTTTGGCTGGTGCAGCAGCATGGCTGTCCAGATGCAGTAGCTTTTATAGTTCTAGGCTGACTCTGGGGAATTACAGCAGCATTGCAGGTGCTTATTCTGGGGGAAGATTAGATTTTACACATGAACTATAGTCACTGAACCCGTGTGGGGCCAGCTGCGACCTCAGTCCCAGACCTCAGTGTGCTGTGCTCTGAACTACAGGGTAAAATGCAGCCCTCAGTGCATCCCTGCAGCTTGTACTTAAGACATATGAATTACCTTCTACAGAGCACATATCTAACACATTTATGCATGAGTTAGGTATTTGGGTATTTGTGTAGAGTGTTTCTCATTTCTAAAGTGTGCATTTTGGACTCCTTATGGGCAATGGGATTTTCCTCTTATGATATATATTTGTGCAGGTGAGCGTATGTTTAAGGATTTGCCTGTGTGCATTTTAGCACATTAGTGTATGGATAAGTCTTTTGGGAATACTGTGTTTGTTTATGATGGTTTGCTTTCACCAGCATACATTCTGTACACATACAGTGCCTATGTGTGTGTAATTTAGTTTGATTTTCTGTTTTCCTGTTTTCTGGACTGAACAATTAAGGGTGCTTTGTTGAGTGCATCAGATATATTATTTCCTTTCACAGCAATTTTACATTTGCTAATGTCAAATTTATTCTAAATGGATATACAGGTGCAATTCTTCATTCAATAGACCTAAATTTTGTTACATGGAATGAATGGATGTTTTGTTTGCATGCTCAATGTATGTGTGCTCCCTTGTTGTTTACAGAAAAAGGTGCTTTGCACTGAAAATAATCTGTGCCTGCCTTATGTGCTGTAAATCTGTGTTTGTGAACATGGGGGTTACAACATGTGTGCAGGGTGTGTAGTAAAAGTGTGGTTTATGTCTAAAAATCCATGTGCTGTTTTATATTTATGCCCTGTAAGCACATATTTCCCTGCATTTGCTGGCAGAGTTACACAAGTGTTGAGTCTTCATACTGTTAAAATAACAGAATTGTCCACATATTTTCTAATTTTTTTAAAATGTCCTCCCACTTCCATAGTTTAAATTTCTAAGTGTCTGTCCAAGTGATATATGTCTAAACATCAGGAAGGCTATTTAAGCAGTTCTGTCAATGGAATAAAACAAAGCCATGAGTTAATGCTTTTCTGATGCTATATAAAAGGGAAAATGGTGAAGAAGAGCTACAAGTGAAATACAAAATGAAAAAGATCTACCAGGGTAAAGTCAGGAGGTTTGTTCTTAAACTGGAAACATCTACAGCAAAGGAACTCGCATGACTGTATTTCTATTTTGTGCCATCCTATGATCACACCATCCTGTCCCAGATCTCTCGCCCTCTAGGGTCAGTCCCCAGGAACCAGGAAGGATGATGGAGCCCTCCTAACCTTGTTGCTTCCTCTTGGCTGTCCTATCAGGTACTTTGAAAGTGAGTCAAGGCATTTATTATCCCACCATTTCTTTTCAGTGACATTTTAAAAGACCTGACACAGTAGGAATGATTGAAGCGCCTGCTGCTTTTCTCTGTAATTATCCACTTTCCTTGTTGGGACTGAAATTATTGTTCTGCAAGAGTGCAATGTCCTTTTTGCCACGTAAGAGCTTACACAAACAGAAACCTGCTTGGCTGCCACTACCACCACTGCACACATTCAGACATAAAAATGGTTTTCCTTGGCTGCTGTGCTGTGGGGGACATGAGTGGTAGAGCTCCATGCACAGTCAGGCCGAGGTGGTGGCATGCTGGTAGGTGGTTACAAGTGACTTATCTCCCTTTTTTTCCTCCGTGTCACTCTTTTCATGGTAACAGCAGTACGTTGAAACAAGGGACTGTGGTCCCTGAACTGCAATTAGTCCACAAGCAGCTTTTGCCGTGGATTGCCCAGCTGAAGGCCTAGCCTCTGGTAGGAATAGGAGGATAAATACAGGGAAAATGAAGAATGGGTTGAAGTCAGAGGAATAGAATGATGGTTGAAGAAAAGTCTCAGTTATGAAGTGAGTTTTGGGGCATTTTTGCGTTTCAGGAGGTATTAAAGGAGCGTGTGCAGACATTGCCAAGAGAAGCTAGATCTGGAGCTATGAGGAAATATAAAAACTGGGAACAGTTGAAGTTTTCTTAGCAAAGGGCAGGAGTGTGCCAGGGATGGTGTGAGACGTGAGGGGGAGCTAACAGGCATTACTGTAAGTATTTGTTGGCCAGTTGCTATTAAGTCCTGAAGAGTCAAGAAGTAACTAGACTTGATGCTCAAGGACTTCTGATCTGCAGACTGTTGAGTTCTCAGTCTTCACCTGGGCTGTAAGTTCTCCTCCAGAGTGGATGCTGGAGTGTTAGTGGATGTGCAAGGTGAGAGAAGGGTATAAGAATGGGAAGACTAGCTTGAAGGATCAATGAGGTAAAGGATCCTTCAGCCTATGCTCAGAGAGCTATTTGTAATAAAGAAGGAGGTAAAAAAATCCTCTGCAGCCCCTGAGGTGTGTGGGCAAACCCTGTCTCAGCCCACAGGGCTTTCATGGAGCTCAGCCTGGGCCTGCTGCCTGGCCCTTGCTTCCCCCTTCCCTTGGCAACACATGCTGCTTCTCCCCTGCCCCCTCTCCCTCCAGTTCCTTGTGACAGGCTTACAAACCCTGGGACCCCTGATGCTGGAATGGCATTTTGGCCTAGCTGGAGTTGTTTATAAGCACAGAGCTTTGATGCTGTCTCCAAAGCCTCTGGAGAGCTGAGAAAGGGCTATTTTTCATGTGATGCCTTTGGAGAATGCTATGGGAAAAGGTCAAGGGACAGAGTGGGAATGAGTAGGTCACATACTCATTGGTTTAGGGCACCACGACAACATTGGTTCTTTAAGATCTCAGAGCCTGCTTTGTAAAAATAAGCACCTCTCAGGGAGTTGCCTGGGAAAGAACAGGGGCACGCCTCCTGCAGTGGATATTCGCTGTGTTCCTTCTCTTGCCTTGGCGATTGCTGCATTTGAGTGTCCCTGCAAACCAAGCAGGTCCCACAAATAGTGTGCAGCATTCCAAAAAGCCTCTTTACTTACTGCCTTGAGCTTTGTAATACAAGGAGACATTCTGTAAGAGCAGGGGCCTTCTGCACCTGACACAGATTGGGTCTGGGAGCAGTGCTGCAGGACTCTTTAGTCAGTCCCTATGTCAACACCCTAGGTCTGTGAGCAAGAAGAGTTCAGTCCTGAACAGCTGCTTGCCCTTTGGTTTTGCATGTTATCTTTCTAATTTAAATTGGGGTGGGGGGAAGGAGTCTAACAAGTCCTTTTTCCTTCCACCCCCCACCCCCCCTTCCCGATTCACACATACTGCAGTGATCAGCTGGAGTGGAGGGTCGTGGTGTGAAGGAACAGGAAGCAGAGGGATGAGGTTGCAAGTCATTTACATTGGAAACATAAGCTGAATGTGCATTTCCCTACTGCTGCCATCAATCACTTAAATTTCCTGTATGCTATGGAATAGAGAAATGGAGTTTGCTTGCTTCCCACTTCCCCTGGGAATGGAAACACTCATTTGTTTCACTGCCTAGAAATGCTGATCAATCAAAATATTTATTGCTTCTGAGACACGTGTGGTTCTGAAGCTGAATTTTTCAGCTTCCTCTTACCTGGTGTTGAGAAATGTCTTCAGATGTCCTGGAGAATTACTTGCCTTTGGTAGAGAGGTAAGGGTGGTGCTGCAGTAGCACAGAAAAGCCCACAGGCAGCTGAGCAGGTGCTTTACTGCAGAACTTTGGCAGATACCCTCTGGTCCCCATCAAACCAGTTGCTGTGACTTGTTGATGTGATCTGGCACCTGATCCAGTGAGATAAGGTTTTCAGAGTCCTAAGTCCTACTTGTCGTTGGAAGCCTTTCAGTGACTTTTTTATGGGGTAACAAATCTGTTGAGAGAAAATTATAGTGGGAAATTACATTGAACAGACAGATCAGTATGTGTTCACTGTTCAGTTCTGTTGGAAGGGTTGGGGACAGTAGTAGAAACAACGTGAAACTGAGAAAGGAATGGGAAAAGAAGAAAAACAGAATGAACTAGTAGAACAATCTGGAAAGTGAGTGAAAAGTCTGTATCAAATAGCAGAAGTGAAATAAGTGTAGAAGAATTCAGGTAGCCTTGCATACTGAGGAGGTACAATAAAAACACCCAACTGTTTGTTCACTCCCCTTGTGATAATGCAAAGGTCTGGCACACTTCTGCAGTTTTTGGTTAGTATCTGGTCTCCCATTAAGTAACATCTCATTTGACAATCTCTCATCAGCCAAATTCTTGTCCTGCAAAGGAAGTGCTGACTTATTTCCTAGGTGGTGGCAATTGGGCTGTGAACAGTTTGGGACTCGTGGATAACGAAAGGGATGGGGGACTGAAACTCTTGTGTGGCTCCAGCAGCCCTTGTTTCTTTATGACAGGATGTCTTGGAAGCTTCTGGGATGGCTGGGACTGGGATGTTGTTGGTATTAAGTTCATTTGCTGTAATAAAGAGGCTGGTGAGGCACCATGTCCCTGGAGCATGGTTGTGGCCAGGAAACCTCTCCTGGCTGTGGGGCTCTGGAGCTCTGTTCCCTGGGGATGTGAGCTCAGCATCCTTTATGAGCTCAGCCACTGTGGGTCTGGGTAGTAACTCAGAGGGGACCTGTTGGAAAACCTAAGGGCTGAAAGGAAATGCTGCTGATGACTCAATAGGCAAGGCTCTTCCCTGTGTTGATGTTGGAGCCGAGCCACACAGACACATCCCTCCATAATTACCTCCCAGTCACTTACAGTCCATGTTTTGTAACCGCTGGCGTTCTCGTTTGTTGCCCTTGCACCTGGACTCGCGAGGCTCAAATCCGGACTGTGAAATCTGGTGTTGCACTGGTGCTTGCAGTCTCTGCGAAGCAACAGTGTGTTTTCCTCTAGCATGAGGTGTGTTTGGCCCATGGGAGCACATCTCGGGCAGGTACAGATGTTGTGCCCATGCAGACAGATGATGGATTCATTGCTGCGGCTCTGCCTGTTCTGCTTGCCTGTGAATGGTTCTCTGTGGGGTTACACGCACATAAAACCCCAGAGCGTTGTGTCATCAACCCCTCGGTTTCAGCCTAATGAGGAGATGTGAGGTCTTAGTGGCCTGGTGCTCGGGGAGCTCTGGGATGGGTGAGTATCCCGGGCAGGGGAAGGGATGGAGTGGGATGGCTCAACATCCTGACAGGGAGAAGATTCCCCGCGGTGGGATTGAGCGAGGGAGACCCCTCGCGGTCACCCGGGGCAGCGGCGGCTCAGCCCCGCGTACAGGGAGCTGTTTTCCATTCGTTCCCTTCAGACATGAAGTCATGTAATGACTTCAGCTCTTGACAGTTTCATCTGTGTTAGCTGCAGTGAATAGTTGTACTTTTTTTCTTTTTGTTTTGTTTCTTAACGATCCACTGGGTAATGGGGAGGTGTTTTGTAAAACTGACACATTTTCGATCTGTATTGATTGCCATGTGATATTGGTGTATTTCATTGCAACTGCTGCCTTAATGCTGAGAAGTTCAAACTTCAAATCTTCTTTTAAATCTATTTGACCTGCTCTTGTGTTTTCATCCAGCCACACTGGCTGCCTCTTCTTCACTGCTCTCCAGTGTCTAAGTGTGATTGAATTGGGGAACACCTTTAATTGATCTGATTCTTTGCTGTGGGGGTGGTTATACCCTAGCACGAGTGTCTCACAGACTCTGTGAAGATGTGGATGACCCATCCCTGGAAGTGTTCAAGGCCAGATTGGACAGGGCATGGAGCAACCTTGTCTAATGGAAGCTGTCCTTGCCCACGGCAGAGGGCTGTAACTACATGGTCTTCGAGGTCTCTTCCAACCCAAACCATTCTAGGATTCCCCAACACCCTCATCCACCTTGCTAGCAAATGCACAGGTAATTTGTTTACTCCTATTGGAGTTACTTCTGTTCAGTTAGTCTCTTTGCTGTGGCTGGCAGTGAGATCGACCCACCCATGCAGTGGATATGTCCTGGCTCTGCAACAGCACTGCCTTCCTGTCCTGTTTGTAGAACAGCCTCTCTAGAATTTTCTCAGATAACAGCCAGCAGCAGGAAGATCATCTCAGTTCTTGTGTTCTTTGTGGGATTTGCTCACTGCCATTTCAGTGGTCGGGGACTGTCGTCTTCTGTTGTTTTAGCTTGATGAATGACAGGCTGGGAATCAGAAAGGATGGGCTGGACATCCCGAGGGGTGGCTTATTTTGGGTCCATCACTTCGGGCTAATCACACGGAGATGTGCAAAACAAGGTTAATGGTCTCGCTCACCATTGCAAAAAGCTTAGAGAACTTGGCTGACACTGCCTTTTTCTGCCAGCCCCCAGCTCCAGCAAAGATTTAAGACCTCCCTCAGGACTCTGCCAACAGGAATTTTACTGGTCTATTAGGAAGCACAGCAATATATTGCAGTGTTCTTCCTTATTCTTTTTTCTCTCCCAGTGATGCTCAGCAGCTGTACACAAGTTACCACAACGTCATCTTGCCATCATTAGGTTGCTGTGTGTAATCACCACTTAGTGTGTTCACTGAGTCAGCTCTTTTCTGGCTTCCACAGCAGAGCTGACTGATCAAAACTAAAACGATCCTGCAAAAAATCTAGAAAGCTGAGACTTATTTTCTGCCCAAATTCCCTTCTGCATTGTTTTTATTTTTATCTGTTAGTGCTATAAGTAGTAAATTTTCTGAGGTCATGAGCTGTTACTGCATAAAGACAAACTGCTAACAATGCTGCATACAAAGAGGTGATGGAAAGATAGGCTTAGAAGAGCCATGGGATCCCAAACAACTTCCCTATAGCTGGAAAAAGGATTCCAGTACAGACTAGACCTTAAAGTTAGTGTCTCAATCCCTGTTAGACCTATTTGTGGAAGTTCCAGCTCTCATGTCTGTAGAAGACAACGTGTATAAAGCAAGGGGTGGTTGTTTCTTTAAGGCCCCCTTGCAGTGCTCCTCTCTTGATATTCCTGCTGACACAGATTTTCCTCTCTTGCTGAGTTTCAGTGCACCTGCTCATATAAACTAGGCTGTGCAGGGTTTTCTCAAGCTGAGTTTGTGTACAGTAACAGAAGCAGCACCCAAAAACATATTCCTAGGCTTAGAGGAGTCACTGGTATGCAAGGGAAAGCCTGGCTTATGCAGCTCCACGGATGACCCACAGAAACTAGTCACAAAGTGAAGATGTGCACTTAGTTAAACATCAAGTCACCTGACAGGAAACTGCAGGGATATTTTAGGGAGGCAGCAGTAGAACAGGAGGCTTTCCTATCAGATCTGGGTATTCACTCTGCCTGTGTGGAATTAGTGACTTATATACTCAGTATAGTCTTACCCATCTACCTATGCATGCTAAAGACACTGCACTCAGATTTGATATCACACAAGAGAAGTTGACTTGGAATGTGAATTTACCATGTTATGTTCTGCTTGAGCCTCCAGGAGAAGCTGTCTCATCTTCCCTCCTCCTTTAAGCTGAATTAACTGATGTGGGTTAGTCGACCTGCATTAAGAACACATATTTTCTGTTTTTTTTTTTTTAACCAATTTTTGTGTAAACAGAAGGACTTAGAAATGGGTGGGAAGGCCTTTGTAGTCAAGTTTCAGGAAGCCAGAGTGTGCCAGGTAGGAACTGGTTAGACAGAGCTGTGGAGGAAGCTGGCAAATGGATGGAAAACCTGAGAGTTTGGGAGCAGCAACGTCCACTGAGCCTGTGCACATTTCCAGGTTGTTGTAGCTGTGATGTAAAACACAGTCACGTGAAGTGTTTCTGTGACACCTTATTTTGCCTGGAGCAGGGAGGGAGCGAGTTGGTCAGAAGGACGGGTGCAGCTGAATTTGTATCTAACTTCTAGAACACAGACAGGATCTCTGGCAGAGTCTTCTTCCTCTCAGCTTTCTGCGTGGCAAACCTCCCAAAACATGTCTCCTGGCATGTTGCTGGTCCCATTCTGTGTTCTTGGCTGTTCCTGGTGCCTCAGGGGCTGTAGCACTTCTCAGTTCATGTATGCAAGTGGGGCTCAAGAGGTTTGGGCAAGGCCAGTGCAATTCAAGTACAAGCTGAAGTGCTTCCCAGGGCTTGTGAATGGACAAACTAACTGTGGTGAGGTTCCAAGTTATATTGCAGGGAAGGCAGGGTTCCTTGGAGTCTGGATGGGGACTAATCAATGTACATTCATCATTAATTTATGCATGTAAGGGGGTTTTGGAGTGGAGTTGTCATACTGGTTTTGATAATGCTAACTCTATCCACCCTGCCAGCTGCTGCAATGTCGTGGCAGTTTGTGTTGCTGCATGCAGAATTATGGTGCTTTTGTGGGAATATTATGTTCCCTGAATAGAGCCCCACAGAGCAATTTGCTTCATCCTTACAAACCCATCCAAATAACTGGCAGTGCTTTACAAATACAAAACAATTGAGAAAATAAATGTATTATACTGTACATCTGTGACAAAACAATGCTTTCATGCGCAAAGAGAGGAATGTGTTTGTTTAACTTAGTCTCCCATTTGGAAATAAATGCATTCATTTAAATCAAAATGGGATGTTCTTCACTATTACAGTATTTTGCATGCCAGATGTAAGAAATACACTGATTGAGGAGCAGACAGAAAACTTGGAGTAGCTGATCTTCCCACAAGCATGTTTGTGGTGCCTTATTCTAAACCCTGTAGCATGTCCTCTACTTGAGTGGAATCTCCTGGCTTTGTGTGTGGAGGATCTATGTACAAAAGCTTTGGGAATGTGGCACTCTGGTGCCCTGTGTGCACACAGGAGAGCCTGCTTTTCACTTGGGTGGTGCTCAGAAGAGAGTGCAATCAGCTGCCACACATCAGAACTTTGCATTGCCATGACCATGAGACAAATTCCCTGCAGCTGTAGCAGTCCAAAATATTTTTGATCTGTTACAGTTTTTGTGTTAAACATTAGTTTCATTTATACACAGCAATAGAAGTGTTAGATGGGGAAACATAATCAAAAAATACAGGTTGAATGTTCCAATATTTGTTTAAAAAATGTGCCCCATCTTGTGATTTTCATCTTTTTAAATGGCTGAGCTCTTGTAATGAAAGTCTGCTGCGTTTCAGTTTGCACATAAGCTTAACATCATCAACAAAGTTTGTTCTGGGAGTTAACATTTACATTTCTGAAAGCAGCAGCCTAAACCAGAACAGAACCTGATAAGAATGTACTTTAATACAGCACATTACCAGCTGTCTACTGGTATATGTGAGAATTGTCAAAAAAGTGAGAAATGTTAAAAAATTTCATTTGGGTGGTTTTCCAAGAGTTTGCAGTTTTGTCCAATTAGAGTTTGAAGATGTAGGAGTTGTAAACTGGAATTCTACTATGCCGTGATTAGAAGAAGGAAAAATAGTGAGAACCACCCCCCACCCATACATCTGAGCTTTTCCAACCTGATTTTTAAATAATAACAATGTTCAGAGCACCTTCTATGCTAATTGTTCTTCCTTGATTGAAATAACTTCTCATATTATCAATGAGAAGGAAAGAGTTAGGAGTTTTAGCACACTGCCAGTGTTGGCTGTCGCACCCTGCCCTGTAAGGGTATTTTCCATGCGTAGTGTCAGGTCCAGGTAAGCACTTGATTGTATTTATGCTTTAGTGGCTGGAGGGCCACAAGTGCTGAGAATCCCAGTTCAGCAAGTGTGGCATTAAAAAATACTCTTTAATTCAGCTGGAAAGCATCATGGTTTGCATCTTCCCTATCTGAATGGTTATATCCATCTTACTGCTGTACCCAGCCAGCCAGAGGACTTGTTATACCCAGCAGGAAACATGTCACCTTCCTGAAAGCCAACACCTGTGTATTGACTGATTGACCAACAGGGTTGTATAGCAAGGGTAGCGTGGCCTAGCTTTGTTTTTCCTCTGGATTGATTAATCAAATACTTCAAATAATTGCTGTAGTTGTGATTAATGTCAACTGCATAGCTAATTGCCCAAGAGAATAAAATGACTCCTTCTGTTTTAAAAAAACCCACCCTTTAAATGAGTTAATTATTTACTCTGCTCACCTCTCTAACCTTGTTATGCTTGTAAATTAATAGAAATATTGACTTTTGGAGCTAATTTTTGTGTTACCCATCTCACAGCAGTGTAATTGTGGTGGGTGGGGTTTCATTGTAACCCTGTGTGCTCCTTTTGACCTATGACACATTCTTGCTGTTTTGATTTGATGCGAACTGTGAGAGAGGAGCTGAGAGGACCATTGGGGTCTGGCTGACCCCCAGGATTTTTAAGGCATTCCTGCATTACTAGATGCTACTCTGCATAGACCACTGTGGCCCCTGGCAGCAGCGCCTCCTTGGCCACCTTTCTTGATAGCAGACTCTACCACCCAGTGGCTGCTGCTGTTAAAACAATCTTGTTTCCTTCCATTAGCTTCAACTTGCATCGGATTTTTCCATGTTCTCAGCCTGTGAATACATTGCCCCCCCCCTACATGTACAAATGACATTTTAATTACAGCCCTGGTTGTTCTGACAGGTTTCTCCACCATGACAGCGTGACATCAGAAGGCTGCAGATGCACTAATAGAGGTGCCTGCTGTGTTTACCCTGTGGGACACAGACCCCAAGGCCTCCTCGAGTAGCTGGCTCAGTAGGGTTTCTGTGCCCCAGCAGGTTTCCCCTCCCAGACAGCAAGGACTTATGAGTTCCTGGCAAAACGTGGGACTGTCAAACTGGCAAAAGAATGCCAATTTTAGAAACATTATCAGGAATGACTGAAGGGACAGCAACCTAGAAAGCTCCTCTGCGCTGACATTTGTGTAGATACAAGCAAAAGAAGCTTTAAGGCCAGCTGCTGTTTGAGGTCATGTCAACTCCCTGTGCTTTCATTTCCCTGCAATTTGGTTTCCAAAAAAAGGTTGGGTGTTTCATCTTCTGGAAAGGCTGTTTTAGACATTGCCAAGCTCGAGTGTTTGTCTGGCTCTAATACACTTGTTCCTGCACGTGGCCATCAGAATGCCTTGGTGGAGCTGTGTCTGTCTTGCTGGGAGACATTAACATCTCTTCCAGAGCTCTGCTAGAAAATGCTGCCTTTCTGTGTTCCCTTCACTGCAGGCTGATGCAGAGGAGGCAGCCATGGTGTTCCCTCCATGCTGGGCAGACTTCGTGTGGCACAATGGTCTGTGTCTTATTTTTTCCCCGTAATAGAATCATGATTGGGAAAGACCCCTACAATCATCAAGTCCATTCATTAGCCCTGCACTGCCAGGTCCACCACTAAACTATGTCCCTGAGTGCCAGGTCCACATGATTTTTAGATCCTTCCAGGGATGGTGACTCCACCACTGCCCTGGGCAGCCTGTGCTAAGGCTTGACAACCCTTTTGGAGAAGGAATTTTCCCTGATAGCCAATCTAAATCCCACCTGCTGTAACTTGAGGTCATTTCCTCTTGTTGCTTGTTACCTGGGAGAAGAGACCAACCCACACCTGGCTACAGCCTCCTGTCAGGTAGTTGTATCTGTTCTATCTGGTATGGTGATACTGTAATAACTGTTCACTTGCTTTTTCCTGTTTCCTGAAACTGAGTTGTTGCAAGGAGAATGTGATACTGTGGCCAGCAAACAGTATCTGTCCATCACGGGAGTTGTCTCAACTCTGTTACACAAGCTGATGGTCTTTGAATGGACAGGGACTGTCAGAAACAGCCTTTCAGAAATGCAGTACCAACCCCCAAATCCTAAATGATCTCTTGTGGTCAGGTTCATGTAACCTCCCTACCATCAGTGGGAGCTGGGAGAGTATAACTGCACCCAGTGCAAGGTCCAGGAGGATTTGGTCTGTCCACATACTTGGGTCTGTTCCACTGGCTGCTTTGTGCAGTCCCTGCCCAGATACAAATGGTCTGAGTTGGTGCTGAGAGAGCCAAAGTTTGTTTTTTAATTTTTGTGTGCGGGAGGCTGAGTTATAGGTGGAGCCTCAGGGTAATATGAACTTGGTACAGCATGGCTGGTGCTACACAGGTCCAACCCAGGAAGGATTTTTGCTGCTTGACTCAGGGGCTGGTAGCACTGAGTGCCATGACTTTGTTCTGATGTGGTCAATGCCAAGTGCCATCATGGGAAAGTGGCTACACTTCAGTTGCTTGAAACTTGATATGCTTTCTTATAGCTTTTGAATGTGGCTGTATTTTCTGGCAACTGGGGAAAATGGCTTTGAAAAATAATAGCAGCTTTTAAATCAAATTGGTGTCACTATTTACTCCTTTAATTCCTTCCTTTCATCTGTCCATGTAAGATCTGGTGTGGTTTCAAAGGTACAAGTGCTTGGGCCTCTCTCCTTTTTTATAGGACTGGTCTTGTAGGACCAGAGGAGAAAAAAAAAAAGGGGAAGAAGTTGTTGAAGCTTTAGCACCTGCCTTATGCACAGTTCAGCTCATGGAAACCACCAGTCCCTGCTATCAGCAAGGCACCTGATTCCAGCTGTTCTTCTTGGACTGAGACAGGTGGGTAGTGAGAATCTGTGGGGGAGCCATTATGGGCTATTCCAGGTGAACAGAAAAAGGAAAGAAGGAAAGCTGCCTGTGAATAGAGAGAATCAGGAGAGCAAGAGGTAGATGGGCTGCTGAAATAATGCTGTCTTTAACTCTGAATAAGTAACAGCATCACAGGAGGCATTCAGGGCAGCAATTTTGGAGGGTTAAAAGGAAGGTTAAAGATTACATTTAGGATTAGGAAAACCAGGACCCCTAAGGCATACTAAGTGAATGCTGAAGAAACAGGCATAGGCAAAACCAGCTATGTCTGGAGTAATGACTGGTAATTAGGTATGTGTGATGCACGTCATCTTTTGCGTTAACAGCACCTCTATGTATGACATCTATTGCATGTGCATGTAAAATGTATATTATCCATGCTATTAGCAGACTACAATATGTGCAGACTAATTCCTTAGATTTATGGAAGTGCTAAAAGTTGCTCTGCCAAGAAAAAGGGTTTCCTCTGGCAGCTCTTTACATCAGCTGCTCTTGTCCAACAGCAGCTTTCACACGAGGCTTCCCTGTTGTGCTGAGTGCCTGGCTGTGAATGCAGCCTTTGCTGAGACCATGGGTTTGACTGGAGCTCCTCCCACCTTCCCTTGGATGCTCAGGGATAGTGCAGGCTGTGTTAGCACGCAATGCAGATGCTGGTGAATGAATAAAGAAACAGGAAGAAAGAGCGAGCCTGCCTCTCTCATCCTTTTCAAAGAGCAAAGGAAGGCATTAGCAGCCTCCAGAGGGAGTTTCACTGCTCAGCTGGTCTCTAGGCACGGGGAACTGATGCCTCAGGGAATCTCATAATATATTTTACTTAGTTTTGTCATGGTCCTTCAGAGGGCATTTGCTTCCTGTTTGGTTTAAAAAGATTGGGTTTACTCTATGCTAATTTTGTGTGAGACCATGAAACCTTGCAGAAGAAGCAATGCACCAGAACAAACTCCCTCCCAGCTCTGCCAGGAGTGTGCCTAGCAGGGTGCATACCAGCTCTGGGCTCTGCCATGAGGGGCTCAGGGAATCCCAGGTCTGAGACTGATCAGCTGCATCTCCAGAGCCCCATGTGTGATGTGGAGACCAACTCATACAGTCATTCCTTTCCACTTCTAGAGCAGGGTCAGCTCTGCTGTGTAAGGGCTGACTGGGTTCTTTTGTAAATCTCAGCAATAAAAAATGTGTCCGCAATCACCCAAATAATGGAAGGCAAAGATGAGATTATAAAATGATTATGGTGGTGAAAGAAAGGAGGAACTAGTGGAGTCTGAAAGAGATGCGGGCAGGTGAGCAGTGGGCCCTGTGAAGCAGAAAAAAATGCATTATTATTTTAAATGGAAATTCAGAAAAGGCTCTATAGATGTCCTGGGCAGAGGGCAAGTAGAGGAATTGCTAACTCTCTACTGCTGAGGGTGTTCCACTGCTCAGGCAAATGGATTTGGCAGCTGGAAAGGACTATCTGGCAAGGGATGGGAGGAACCTCACACAGGGATTGCGCTTAACACCTGTCAGATTTTCTTCCCACTTGTGCCACAGGAGTTGTTTGTGCTGGTGTGAAGCTCTGGGTTCCCTGCAGGAGATCTGTCTCAGAAATTTCAGAGAGATGCTAATGCCAGGCTCCTTGCTGCCCCTCTGGCTTCCATCTCAAACCTGGCCATACCACATCCTCTCTCTGCCTTACTTTGTCCCTAAGCAACCTTTCTGACCTAGACCATCCTCCATCTAGTTTCCTCCCAGCCTGCTTGAACCTTGCTGTCCTCAGAAAACTTCCTGTGTGTGGTATTTGCAGTAAAAATATTAGGATCTCTGGTAAGCAAAACAACAATTTCTTCCAAATTACAGGTAGCTAAAACTTCATGTTCGTGAGTTTCAGGGAAGGATCTCTTTGTTGCTTCTGATGGCACCACCAAGGAGCAGAACTGAGACTTTCACAGACTGATGGCCTCTCTCTCCTTCTTTCCTCAGCTCAATAGGTTGGGTGCATAAAGCTCAGTTTGAAAAATGACAATAATGTGACTAGGATGGAGGTGTCATACAGGACATTCCTATTGTGTTCAGTGCTTCTTAGAAAAATGATGCCTATCACCTATTCCAGAGGCTAGAGAATGTGGCACAGACTTAAAAAATAAAATATAATTAAAAGGAAAAAATCAATCTGTGTCCATGGAGAGAGGATTTGCTGGGAAAGAGCGAGCATTTACTCTGTTCCAGGCAGAACAGACATAATTAAACATCCTAATGAAGCACTGGGAATGGGCACACTTTGGGGAAAAGGCTGATCTCTCAGGTGAGAACAATCTCAAACCTGAAAATAAATGGTTCCAACAGAGGTGATTGGTGTGATTTTGCTGTGGAGGTGAAGCCACTGGAGGTAATTTTATCTTACTGGCTTAAGGCAGGGGAGAAGGGGAACTGGTGCTGCTGGTGGAGTGAGTTCTTCCTGCCTTACCAAAGCATCTTCAAGAAATGGAAGTATTCAAGAAATGATTGTGGCATTTTGCACTATGATCTAGTTGACAAGGAAGTGTTCAGTCAAAAGTTGGACTCAATGATCCTGGAAATCTTTTCCAACCTTAATTATTCTGAGTCTATAATATTTCTGTAGACATAGAGATGAAAAGTAATCAGCTCTTAGCAGCCTTGCTGGCAGCTTAGCTATATACGTATGGGTGGGATGACTGTGGGCCTTTGGGCAGATGTGTTGTAAAGGCCTGAAGCACCAGTTAGGAAATCCTTTGACCCTGCTCTCTGAGATCCTTCTCCAGTTGTGATGGCTGGCCTACCTTGGACACTCTGAGAGCCCTGTGATGTGTGGCAGCACAGCCAGACTGGCTGTGCTGGGAGCTGTTCTAACTCCCTCTTGGCTTTGCAGGGAAGAAAATTTGAACGTGGGATCCTTAAAGCAGTGAGTTACTCAGATGACTAGAGAAGAGTGAGTTTAAGGAGTCAGAGAAATGCCAGTCATCAGCTGGAAAGAGAGTGATATTGGCAGGAAGGAGCCCCAGCCTGCAGACAGGCCTCCAGTTTGAACAAGTCTGACTGGTTAAATGAAGGTCAGTGCCATGGGATGGGGAAAGAAGTGTGAGAGTAAGCTGGGAGGAGGGACCTCTAACATCTGTAGCCAGAGCTGGAAAAGAAATCCAGAGATGAACCATGGCTGTGGGATTTGAGCCTAGAAATACCAAGAGCTTTGACAGAAGGCTGAAGGTAGAGGCTTGAAGGAACACAGCTAGACTGAACCTGCAGGTCTGCATTGGATCTGGAGTCAAATGCAGCTTTTTGCCTATGATCCAGTTCACTTTCAGGAGCTAATACATGACTGTTGAGAATGGGAGTACAAATACAGCCTTGGAAGACAAATCTAATACCAATTTAACTTTTATGCTGCAGTTTTCCTCTGTATCAGATACTCATTTACATGGAAGGATATATGCCTTTATCCTGTCATTGTGATGGCCTTAGCCCTGGTGGTGGGCAGTTGGAGAGTGGGATTTGGGGGTGTGAATTCCATGATACAGCAAAGCACAGATTATCCATGTGCAGGTAGAGTACCTACCTAAAGCAGCTTCTAAGGCTGATGGTCTGCCAAGCGGGTAATGTAGAGGGATTCAGGTGATGATAATGGTCTGTGATGGTATTTAATGCAAAATGGTGGTGGGATTGTTACTTCTGTAGGATTTAACCCTCCTGGACACATGACTTCACAGAGTACATGCTTTCCTGGCATGAAGCTGTGCCACATATCTTGGAGTTGCCAAGAACCCCTGAACCACTGGGTAACTTTCCCTGTGCACAGCTGCCAGCCTGGGGTACAGGTACAGGGCAGGGCTACTCTCAGCTGAGGAGAAATAGGTAACAAATAATGTATCTCAGGGTGCACCCAACTGCTTGTGCCAAATCCTCTTCTACTGAGAGGTACCTGTGCCAGGATGGGCTGGACAGTCTGTTGAGCTACATATTCTCATTCTGGCTCAGACAAGTTTTCCCCATCTATGCCTGTGTAGTCTAAATGCTGGGCATTCAGCCTGACCTTCACCTGGCATTTCAGGACAGTTTGAGCCATGCCAGGGTCTGCATGAAAGAAGTACTGTGCCCTGGTACAAAAACAGGAGTGTTTGCTTTTCACAGGTAGCTCAAGCTGGATCTTGAGGTGACCAGACCAAGCTCACCTCCCTTGAAGCCCACCAATATTAAGCATTTGCTTTGTAATCAGTGCCCAAGGCCTGATTTTTATGCAGGGTCTGTAGGGAAGGGAAAGCAAGAACAAAAAGAGAATGAGGTTTTAGGATTTGCTTTCTCAATGGCAGTTCATTCTGATCCTTTGTGCATGGTGCTTGTGGAGTGCAGGAGTGGAGGGGATGCCACTGCTTCATTCAGTGCTCCAGAAGACTAATGGACCTTGACAACTGCAGAACAACATGGAAACTATTAGAAAGGGAGGACTGATTAAAGCTCCAACAATCCCGGCATTCCCCTGGGCCCTTAACCCCGTGTTGGAGCTGAGCAGCCTTGCAATGCCTCCTCCCACTCTACACAATTAACATTTCTTGTCACTAATTGATTCCTGTGGTGCTCACAGGACAATTAGAATTTAAATTGCCTTTTACAAAGGTCATGAAAACGTGATAAAAGACGAATCTATTAGGGAGGATCACTCAGGAGTCTCTCGCCTTTTCCACAGTGCTGCCTGTTGGTTATCACACAGACACCAGTGTGGAGGGCTGGGAGAGTGGTTCATACTTTGGGTTCATTTCTTGATTGTAGTTCATGGCAGAGGCTGAACCCTTTGACTTGGGAAGATGCATTTAAATTTTTTACTGCCTTTTTTAGAAGGTTTTTTTTTTCTCTGTACGTGCTACCCCTTCCCTGCCTTTTCTGATAAACTTGAAATGCTGGGTTTGCGCTTGAATCTTGAATTTACTGCAGGGGGCAACTTGCAGTGTTTGCAATGAGGGGTAAATGATTTGCCTTCACGGGCCAAAGTTGTCCTGGTATCAGCCTGTCTTTAATCCCAGAGGGTGGAGTAATGGGTTAAAACCTGACATGACTCCCTGGAGAGCAGCTACAGTGAGGGAAAGGGCTGCTGGAGCACTGTCCCTACAAGGGTGCCTATGAGAATCTGGGTACTGGGTTCAGCAGTGCTGTCACTCCAGCTTTCTGTAAAGTAGTCCCCAATAAAGAGGTCCTAAAAGAGAATGCATGAATGCAAGTGTGTGAAGGTATTGCTTCTAAACCTATGCTTGCAGCTTTCCCCCTCTGCAGCTGATACCTCTAGGAATGGCATGATGACTAGAAACCTCTGGAACTCCTGCCATCACATCTGAGCTGGTGCAAACCCCGGATACAGGTGTCTGTAGCATCACGGCTTGGGAAGCCTGTCTGAGTTTTGCCTCCAAAGCAGGATATGGCAGGTTGGGATGAGCTTGAATGTGGGGCTGGTACTTCACTGGCAAATGGGAACATTCAGAGTTGTTATACTTAGAGCAACGCTCCCCTTTGTCATGCTCAAACCTCAACAGTGGGAAGAGATACAAAGCCTTGTGTTGTCAGCATTAGGGCAATGTCTTGTAACTGCAGCAAATCTGCCCGGAATGGATCTTGGCAGGTTACCTAATTCATTTGCCTTCTCCAAGGCAGGATCAGCTCTACCCATATCCCTGACCTGTTTTCCAGGAAACCTCTCACACAGGTGCCTTTGCTGCAGTGAGGGTTGGGATGGGGGGCCAATTGCCTCTTGTAGGATTTAGCACATCTTGTTTGATGCACCTGGTCCTGCCTCAGAGCCAGCATTTTGGACTAGCTGTATTTCAGACCTGGGTACATTGAACAGCAGTCTTAAATCCTGAGTTCAGTCATTTCTCTTTGTCACATATGCCCCAAGTGTGGGGTTTGACAGCAAAAGCAAAGTCTGAGAGCTAGTACTCTGGTCCAGAACCTGCTTTATGTAACTACAGCAATATTTCATGCTGAGAGAGAAAATCTAGCCAGAATGTCCAGTTGCCCATCCCATCCTATCCCAGTGGCATTCCCATTATAAAGAAAGCTGGCTGGCTATTTGAGAAACTCATGTCCTTTCCAAGTCCTGCCTTTGACTTCTTACTATTCTGGTTATTGAAATTGATTTTGCACTCCAGGCATGGGATTTTCCATTGCCAAGTTTAATGTCGGAGATAATAGAAATTATGTTTCTACTCACACATAAATCTCAGGGCTGTTTGGGCTCAGATGACTGGACAGTAAGTACAGGTGAAATTGCTCCTGTGATTGTTTCAGTAAAAGTGTATTATTGTTGTAAGGTTTTATAAAGTGTGTTTAACTGGTTTACACATATTTCTAGCAGTCACTGGGTAGGCTCTTTGTTGTTGGTGGTTTTTTTTTTTTCCCCTTTCTATTACAATAAATATAAACCTCTAAGCAAGGCATCTAATTTCTCTTCTTGACAGGGTGGTAAATCAGCTGGCTTTGGCAGTAGGCCAGAGATTGAGCAGCAAGCCCACCCAGCAGTTGTGCAGTGCCCTTCTGCTGTGCTTGCCCTGCAGTTTTGGGCTCGGTGAAGCCAACCTGTGCAAAATATCACACAGATCTCTCTGCTTTGGCACACCTCATGTGGGATGAACATCAGGCTTTGATCTGACTGCAGCACAGCCTGGTCTGCACTGAACCTTGCCATCATTAGTCAGTGCACATAGGACCTGGCTTTGGAAAGTTTGGGAGAGAATTAAGCAAAGGTCACTCTCTTGACCTTTAAGGGCAAAACAGTCAGAGAAGGTTTCTTCAGCTCCCAAGAGCTAATGGAGATAATGGTGTTAGTGCAAGGCCCGAAGGGGTCAGTTATGGAATCGTGGCCTGAAGGCACTCCAGCCTTTGGGGTCCCCGTGTCCTAACCCAGCAGCTTTTTTTGCTCCCAGGGGGAAAGAGAACTTGTTCTTTTTCAGTGTGTGAGATCATCTCACAGTTTACAAGGATAAAGGAGCGTGAGGAAGGACTCCAGAGTGCTGGAGTGCCTAGAGCCTACATCCACTTCAGCTGCAGGCTCCTCTGGTTAGATGTGAATCTGCTCAGCTCTGCAGTCCTCACCTGGGTGACATTCCCATGATCAGAAGGCCTTGGTCAGCTGCCCAAACAGCTCTGTGTGTCCCTGCCAGCTGGCTGCCAACCAGCCTTGCTGCCATCTGCTACCCTGTGCCTCTGTTGTGTCTGGGCCCTGGATGCCAAAGATGCTGCTGTAGTTCCTTCCTGAGGGAAGCCCAGACCCTGATAATTCAGGTGTTCAAACAATATTCTTCCTGCAATAAAGTGCCAGCCTCCAACAGCCGGGGCATGCTGTGTGGTGATTAGAGCACTGCAATGTATGCCAGACATTTCTTATGTGCTTTCCTAGCTGTCTTGATCCCACATTCTTTTATGCTTGTCATGCCTCGTGTCCTTGGCTCAAGGAATATCATTAGTGTGTGTCAGGTAGTGCCCAGCATGGTGAAGCCTCAGCTTGACTTGGTGTTTTAGGTACTGTTTTAGGAACAGTAAAAAATTATGCACTTGGCTTATTTTTGCACTTGTATACATTTGGCAGTGTTGCTTTTGTGTATTATATTGCTTCTCTCCCAGAGATCTTAACTTTGGCTGAGAGCAAAGGGGCTCAATTTATCTCTTCCATGCCTCACAGGGGTTTGGTGAAGCTCAGCTAGCAAAAACTTGTAATTTGCTTGGAGATGATTAGAGGAAAAGTGCTATAAAAGACCCAAGTATTATTTATTAATGTGCCTCTATCTTACAGTGCCATAAATATCAAGGTTTTAATTGTGCAGACTTGTAATCTGAGTAACTTCCTGGATACTTTTTTTTTCCTTCCCTCCCCCCCCCTCCCTTTTTTCTCTTTTTTTTCCTTTTTGTTTTCTTTTTCTTTTTTTTTCTTCATGAATTGCTTTGGTAAATAAATCCATGGAGCAGTCACTGCAGAAAGTGACATGGGAGTGGTTAAAAGTCAAGTCTGTCAGGGGTAGAAGGCAATGGGATGCCACAGTATGACGTTCAGCTTTGATTTGGCTGCTGTAATCTCTACTGCCTCAGCCTTATCCTCTGCATCTAAACTTGCTTTTCCTCTGCCACTGTTTAAAATCTCACCTCTGCTCGTGAGAGGAGTGTGTGACACAGCATTACAATGGTGAACAGACTTTACATTGCAAGGGGGTCTGGCTCACTCCATCAGCAGCATGTAGCCATTAATAAGCTCTAGCTGTGCCTGAAAGCTTGCACTGTACCCGCTTTGGGCAGGATATGAACAATGTGGCTGAAGGGCAGAGAAGGGGGGAAATCCTTCCCTTCATCCCACAAGCTCCAGCTGGCATGGGGAGGTGTGAGCTGGCCATGCTGTGGGCCTGCTTTGCTCTCCAGACCATGGTAACAGCTACTGCAGCCAGTTTGAAGTGATGGGGCTGGGTGTAGTTACTCCAGGAGGAGTTTGACCACTCAAGATGCAGTTAAATAACTCTTATGAGAGTGCTGAAGTCAGGGTTTTCCTCTGCATCTGAGAGAGGTGTCTCCAGACAGATGATATTAGGGATGTATCATCTTGCCCATCCCACCAGGACTGCACAGGGATCTTTCAGGTACTTATCTCTGAGACTGCTAAAAGGTGGAAGCCCGGTATTGCAACAGACTGCTCTACAGAGGCTGATGTCAGATCCTGTGGCTGGTGGGATGCTATCAAGTGATCCACAAAGAATGATACCAAACACTGTGGTGTGTGGGTTTAAAACTGAACCTTTGTGTAGTATTTCTCATGTGCAATGAGGAAATTCCCTCCCTCCCTCCCTCCCTCCCTCCCTCCCTTTGCCTGTTTGTTTTTAATTGTCTCAGAAACATGGCAAGGCTCAGCCTGCTCCTGTTTTCCCAACTGGATGGGCAGCTAGTTGCTTGCTCCTGCATTTCTAAGCTCTGGGATAGGTTCTAATATATTGTTCATAGGCCTCTGAGGTAACCCCATTTCATGTAAAATTCACCAGGAGCAGCAACTGTGTGTGTGCTTTCACTACTTCCCAGTTCTGGCTGATCAATACCAGGTTTGAAACATTTGCACTGGCTGTCAGTGAAATGTAGAACTGGTCGAAGACTTTCCTCTCTTCTGGAGTCCAAGATATGAATAGTACAGTGTTCTGCCCTCCGTGTCTCCCACACTGCTCTCTGCTCCTTCCCAAGCTTTGCTATAGGATTATGACGGCTGCAAGATAACAATTTCCTATCAAATTCCAGGGGATGAAATCACATGTACATCAGCATTGCAAGGAAGCCTTCAGGTTGGCAGTGAGCACATCTCCAGGCAATCCTAGGGGGTTATACCTCAGCTGTGGTGATCAGGCAGCTCTTCTGTGGTCATCACAAAGGCATGGAAAAGAGAGAATATCTACTGTCTCATGACCTTCACACTGAGACCATTGCTGACATCCCCAGTCTCCAAGGGATGGGCTTTCAGTTGGCAACAGAACTTAGAGCTACGTCTGACCTCTCCCTCAGTCGTAACCATCTGCCTTTTCTGCTGGCTCAGACAGTCTCACTTCCCATTCAATTAGCAACATTCCCTAAGGGACTCAGTTATGCCACCTGAGAGACAAGAAGGGGCACACAAATGGTCTGTGCTTCAAGGGAGAAAAGGCAATGTCAAGTCCTAATTCAAGCACCATTGCAGACTGGTCTGTCCTCATGAGATAGCACTGGCACTTTGCCGGAGAGGAATTCACTAAGAACTGCTGCTGCTGAGACAAGCACAAGTTCCAGAGGATCTGTGAGCAAACGGGAATGCATCTGGGAATGCTGAGGGCCATGAAATGTGCTCCAGAGGAAGATCTTGTGTAACAATTGCCCATTACTTGCGCAATATCAATCAGGACAAGTCCAAGTTCCCCCTGATGCCAACAATCTTCAGTGCAGGGATCCATACACTCTCTATTTTGTTTCAAATATGTGGCCGATATCAAAAAGATGCATTGTAAGCATTAAAGATCTTTAAAGAGCTGTGTTTATCCTTACAGAAAGGAGATTCAGGTTTCAAAGGTGTAGATGAAGTTACATCAAAGTGAAAAAGGAAGAAAACAGCACATTTCTTGACTCTACAAAGATTTGAGAAGTATTTTCAAAGCTAGAGAAACTCTTTGCATTGCAAAATCTGTTTTCCTTGTGTATTTTGGCTGAGATTTCCAATTATTTTTGCAACATGACCACAATCGGGAGCCTGAGGAGAGTGGTGGACTAGGCTGCTGAGCTCACTGGACAAGCCTTGTTGTTGCAAGAGGGACAGGTAGGTGGGGGTTTCAGAGGAAGTTGGTGTTCACAGGGATGCCCTCAGAAGCATCTGTCCAGCTAGGGACAGTGACTGGACCTGGTCTGGCTTTATTGAGGATGTGTCTGGAGTTCAGGGGTTGACTGAATTAGTACAGCAAACAAACACTTCAATTCTCTCTCCAGGTCCTCAGCCATGGAAGTGATCTCTGTACCTTAAACACAGGTGTGATGGCTTCTGGCCTTGTCTTTGACCCTGTTGCTAAAGAAGTGGAGATGGACCAGTGCAGTGGAGGTGGAGCCGGGAGGGCCTTGCTTAAAGCGGCAGTTACTGCCTAGCAGGAGAGCTGGTGCAGGGTGATCAGCAGTCAGCAGATCCTGCCCTGTCCTGCCCAGCCCAGCTCTGAGCAGGCCTGGGATCTCAAAAACATCTCTGTCCAAGTTAGAGAAACTTAACAGTCTTGCTTACTTTGCTTCTACCCCCTGCCCTTCAGCTGACGGTTGGTGACCGTTTCCTTTAGGAGGGGACTTAGAAATTATTATAACTCATTAAGGTAATTAAGTGAACTGCAAGGTGAGGCCACCCATGTTCACAGTTGGTGCATAGAAGCTGAGGGTGTTTCATCAGGGTGCTTGGGAAAACGCTGACACCCATCTGCACGTTGTTGCTCTTGGCAATTGCTGTTGCTGGCAGAGGACCCAGCAGGCTGAGGAGCCTGGTGGTAAAAGCTGTCTGTACTACCAGCATTTAGACCGTAGCTGAACTTAATACCAGTCCTTTGAGTAAGGCTCAGCTTGTGACTCCCAGCCCAGTCAGTGCTGAAGGCATAGTCATATTTATGACTGGAATTAATTGCTTTTATGTCAAAGAGCAGATGGAATAACGCAAGAGGGAGAAAGAGCAGGGACTGTGGTACAGATCTTGTTCTCTCAGCCTGAAGATTCCTGCAAGCCTGTGTGGTTGCTGTGGCTGTGTTCTGCAGAGGAAGGCATCAGAGAAATGGTTAAGATGCTGCTTTAGAAATCCAGTATGGGAGCAACAGGGACTCTTAAGACAGGGAGTAAATAGTCATGACAGGCTTATGTGGACAAAGCCAGTGGGGAGACTTTATTTCACCAGTGCTCAAGAATGGAAAAGAAATGAAAACTGGCACATGATTCTGTTTCCACTTAGGAAGCACCTATCTGCCTTTTTAAAATTCAATTTATGGGAATGGTGAGTAAGGCTGGGCCAGTTCTTAGCTGTTATATCCATGCCATTAACATCCCAGCCCCTTCAGCGTATCAGTAGCATGCACAGGGCAAGGAATATGTCTCATGAAGGATTGGCAGAAATTGATATTAATAAATGGATCTAATATTCTTAAATTTGTATTCCTTCCCCAGCCTCGCAGCGACCCCAAAGGGCAGGAGAAATAATAAGTAAAGGCCTAATTCATTATTTATAACCAAGCAAACCAGGGAAGTAACTCTGGGAGATTACTTGGATAATCCAGCATTAGCATCTTGTTTCAGATGTCTTTATTAGGAGTCAGGAAAGGCTTCTGGGAGGCTGAAGCAGCACAGTAAATTGGGCCTTTGGCCCTGCCTGGTGCCCTGGCCTTATAATTTACTTTGGGACACGTGTGAGTTTAAGACAAAAATAAACACCTTTGGGCGAAGAGAAAGGAGAGGGGGCTGAAGAGGGGCAGTACCATTTTAAGCTGCTTGGAGTGGATTTCAGAGGGAGGCACTCCTGATCTGTTTGTGTTTTACAGAATGGAAAGAATAACATCCTGGAGATCAGGCTGATGAGGTTAATGTTTAGGTGATGCTTTGAGGTAAAACACATTAGTTCTTGTAGTCCAGTGTCTGTTATTATTTCTCAAGGAAGGGACAGCCTACAGGCCTTTTCAAAAATAATTACTGTCTGATGTTTTTTGCTTTTGTATATGGTATGTGAATGATTTTGCATAAGGAAGGCACCAATTGCTGAGCTGAAGACTGAGAAATATTGTCCTCATTGGATTTTTGTTCTTTTTTTCCTGAAGAGGATTAAAAGGATCTCAGGTTGCAGGAATGAAACCTCCTAATAAAAGTTTACGAATAACTTTTTTGTGGGAAGATGTAGATGAGAGTACCATGGAATGGAGGGGTGAGATCCTTCAGAGATTCTCAGCTCAGTGTTGCACATGCGACATGTTTGAATAAGTTATGGTAGAAGAATTTAATGGGTGTTTAGTCCTGATAATGCCTTCAGCTCCTCATGCTTTG
The DNA here is from genome assembly GCA_035583155.1 of Acropternis orthonyx. Classification (NCBI taxonomy): domain Eukaryota; kingdom Metazoa; phylum Chordata; class Aves; order Passeriformes; family Rhinocryptidae; genus Acropternis; species Acropternis orthonyx. The sequence continues at coordinate 20,595,226 of JAWWEU010000017.1, forward strand.
TTGAGCAGGCCTTTATTGCATGAAAAGGTTTGCTGTTGTGCACTAATAACAGGGAGATGGGAGATATGCTCCTTGGACAATTCATGGGGACTCCCCTCTGGATGACTTTTTGACTGAGACTTTTCCTCATCTTTATTCTTTGGATTCATTGTTGGTTCAGGTGTGTGGGCAGGCCATTCAAATGGAGCAGAGCAGGCTGTCAACAGTTAATAGAGTAGAAGTGCAACTGCTTTGCATTTATATTGTACCTTCCCTCGGAGGATCTCAAAGTGTTTCCAAATATTAGCTAATCCCCAATAGAAACCTACCAGGTACATACAGTCAATAATAAGTGCATTTTAGATGAGGAAGTCTGAGGTGGAGCAGTTTAATGGTTCCTTAACAGATCAGCGGCAGTGCTCGGAATAAAGCCCAGGACTCCCAAATGCTGGTGCCTGGCTCTGATTCACTCTCCTCCACTCCTTTTTCATCTGAATGGATTTCCCCATCCCTAATATAAAGGAGATCAGATCACCTACCATGTCTGCTTACACAAGTTTCCTTTAAACACTAGCTGTCAGTGAGCCTTTTTGTGAAATTACATGCAGAGAAAAGAGAGAATATTACCATCTGGGATATCATATCAGCACTTCTAGAAATACTTGGTACAGGATGTATCCAATTATAAATGAGCTAGAAGCCTACAGTCTAACAAAAGCAGGTGGAACCTTATCAGCAGCAATGAACAGTTTAGGAAAGGAGAGTTAGCAGGACTATTAACCCTCATGAAATAGATTCTGTCTTCCAAAAGGGAAAATAATAATGTCCATAACTGAAATAATTAACAGAAAAACAATTTGCAACACTTAATTAAATGACTGAGAATATGCTAATGCATAGTTAAGACTGCACAAAGGCTTCTACTACATTGCATTCTAAGTATGCAATTTTCATACACTCACAACTTTGTTAAATCAAAACCAAACTTCTTCCAGTTTAGGAAAGCACAGACTCCTCATCGAGACACCCTGTGCTGAGTCTAAAGCACCAGCCATGTTTTCTGGCTGGAAGGCTTTTGGGTTTTGTTGGGGGCTTTTATCCCCTCAAAGTGTGCTTTTTCATCATTCTGTAACTTGCAAGTAGCTGAAGTGATTTTTCAGAGATGATTGAAAGCATTCTTCAGCTCTGGGAAAACGTGAGATTGTGAAGTAGTTGTTCAACAGTGTGTTGAAATGGTCTGGGAATGAGAAGTGTCTGCTGGCCGTACCTGCCAAGGGTGCTGGCAGCTCCACCTGCACAAAGCTTATCGTGATGTGGAACTGCATTACTCCTACAAATAGTGCCTGGAAGCCATAGGCACTGTGCTGCTGCCAGAGCCATGCTGAGGTTCCAGACATCCCTGCTACCAAATGGCACTGAAATTGCTCGGTCTTGATACTGTTGTGGTGCCAGTTCTGTGCCACTCTATCTGTCCCAGCTGTCCCACTTGCTGCTGCGGCCTTGTCGTTCCAGCTAAGGGCTGGCAGGAAAGAAACATCCAGTCTTTTCCCTGAAAATGCTTTTGCATGTGCTGAGAGTAGGGGATAAAGTCTAAGACTCTCTTGGAGGCCTTCAAAGTGCTCTCTCTACCAATCAAGGAGTACAAGCAACCTGATTCTGCCCTGGAGTGTGCTGTGTGTCACGGAGGGAGCTCTGTCCTAGGAGGGTGGTAAATTAGGTGGCTTTAGGGATGTGCTCTAATGTGTCTGTGTGATTTGGTGACAAAACTGAGGTGGGACTAAATCCAAAAGGTGCTGTGTGAGCAGAGCAGGAGGAGGCGCTGCTTGTCTCTTGGGATGAAGTCCTTTCAGCTCCAATGGCTGACAAAAAGAAAGTAATAGAATATTTTAAATCCGCTTTTTGTAGCTCCTCTTGGTTTCCTCCCCTGCCAACAGAGTTGCTGAAGGTGCTGGTAGTGGATTGCTTGGGTGCATTTTCTGGTATCAAACCTACAAACATTACTTAGTGACACATAAAATGTCCTAATAATCTTCATTGGTCGATGTGTACTTTTTTGGACCTTACCATGGGCTGAGAACTCTTTGGGGGTTTAGATTTGCTTTCTCAGTGGTGAAGATATTCCATTCCTCACAAAAGCATTTCCAAGAAATAGACCCTTATTGCAGAAGTGAGCCCTGCTCTGGGTTAATGGTGTTTGAAGTCCAACACAGTTCCTTATGTTTGCAGGGAGCACCGTATGCTGGGGCTGACAGGTCTACGTGATGGCAATGATGTTATTCTGGAAACTGCTATTAAATATGGCCCACAAAAACATGTTCTGGACACATCAATGTCTGCTCTGGGAGGTGGTTTAGGCCCTTTTAAACTGATTCCTGATATTGCAGATTTCTCTGCTGAGAGCACCAGTGGCGTTCCTTATATCTGTGTCTCGGTTTGAGACAATCTTGAGGGGCAGAGACCTCGGATGGAACTCAATACCCATGGTTCTCTCTTATAGAGAGAGAGAGAGGTCGATCAAATGCACCCAGATGTAAGTGGAAAAATAAATTACTCTTTGCTAAACAACTATTTATCAGTAATCTAACCAGAAAATTCCCAAGCTCTCGCCCACTGGACCAAAATGAGATGGTGGCTGGCAACTGGAAGGACCCACAAGACACCCGGTGGACCCAGCTATGAGACCTGGTTGCTGCAGCTCTGGTGGTGGTCCTGCTCTGCTGAAGTGGTAGTAAAAGCCCTGGATTGTACAACTTCTTGGGGATTAAGAGATGGAGACCTCAATATGCCAAGTGAAGTCTGAATGTGGTCTTTTATTGGGTTCACGGTAGGTGGAAACGCCTCTGGTACCTCCCCTGTGGCCCGGAGTTCTTCACTGGATGATTAATATCAGATCACAGGCCATTTCAAGAGTCTTTGAAACCATCTAAAATGTTAGAGCTGCCTGTTATGTCAGCGTAGGTGGATCTATTATGGCCATCAGCAGAGAGGAATATCTTCAGGCCACGTGTGTAAATTATCCTGATGCCTCCCCGAGGGGAGGTGTCACAGATGAGTCATTTGCGTGGGGACAAAGAAACAACGCCCAGCTCATAGCCTAGGATAATAGAGTACCACCTTAAGTCCCTCCCCACAGCCTAAATTAATAGGCATATTTGGGGAAAAAAGATGGATACCAGAGTCTTTGTGTAACTCAGGACAATCTGCTATTCTTTTATGCCTGGAGTCAGCTGCTGAACAACTAGTTGTAGGGTTAGGATGTGGGAATAGGGGGATTTGGTTAGAAGGGGTGGGATTGGACTGTATAGCACCTGATGGAGGGCTGGGGATTTTTCGTGATGAGCATAAACCACTGCTCTTCGTCTTCTGCTGTTCACACCTTCAGCAAGTGGGGACTGTGGGAGAAACATGACAACAGTGTGGGAAGAGGCATGTATGCTTCTTGTGCTTCCTTTGCTGAGCTCTGTGCTTGCTTTTTCCTCCTTATGAGAAGGTTGGAGAGAAATTCCTGCTCAGGTCCCTGACACAGGGATTTTTAAGGGAAGATTACAGCAACAAGAGGGAGGAGAACACATGAGGATGGCTTTTAGCAGCTCATTTGAGTCAACATGACCCAAAACAGAAGGCTCTGGCTCTAGCACAGAATGACTTGTTCCCATGCTGCCAAAATGCACATTTTGGAGCATGCTATCTACTGCTTCGTGGCTCTTTTAAGGCTGAAATGATAGAGACTTCTGTCCCATGGCAAATGATTGCTGTGATTGCAGGCTGTTTGGTAGGTCTAACACACCATAAGTGCAGGTGCTTAGGTAAATATTGCCTCTTACTTGCCTGAATCAATACCCGTGCTGATCACTTTGTAAACTGATGTGTGTTGATGAGAGAAGAGGGTGCAGTTTGCTATTTCACAGTCATTCTGGAATATCTTTTTCGTCAAATTGTTGTGCTTTTATGGGACTCTGGCCCATATTCTGCAAATAACCCTGGAATTTTAAGTAGTTAAGTGTAGTTGGCCAAATTCTTCCCTTGGAGATGCCCATGTAGTTCCCATGGCACAATACATTTCTGAGGACAAGCTTAAACCCAACAGAGCCATTTCACTTCAGGCATAACACTGTTCAAAGTCAATGGAAGCATGATTTGAGCACATTGTGTCTATAATTTCACAAGTGTTTTTCTATATTCCTTTATTTCCAGGCTAGAATCCAACTATGTGAATGCCGGGGGAAAAAAATTGCATTTTTCATCTTAACCCTTGTTTTCTATGAGCTGTGCAGGTTTTTGGGGAGGACTTGGATTTTAGGAGATGTTAAGGTTGTCTTGATTTGTTCCTACTGAAGCTGGCTTATGTGTGCTTCCCAGTGGCCAAATGAAGCTGGAGTGGAACGCCTTGGAAAAAATCTCACTTCTCCCTCAAGAAGGTTGGTTTCAGACCAGTTAAAATCATTTTCCTCCCATGTTAGCTGTCTGAGGTCAGCTCTGAGATCTGGTAGACCTGTTCTCATGGCTTAAAGCACCCACTGCCTTCCTTTCAAAAGGTTATGCACATGATTACCATAATGTATTTGACATGGGTTAAAAGTGGGAGGCATAGGCTAGTTGGCCTGAGAGGTACCTGGGCTGGGTCAAGCTGCCTGTGCTAAAAGTGTCCATCCTGGAAATTCCACCTGCATCCCTGAGCTCTGTGGTTTGCTCTCTCTTGCCTTGTGTACTCAGGGCTTTCGACACAGTTCTGTGCGCTGAGATGCTGTGGGAGCTTTTTGTGGCCAATTGTGGGACAGCATGTCTCTTTAAGGGAAACTATGAAAAGGTTTTGGAAAGCTACCAAGATGGGAGTGATTTGGACTGCTGAAAGGAATATATGGCATCTCTTCTCTACTCACACCCACAACAAAAATGTGTCTGGACTTGGGCTGAGAGCTGTCTCTGTTTATGATGGGAGATTTTATGATAAATCCTGGATCAGAGGGAGTCCAGGATGCACTGTGTCCATACTTTAGTTGCACAGCTCTCCTCACTCTACTTAAATAAGTTTGGGCTTGTCTTGGGAATTGATTTAAGACCTGTGTGGTTCTGTTGTGAGTGGAGTTTCAGATGAGCAGAACTAAGGTAGTCAGTGTAGTTGGGCATGTACAGTGTGTCTGGGCATGTGTAGCACATCCTGTTCTTGGACATTAAAAAAACCCACTCTTGCCAAATTCATCTTCCTCCCCAGTAACTGGCAGCATGACAGGAAAATTGGCCATGAAGATTTCTAACCATCTTGGTGGCAACCCTGATTTAAGATGAATATTCCCTCTCAGATTTCTTTAGAAGCTTCGAGACCTCCTTCCTGGTCTCTTCTCATTCACTTCTCATTGTTTTGCTGTCTGCTTCTCAGTATCTTTTGTTCTGTTGATTTAAGGCAACCATTGGTTGTAACCTGCATTTACGTAACACACCTGAATGTGCTTTGCTCAGCATTCTGCACTCAGACCAGTTCCCATAGGAAAGGCTCACACTTTGGGAATATTCCTGCCTCCCTGTCCCATGGTACTTTTGGGATGGGCTTGTTCTGGGTGGCTGAAGCCTTGTTGGCCTCTCAGTGTGCAGTTTTGGGGGAGACCTTGCTCTCCCCAGGACCCTCAGGCTGGTGGCCAGCAGGGCAGTGAGTTCCTGGGGTCAGCACAGAGATGCTCTGGGTGCAGAGCCCTGGAGTGCCTGTGCCCTGGTAGCACTGTTTAACAGATCACTTAATGTGGGCATTTAAAGCCTGTGATAACTGTGTGTGGAGAGACAGAAATGAAGCCAGTTCTGCTAGAGAGGAGTGTCTGGGCTCTTGGCCTGTACTAATAATAGAGCTGCTGCAGCAGGAGGATGCACTGTCTTCCTCCAAAATCTTCAAGTTTTTGATTGGTACACCTTGTGAGGTTTCCTAAGTGAGGTGCTGAATGCTGCAAAATGAGTTCCAGGCTTCTGACAGTGGGCCTGCTAATCCGATTCAAAATTAATTCCTGGGCCCCCAGGGACATGAGGAGCATGAGCTGGACCCTACTTGTGTGAGCTGATATGGAGGGATGCAGTGTCCTTTCGAAGCCACAAAGCTTCTGTGCCTGCCCCATGCAATTTCTTTATGGTTCAGCCTAAATTTAGGCCTTCAGGAAAATGCCAGACACTCCAGTGACCTCCTTGCAGTACATCCCAGAGCTCCACAATCTGATATTAATTACACTGAGGTGCTATATTAAAGCAGAGATTTGCCAAGTTACCATAGGGCTTTCAGTGCTTGATTCACATTAATTTAAAGTGGAATTTAGATATTCCCCCAAGCAGCTTTGGAAATCTCATAAAAGCAGAAATGAGGAATTTTGCTGAATATGCTCTGTTTAGCCAGGGAGATATCTAGAGGGCACCTGGCTGAACTACAAAGGGCTGTCCATGTTGCTTAGTGTTTGCCCTGCCCCTGTTTTCTGCCTTGTGCCCTCCACACATGGGCCCAGCTCTATTGCCTGTAGCTCTGGTGCTTTGTAGAGACCCTAAAAGAGCTGTGATGCCTCCATATGCAGAGCCTGGTTCCCTCTCCCTCGTTCCAGTCCAGCAGTTCATGCTGCTGTCTTGGTCCTCTTACACTCAGATCTCTAACATCTCGGCTTTTATAGCTTGGGAAGACCCCGCAGTGAGTCTCACAGGGCTGGATAACTGTGCAACTAAGCAGTGATGTGGCTTTGTAGGGCTTCTACTGGGGTAGAAACTGATCCTGGGCTGCTTCTGCAAGGTAACTCCTTTTTCCAAAGAGAACTCAAACTGCACTCTAAGCATGTGGATCAGCAGGTGAAGTGCTGGTCGTTTGGGATGTGGGGAATTTGGCTTTGTTTTGAATGTTCCAGGAAAAGAAGGGCCAATTTATTTCTAGTTTCACGAAGTAAGCTGTGTGAAACTAGAAAATCTCCTTCAAATTCCTCTGTAAGTTGCTAGGAATAAACTTCAGCTGTCTGCAGCAAGAGCTGGTCATTGTAACAGAGCATCTGCTCAGCATCCTTGTGGGATCTGGGTCACAGCTCTAAATGCCCTGCAGCAAAATTTCTTCCTGGGATTCTCAGCAGAGGAGATGCTGCCTCCCTGGTCCCAAGATAAATCCTCCCACTGTGCTGCCTGATGAAAGTTGTCCCTTCTCTTAATCCTGCTACTGAAGTGGGAAATGGGGTCAGTGAGTCACAGAGGTGTGATGTGTGTGGTTTGGCCTCCAGGTGCCTGCCTGTCTTGTCTGAAGAGGAAAGCTGCTTTCAAGATGTGGCAGGGCTGGCTGGTAATCTCACTGGGGCTTGGAGGAAGGGACTGGTGTGAGGGACTGTTTTGTGTGAGCAGCAAGGATTTCCTGCCTCTCTCCGGTGATTATAATTTGTCCTCTGCCTTTTCTTTCTCTTAGTTTCCCTTTTCTTCCCTTCTGTCATCTTCCCTTCCTCCTTCATTTTCTGCCATCTCTGGCACCTTCCTCCTCATCTTCAGCTCGATACTCTTTGACAGCAGCTCTGGAAGGAAGGAACAACTTCAAGCAGCCCTTGTTCCCTTCAGAAAACTCTTCCTCATGAACAAGGCAGCAGAGCTGTGCCCTAGGACACAGCATTTCCCTGTCACAGCAGGAAGTGCACTAATAGGCTTTAACTGCCCTGACCACCATCACAGGGCACCTCCATCCACCCCTCTGCCCATCAGCCCTGGAGCACCATTCAAGGCCTGGGATTCCTCTCTTGAGCTTCAGTGTACTTGCTCCCAGGCCTTTCCTGAGCTGAAGGTTATTTGGATTTCCTGGACTGACCTCAGACCTGGTTTGTTGCCCTGCTTTTGCCTGATGTTCTATTAATAAACCTGTTTTTGACTGCCTTACTCATGTGCTGTGGGACTGTATCCTGTTGGGGAGGTTGTTGTCCAGTCCTCTGCTTTCAGGCTTGCCTGTGTTTATGGAAGAGCGTGACCTTGCTGTTTGCTCATACTCCTTTGATAACTGAAACTTGGGGTAATTCTGTCTTTCGAACTACCTGTAGGCAAAAAGCACTCTAAATCTTGGTTTCTCTCATGGACCTGGGGCCTGGTTTTGCTGTTGTGTTGATGGCTTTGTGGCTGTGCTGTGTGTTCTGCCTGTGAGCAGCAGCTGTGGACTGGAAGTCAGTGGCCACTGCCTGTACTCCCAGGCTGCAGTGCTAGGGGTGATCACAAGCAGTACTAAATTTCATGTCTACAAAAGCTGATGCAGTCAAATAAACCTGTTCTGACAGCAGCATTTAATAGCCTCACTGTCTGCAAAACCCCAGGTTCCTGTGCTTGCTGACAATGAATGTGTGTTTTCAGAAAGCTGAATTTATTGTGTTAGAGCGAGATTTACAGCTAAGCATCTACTGAGTGCCTGTATACAGACTGCTGTAAAAGACACTGGGGGGGAGAAGGGAGAGGGATGTGTTGCATGGTAAAACAGACCAACAGAAAAGCAGGCTGCAGGTTTTGTGCATCTTGGCGTCCCGAAATCAGTGTACAGGTAACTCCTCCACCCTGGAAGTCAGGAGGAAGGGCAGCGAAGGGAAGCCAAGCCAAGCCAGTGGCAGCCAGACATCTCTCCTCCCACAGTGCTCGTGTTTTCTGTGGTGTGGGAAGGGGTGCTACAAGTTGCAATGCATGAAGCAATGCCCCATTCAGAGTCCAACAGGCTCTTCATCTTCCTGGGACTTTGCTCTGTCCTTACAACATCCTCAACCCCTACCACATCTACACTAGTGAGGAAGGTGCAAATGGTGAGTAGTGGGTGTGCTTTCGAGATGGGATGTGAGCATCTGAGGTGCCTTTAGCCCTTGGAGTCACTAATGAGGGTCACTGCAACAGGGCCAGCTGCAGAGACCTGCTTTTGGTTTCTCTCCTCAGACTTTAGGAAAGTTGTGGCAGGGAGGAATTTTGTCACTCTCTGCCTTATTTCAATTCTGTCTTCTGTTCTGGCTGATTCAGTCATGCTCATTTCTGCCTTAATAGATTAGGTGCTGTCACTGCATACAGTTGCATCTCACCCTAGGGGTGGTTGCATTTGGGTGATTCATACTACCCGGGAGGACTGTCTACTTCTTATTCCATCAATTCGATGGAAAGAGGCAGTGGAACTTGTTGTTTACATGATTACTAGAGTGCCTGCATGGGCAGAAAGCTGTATTTGTAATTAATACCTGTACCAATGGCATAACAGTCATCTTTCATTACCGTATGGGCATTCTCTTTTCTTCTGCAGCTGGCAGAGCCTTTCCTTGATTTTGAAGCTAACAACCAGTCAGGGCACTCAGCTGTTCACAGAGATTTTTGTCTCAAGCAGAAGTGGTTTCATTGTGCTGCGTGGCAAGAAAGGCATTGCAGTGTTCCTCTTCTTGCTTCATATCTAATGGAATTTCCAATTAATACCTCAGGTAGGCTGTTAGCGATTCGCTCTGGCTAACCCAGCTAAGGCAGAGGATTTGTTCTGGTGCCTTTCCTAGGAGTTTCTCCTATCCCATTGGTGGGCAAAGTTGATATGGCGAGGACACACACACACACATGGCCTCTCCATGCCATAACGCTCCCTCAGGACCAGAGTTTCCTGGCCCATTTCAGGAGGTAAAGTTAGTGATAGGTAACTTATCCTCATTTTAATATCAAGGAAAAGGGACTGATTGACTGGTCGTTTTCCCAAGCTTCATCCATCTCTTGTTTTCTTCCTGCTGGACCACTTGCCTTGCACTGAGGTGCACTGCTTGGCTCCTCTGATCCTCCTGCAAGTCCACAGTCTCCTCCTTCTGCCTCTGCTCTCCCTTCTGTTCTACTTTCTCCTTTTGCCCATGGCTATTTGTCTTTAGGGTTCTCCAGCTGCCAGGCTGCTGGGGTATCCCTGCACGAGTTTCTCACAGCTCTCTGAAGTTCTTGTGTGCCAGCACACCCACAAATCATACAGCTGTGTGTGTGAGAAGTAGAGACTGAGTAGCCACTGCCTCCTAGGGCATCACCGGCCCTCAGAGCCAACAGAGGGAAGGCAGGACCTTTCTCCAGGGACTTCAGTCTAGCAAAGGGGAAAAACTTCCTGGGTGCGGGAGAGCAGCCTGTCAACTTGGGAGGGAAAAGGGACGGCAGAAGTAGATTAGGAAGAAGGACAGCCAGTGTTGGACAGGGTGGGGCTGGGGAACTGACTGGCAGTGTCAAGGGTAATGAGGGAAAGGGTATGAATGAGGAAATGCCACCTTTGAGAGTGGGAGTCTTGTCACATGGAGCCCTCAGCCATTCTCCAGCTCAGTCATGCTTCTGTGCGTGATTGACTGCTGCCCACATCTTAGGGGGATGTGTGCTATTCTCTCCAGGAGTCCTGTCCACAGGGGCAGAAGTGACAACACTCTCCTTGGTTGGCTTCAGGCCTGGTGAGCTTTGTGTCACCCCTTTCCCCTTCAGCACTCACCTCTGCCTTCTCAGCTGACACTTTTCTTGCATCCTTTTTTCCAGCCACTCCTGTGACTGCCACAGAAATCACATTCACCCCTTACACCAGGCTTTGGCTCAGGCTGAGGGAAGCACTTTCTGTGGACTCCCTAAAAGCATATTGATTGGCCCTATGTTACTTGTTGGTCTGTTGGAATTTCAGGGGTGCTGAAATGGAGAAACTGGATGGGAGGTGGGAAATTCTATAGCTGGGCAAGTAGTGTAGGGGATGGAGGCCTTGTATTGAGTTCTGGGGCAAATCCTCCACAGGAAGAGCCTTGGGTAAAACTGAAAAAGCAAGAACAACTGGGTGGGACTGGGTGACAGGGTTGCAACAGGTGTGCCAGGAGCTTTACCTGGCAGGTCTCACACATGCTTCCATTCTCACCCAGTCCCCTCATATTTGTTTTCCCATCTCTCCCTCCTCTTCACTCAGAGTAAGTGCTTTGGGACAGCAGCCTCATCTGCCTGGGTGTTTTGAGAACACTTAATGCCCACTTGGTGCTGAGTAAATTACTGCTATATTTGTTACTATTGCATGAAGTAGCTCGGGGCCCCTTTGCGTGCACAAGACCAGATCATTATAGCAATTTGTTTATAGTGCATGGCCCAACCATCGAGGGCTGTCCAGCAAAGCCTGCTGAGCTGGGGGCTCTGCCAGGCAAGAGGGGTCTGCACTGAGGCTGGCTGGGTTGGGGCTGGCTGTGGCACATCCTCTTGCCCCCTTGGCTGCTGTGTAGCAGTTCCCACTGCAAGCAGTGAACTCAAGTCCTTTGGTACTTCTTCCTTTCTACGCAGTGTTCCTTGATTTCCCCCTCTTCTTCCCCAGCTGGCTCAGCAGACAAGATGTGCTGAGTGAACCTGTTGCTTGGCCTGAGGGTTTGGTGTGAGTTGCCCAAGAGAACCCACCAGTCAGGAGTAAACCCAGGGAGTTTTCCTGCCCAGTTGTGTGTTTTAAACATTCCCCCTTGCTCCCCAGGACGCTTGGATCCTGTTGGAAAGCACAGCAGATGGAGCCAAGCGGCAGGCCCAGCTCCAGCTGGTTGTCAGGGAAAGGGCGAAGCAGCAGCACCAGTGACCTTGCTGATTTATTCATTAGACAGTGCTTAGGAGAAGGGGAGGATTGATTTGTCTGTCAAATGCAACACCAAACCATGCGGCCTGCAAGGGGAGGACTAATTGTGCCGCTGACACAGAGGCCAGTACTGACTCATGCAGTCAAGCACCTTTTTATTATATTTTCCTGCTAGTCAGCACTTCTTTTCATCTATCCTATTATCTTGGGCAATTTATTGATGCAGAATCAAATTTAAGTGGTTATTTTGCCTGTGAAAATGAGGAAAAATGTTTAAACTGAGTACAGTGAGGTGTTGGATCGGTGTCTGCATTATGGAATCAGTGTGAAGCTGTCCAGCTGTACAACCCACAGCAGCACCTCTGGTAGCAAAATGCCTTCAAGAGGCTGAGTCTCTTGTTCAAAAGCACTTTGTGGGCTCTTAACAAAAGTATCCCAAAGAATTCAGGTTCTTGATTCTTGAAAGCACCAAACTGTCTGCCTGCCTGCCTTTGAAATCAGAAAACTGCTTGGGAAAAAAAAAAAAAGCTTGCTGTAAGTACAGTGTGCTCACTCTGAGGCTGCTGCTCTTGAGGATGGGCAAGGGCCAAATTTAAATTGGCTGCTTCACGTGCAACTAGTGGTACTGCTGTGGTAGCTCAGAGAGGCAGCACAAGTGGCCTCTGCCTGTTCTGTGGGCTGCTCAGTCAGGCCTAAATTAGCATGGTGCTGGCTTAACACGTGTCTGGCTGGCTTGCTGCATGGGACAAACGTGAGCTGATGGCCCGTGATACGTCACAGCTGCCTCCACTGCTGCTCCCCTGAACTGCCAAGCAGGTTGGTTTTTGTCTTCATCTTTGCAGAAAAGATACAGAATCATAGAATGGCTTGGGTTGGAAGGGACCTTAAAGATCATTTAATTCCAACACTTGAGGTGTTGTCCTTCCTAAAGACAAATGATCAGTTGTGCAGTCAGTGAGGTCAGCCTGCTCTTTTCAAACAGTTTGTGGCTTCAACTGCACTCCAGCAGAATGCTTTGGCCTGTTTCCCACAGAGATGAAGAGGTGCCCATTCGTGTGGGATGCCTTCAGAGACTCCAGGTCTTGTTCAGACCTGGATGGCTCCTGCTAATGGTTCCTAGCCCAGGCCTTACTGGAAGGCTTTGAGGGTCAGTACAGTAATTTGGAAGATTTCCAATAGCAGCAATGGGGTGCTGAGTTGAGCCTGCACCAAGGGTACAGTCTTTACCAATTTGGTTTTCAGATTCTCTCCCACTGCTCTGCTAAATGGACCTCAACCCTGATCCTGAAGCAAGCACTTTGCCAACATTTACACCCCTACAGGAATTGAATAGCTCCTTCTTCCACTTCCAGCCTTTCCTTGCAATTTCTGTTCTCCCTCCACAATTTTTGAAGGCCATCTATCCTTTAGTTGCAAAATGTGCCTCCCCCTCCCCTGCTTTAGCTCCTTGCTGTCATCAGGCTGTTGAACATGGTTCTATCCTGTGCTGCAAAAATAATCACTTTTTAGTTCTGTAGAGGAAAGGAGGTTGTAAAAGCCCTTTGAAGCCCAGAGTCGTGCTGCAAAGCAGAGGCAACCTGAGCCTGGCAGTTGTTTGTGTGTTGACAGTGAGCTGTTCCTTTAAGCCACATACTACACCCTCCACCAGTGTTTAGTCATGAACGAAAATGCCAGCTGAGAGATTCCTGGGCTGTTTTGAAAGCAAAGAGGGATGCATTTGAACAAGAACTGAATGCCTTTCTCTCAGCTCTTCTCATCCCCAGGGAGATAAATTAGGGATACTCTCATGAGGGCAACACAGTTAGAAAGCCAACTGTTCTGCAGAGGGATTTCAGAAGATCTTGTGGATTTGACAGGGAGGACATTAGTAAAAGTAGCCAGCTACCTCCTAAAGGGTAAACCTTCTCTGGATCAGGGAAAAGCTGCTTGGAGTTTGTTTTGGTGCTTCTGTCTCACTGTGGGGCTTTTAGGACTTCACAGGGAGTAATGAATCAAGGGACTCACTCATTCTTAAGACTTCCTTTTTGCTGTGATGCCCATGTGAAACAGTAATAGCAAGGGTGTGTGAGAGATCCATTAGTGTTCCTTGTTCGCACGGCCTGGTTTATGGATAGTCACTAAATTGGATGCTTGCTAATAGATGCCATCTTCTGCTTTTTTTCTGTTATAGCTGTGCCCTGCTGCCTCTCCCTTCATAATTCCTACTCAAATCATCTCTAAAAGAGCAGTATTCTGCATCTGTGTAGCACCTAGCAGTCACAGAGAGGCTTAGAGCGTCTGCCATGGACTTCTATGAGTGCCTGCTCAAAGGGGAAATCCCGTGTGACCACACATTCTACTTATTCTTTTCACCTGATCTGTGACAAAGTTGAAAAAGCTACAGGAATGCAACTTTTCTACCAGCATCTTGGGGAGGCTGGGGTGAAAAAGTCTGGGAATGGGTAACCCTGAAGAGCAGACAGGCCTGGTGAAAAAACAGCAAGCAGACTTGAGCTTGTGGCATGAAGGATTGGGGGAAAGGTGAAAAGGGGAGCCAGGATGGTGAGGGACGGGCAGGAGGAGTCTGAATATTTCTATCTCAGCTCTGTACCTACCTTGAAAGACAAACTCGGGTCAGTGTTTTCAACCTGCCTTGCCTCCGTTTCCTATTTGTGACATGTGGTGAGTGATTCTCAGCTATCATATGGATGCAACTATGCCTGAGAAGACTCGTATCTGCAGTGTGTTGTGATCCTTAGTGTGAAAGAAGCGTGAAGTCCTCTTTATTGATACTGCACTGTACCAGCAAACAGCTGTGTTCAACTGAGGAAGTCTTCCTACCCCAGGAAAGGCCCACAGTTAAATTCCCATGCACTATCCTGAGGACAAGAGGGCCCTGGAGGTTAGGCACTATCTTTCCCTGGTCAAGCTGTGTGCTGTAAGCATGTGTTAGCAGTTCATTTGCATATTCCACACTGCTGCAGGACTCACTGCAAGCCTGTGAATCAGTCAGAACAGTAATGCATTCAGCTGGCACACCGCGATTCAAGTCCTCTACAACTCAGTTCATCTCTTGATCTTGAAAAGACAAAAGCAATGAATCTCTTGAAAGAAGGTTGCTGTTTGTCCTGTTGTACTATCACATTGTTTGGACACCAGTTAGAGGAGGCTAGAGTCAAAGCAAGAAACTGCTGAATGAATAAATCGGCTTAGAGAGCTTTGTAGTGATTTATTCCACTCTTTGGTCCTTTGGGCTTGTGTGAGGCTCATAAACGAGCTTATTATTCTATCATGATTCATAGCTCTGTGGCAGAAGCAGAGGGTGTATGTGCCGCCAGGGGAGACACAGGGGCTGGAAATGGAGCATTTGAAGTGGAGATCAGGCAGAGGTCACCTGGAACATGAGAGAAGAGGGAGTGGCAGAGGCTGCGGCTGCAGCCAGCAGTGAGCGACAGGGCTGATGGATCGCTGTGTGCACAACGCGGCCAGTCGGGAGATGACCCTCTGTGATCAAGCTTTAATTTTGTGGCTGCTCTTTGGCATTTGTTTTAGAGATTTTGGAGATCTCTGAGTGACAGGAAAGTACTTTTTACTTCTACTGATACTAAGCTTTGCGATGGGTTACATACAGGCTGTCTTGAGGGAGGCTTCAACCCTCTCATCTGTATCCTGGGACTTCTCTATTCTACTTTCCTCTTCACAACAGCCATGTCAGCCTTTCCTCACATCAGTGGCAGAGTTTCTTACTAGCATGTTCTGCTCTAGAATGTAGCAAGGCACCTCAGAAGTCCCTCATGCTCCCCTTAGCATGTATGACATGATATCTTACTTGCAGTGAGTGCTGCACAGCTGCTTTCTGCATGTTGGGGGGCCCTCTGTCACTGGACATTAATGCTGCAGATAGGAATCTGCTTGAGATGGGGCTTCAAGGTGTCCCAGCCTATCATCCATGTGTCTGATTTAATCTGTCAGTCAGTCTCCTTGGCAAGGGAGCGACAGCATGTGGCAGGCTGCTTAGCCAGATGCTGTGGTATATTTGGTGTTTCAGAACTGTCAAGGAGAAAAGGAGAAGCTCTGGCCTTTAGCATCTCCCTTTGTTTTTCCAGCGTGAGGCTGAACTGTGTGTGAAGGGAAGGTGCACAGCTCTGTGCACAGGGAATGAGCAGGTGGGTTTTGTTGTCTGTGCCCAGGTCAGAGGAGCCCAAAATGCTGCCCGTGTCTAGTCCCTGTGCTCACTGATGTACTTTATTTCCCAGACATCTCTTGAGCAGAGGCATCTCAGCAGAGCCTGACAGCTGCTAGTGCAGCTGTGGATGTGTTTTCTCAGCCCTGACTTTGGGAGGCCTCCCTTGCATATCCTTCTCCCCAGAATCATGGTGGGACTCTGGTCTTGTTTGCTTTTTCTTTGGCCAAATGTAGGGATTACTCTGCTAATTTGCCCACAGTAGTTTAAGACTTGGGAGTGTTTGAGAACAGCCCTTCTTGGGGTGTTTGCAGAGACACTGTCCTGTAATTCCTCAAAAACAATGTTGATGAATGACTCAGAGTCCTGGGCAATGAGGTGCAGGTTCTGTTATCTAACTGTGTACCTTGTTGAAGGTTGGATTCATCCCATGCAAGTTGAGGAAAGCAGACAAACTGTGAGTGCTGCCCTGTGTGGTGGTGCCAGTAGCACACTCAGGTGTCACACAGGCACTGCGCTCAGTGAGAAAGAGAAATCAGCTCATCTAGTGCCACTTGCCTTCTGGCCATGCTCTTCTCTCTTGCTGGTTATAAACAGAGCTTGGGAAGACTATTCCTCTGTACTGCCTTGGGTGTTTGAGGTAAGTGCAGGTCTCTGACCCTAGACAGGAACTCTTTCTGAAGTGTATCAGGAGAAAAACCACTCATCATGACACTGTGGCTCTTTGTTGTAGCTCCTGGTGCAATGTGGTGATGCAGGACAGGCTTGTGGGGATTTGTGCAGGTAGTTTAGAAGTACAGGTGTATTTGAGAGTGCTTTACTTGCTTTAGCCTAAATACGAGCAACTGCACTATGTCCGTCTAGCCAAGTTTTCTTTCTTCTGCAGTGGTAAATAGTGGATGCCCAAGGGTGAGTATAGGAACAGGATAAGCATGTAGTAACACCTCTTAATATACTCCCTCCATCTCCAGTGATTTATAACTTTCATAGCCAAACATCTTTTCATGTGTTCAGTAGCTCTGGATGGGGTTTCCTCCCTTGGATTTATTTGGTTGCTTTTTCAGCTTATGAGGATTTATAGTATCCAGCCCTCTGAAGAAAGGAGTTCCACTGCTCAAATCCTGTTGGTGTCCTAAGTGCAGGATTTTGTGTTGGCTTCACCAGTGAAGCAAACCTAATAACTCAAAGAGCTGGAGTTCCCTGTGCAGATATCATTGATGCTTTTGAAAACCGAATGGCTTTCAGTGGAAGTGTGAGTCAGCAGAGTGTTGCCTGTAGCTTAGAAATATTTTCAAGGCTCCTGGCACAAATATTTCTTCTAAAAGCCAGGCTCTGGTTTGTATCTGCCTGTGCTCCAGGACTCTGGGAGTTCCCTGAAGATGGATCTGCAGGCAGGCGTTTCTTCCAATCAGCTGGGAAACAGTCAGGCTAGAGAAGAGGATCAGTTTATTTCCCCTTCACATTACAGTTCCGTGCAATGGTGCAGGGTGCAGGCAGTCTCTACTGCCTGTGTAGTGATACAGCAATACTGGTGTAGAAAAGTCACCCACTGGTTGTGTGTTTGACACCTTTGCTGGGTGTTGAGGCACCCTTTAGGCTGGGAAGGGACTCTGGATGGGAGAACCTTGCAACAGGGGAGAGCACAGAGTGATTTGGTGGCGGCGGGAAATGTAAATAAAGGCTCTGCTGATACCCCAGAAGCACTCAGCAGCTTCATCAATCCCTCTGACCCACCACCCAAGCTGAAAAGAGTGCATTTACATTCAAAGAGAGGGAGAAAGCGCGTATGATGAGACAGATTCTTCATTTGGTGATCCTTGAAGTGGGTTAAAGAGGCAAGAACTGCCTCTTTTTCTTCTGCACTTCAGTCACATGTGCAAACCATGAGACTGTGCTTTCAGAAATGCTTGGGATCAAGAGGTCTCCATCAGGGAGACAACTCCAATTCAGGGTGCACGCAGATTGATGTCACTTTGTCAGAGCTGCACCTGCTTGTGCCAGCTCTGAGGGTGGCTGAGGGCCAGGCAGCACTTGGGTAATCAGATGGGAAATAAGGAAGTGACTTTGATTAAAGCTGAGAGACAACATGTGGGGGAACAGTGGGAGGACTGACTCTGAGCCACTGGAAGGGAAATCTAGTGGTAAGAATGATGGGGAAGGACTTTTGGTGTTTGAATGGGTGAAGTAATAAGAAAAGAAAGGCTCAGAGAAGGCTGCAAGTCTTTGGGAGATGTGATTGTTTGGGACAGCTGCAGGAAAAGAGCCAAATTCTCATGTCATCACGTTTCAGACCCACTATGGACAAGTGGCACAGCAGCTTTTGGAAAGAATGACAGAATACTAAAACCCAAAGACTTTTCCTAGCAGCAGGAAGGAGGGCATGGAGAATAAATGAGGGTTCTGATTCTGGCATGTGGCAGCCACCTTCTGTTGTATGTCTAAGGTCCTTCTCAGCCCCAAGTTCAGGGTTTGGCCCTATGCTGTGGAGAAATGATGCTGGACTATTGGTTGAGTCTCTGTTCCCTCTGGGATCCCACTGGAGCTTGGAGACTCACAGAGGACCGTGACACCACCTGAGTGTGATGGAATTGTGAAGGCTTCTGTGGTGTCTGTGCAAGCAGGTCAGGCTCTAGGGCTATGAGATCTCCGAACCTGTGAATTTGTTCCACAGAATAACTTCTTAGCTATAAATCTGACTTCCCAAAACAGGTTTACTTGTTCTTTCAGTGAAGTATGTTCCCTCTGGTAGCACATAAGATGGCAGGTGTGCAGCGGGTGAAGGAGGAAACTCTGGCTGAACAGACAAAAGTCACCTAACCTTTCTCTTGTCCTGAGATGTGATTTGTTAGAGCCAGTAAATTTAGACAATTAGGAGGAGATAGAGTGTCTGTGTGTGTGGAGCTGGGGGGGGGGGGTGGGGGGTGGGCAAGAGATGCCTGCATTAAAGCCTCGAGCAAACCATTTGAGACCCTGTATGATTGAGTTACTCTGAAGGGAGGTAGAGTCTGTCACACATACCCACTCTAATGAGTATGAACAAACTCAGAACAGCTGTCTGTAGCATATGGAGCATCCAGAAGGGAAAAAAGCTGAAATAATTCCCTTTTCTCTGCTCTTTGCTTATCCTGGCCCTGATTCAGGAGCACACTGGGGACTGTGCTCATCCTTAGGCCTGCACTTTAGATCCCAACAATTTCTTTTTCAGTTTTACTATCGACTTAACGAGTTCTCTGTGCAGGTAAGCACCTCTCTGAGTGCAATTAGGATACAGTATACTTTAATCATAGACTCCATGAGGAATCTGGCTCCCCTATAACCAGCACTGATTCCTCTGTGGAGCTCAGGTGGGAGTCCAGCATGCACGTTTGCTCCTGGATAGGAACTGGGTCTGTAGATGTTGCTTTGTGAGGAAAGCAAGGAAGAAACCCTGAGTGGAGTCATCTCTCACAGTGAGTTAATGGTCAGCTTTCTGGGCTCTGATGTTTTTACTTTTCCTTAGAGCTGATCAGGTTTTTGGTTTTGAAATCAAATGGTTTCCTTCATCTGCACACATCACGTGTGGGAATAACTGCTCTAGGGAACTCAGAGGTGGCAGGTTTTCTTCACAGTTTGGTAGAGCTTTTTCTTTTTCCATGTTTTTTTTCTGTCTCCATCAGAAGGTGCAGGGACAGAAGGGCACAAAAAGATAATTGTGCCCCATTGGCAGTATTTCTGAAGCAGTGACAGAAGGACTGAATTGTGTCATAAGCAACACACGCCAGATTCACGTTTTTCATACACACATGTAAGTGATCTCACCCATCAATGTTGGCTTTGATGCCCAAGAGAGAATACTTGTCAGCTGCTCTTGCACAGGGATTCACTGGTGGAATTAGGGAAAGTCTGTCAGAAACCAGTAACAAGAGCAAAGGAATTCACAGGAAAGATGCTTACTTCTTGTTAAAAATCCCTCTGTGTTTGTGCACATAAGCATGTGTGTGCATGGGTTTTGTACTTGCCTCAGCATTTTTGGGTGGGCTGTGAAGCAAATTTTTAAAGCAGTCTACACCTCCTGCTATGCAAGAGCTGGCCTGAACATTTGTTAGGTTGGTAAAATGCATCTTTGTGGTACCCTTTCAGCAACTGCCTCATCTTAGATAAAAATCTATTGTGATTTTGTTTAGGGCTCTTGCAATTTATTAGTTATGAGTTATCAATTCACCCACGAAATCTTCCAGAGAAACAGGATTGAGAAGACCTGAATGTCTAATTGGAGAAAAACCAAAAACATAAAAAAACCCTCTGAGCACAAATGAAAACAATCAAAATTAAAAAATCAACGAAAGCCTCCCTAGCCCAAAGGTTTCAGGCTCTACTTTGTATGCCGTAAAAAGGGGGTGTAAAAGTACAGCTGTTTTCCTTGGGTTTTTACCTCTGCACCTCCCTTTTAATCAGAGCATCCCTAACCACTCCAGCTGCCTGTGGATGGGCTGGGATTGTGGCCCTCAGCTCTCCTAGGGCTGTTCCTGAGCAAAGGCCAAAGAAGACAAGAAGACAAAGAGAACCTGGAACAGGAAAGAATTTTTCAGGAACCCCCAGCATCGTCGTTACACCACATTTCCCAGCTCTTAGGCAGAAGCAAAGCCTTGCTATTACCTGCTATTCTCAAAGGTGCCTTTCATCTCTATTCAAATAGTCATTCGACACCAGGTTTTTTTAATACAGTCTCCAGAAGACTTTAATGTTAACATTAAAAAGATAATAAAAACAGGCAAACAGACAAATCGTGATGCCCAGTGCTCTGCTTCCTCATTGATAAATCATGAGAGCAGCTTCCCCCATCCCCTGCAAGACTTTGCCTTTCCAGGCTGCTAGTCATTTATGGTTTTATTTATGAAAAGAAGAAAAAATGAGTTTCCATCACAGCCCTTAAGCATAACACAAAGAGAAAGCTTTCATGCATTCTTCATGGGGCTGTGCTGTCAGGCTGTGCAAGTGGGTAATAGCGTGATTTCTTTCCTTACAGCCCCAAACCTGCCTTCCAGGTCGATCACAGAGCTCAAAATTATGTTTGCATTCAATAATATCCTTGTTTTGCTCAACCACAACTTCTTGCTTTGTACTTGTTTCCCTTTGCAATGTTTGTGGGGGTAGTGCAGCCCTGTCCCTGTCACTGCTGCTTGCATTGTTGCTGTTAACTACTGTAATGCAGATAATTATTGTTAGAGGCCCCAACTCTTACTGGCCCAGTGCACATAAGAGACGATCTGTCTGAGGAGCTTAAGGTCTAAATAGGCAAGGCAGATAGTGGAAGTGTTATCAGCCTTATTTTTACAGAGAGCTTAAATGACCTGCTGAAGGTCACACGGGGAGTCTGGTGGAGTCATGGTTGGAATACAGATTTCCCAGATTTTATTTAAGCATCTAACCCAGATTCCTTGTTAAGGAAGGCAGATGTGAGAATGCTGCCTCTCTGTGTGTGACCCTGGGTGCAGTTCTGGGTCATGGGGACTGGATTTGCATATGCCCTCCTTTGCCTGAGCGTGTCTGCAAAGGAGCTTCAGGTGCTGGAATAAATGTACAGTGAGCAAATAGCAGCCACAAGATGCACACTCACCTAGACTGCACAGCTTTAAGTAGCTCAAGGACAGAGCCTTCACCGAGGTGGCAGATGTTGGTAGTGTTCATATTTAAGCCTTCACTGTTTTTGACTGTGTTACATAAATATGTGCCATACTTGGGGCTGATGAAGAGAACAGTCTGGTGGCTGGTGTGCCTCCTCGTGTGGGCCTTGGTGTTTGGAAGCAGGTAAGTTAAGAACCTCAAACTTTGCAACAAAGACAGTTTTCAAAGTGTTGTGGCACCACTTTGAAGTGTTAGGACAAAATATACATTTTAAAAATACACTCTGAGGGGCACAAGTTCACATGTGATGGGAACAACCTAGAAAATGAATTGTCCTACAGAGCTGCCTTCTGCCAGAATGGTCTGTGAAGGCCTGGGAAAAGGTGATCTTCCTCCTAATTCCCTTTTGCCAGGTCGGGAAAAATCTCTGGACTGTGTCTCTGCTGTATTTGAGGATGTGGAAATGACTTCTCTTGAGCTGAAAACCTGTGTTCTGTCTGGCCAAGGCAATGTTTTGTCTATCATTTATAGAAACAAGACAGAGATGGAACTCTAATATCACAGAATTAGCACAAGTGCGTGGCTTACCTAATTATGTTTTAAAGAACTATTTTCCTTCACATTGCTAGTCTGCTTTTCCATTGCCTGCAAGTACAAAATTCAATTTTCCTAAGTGCCAATTTTTATCTAAAATATAATACTTACTAGCAGTTTCAATGCATTTCCATGTATCTTTGTTTTTTAAAGTAATTTCACAAAACTCTTTACATGTATAATTGAAATTGACTTAATTTGGAACTCTGCCTTAACAGAGTCAATATTTCTGTAATATTAGCTTGTTTCTCAAGGAAAACGTTATTTCTGTTGCTGTAAAGGGAAAAGAGGGGCATGATGTACCCTACAAGGGTTAGGAGACCCAGAGTTTAAAGAACTTTGGCTGCCTGTGACAATAAGACTTCTGAAGGCTGTCCCCCTGTTATTGGCTTGCTCTGAATGTGTGCTGTGGTCAGGCTACAGCTCCACAAAGCTTTTTGAGAAATTTTGGCCTTGGAGTAGTAATATTCATGGTTTGCTGACAAGTCAATGGTTTTTGTCAGTGGGTGAATTGGATTAAGGCTCTAGAGTTAATTGCAATGTGAAGGCAGACATTTGAGAGCTAAAGCATATTGCTGAATGCAATTCCTTTCCTCTTTTTTTTTTTTTCTGGATACAATGTGTTCTGAGATTAAAGTTGCCTTTATGGCCAAACCATTTCTCTTCAACTCCCTTTTGTAACTTACCTTGCAATTGATGCGTTTTGCCATTGTTTTAATTTTAAAAGCTCTGTCATTAAAAAGCTTTTAGCACACTGTGAAAGGACCCTAAGTGTGGAGTACTGAACTATGTTAGGCATCCTGAAAGAGCTTAAAAATTGCTGCAGAACAATCTGATCCTCTTCCCCTGCACCAAAGTCACTTCCAGCGGCTTAAGAATATTTAAAAAAAAAACCCTTTTCAAATGTAGTATAGAGAAGTGCCCTGTGGGAAAGTTGGAACACTTTGGGAGATGAGTTAAAAAAGATTTAAAACTTTGCACCGCAGCCTCCCTGATCAAAGGATGGTATATCCATAGGATACTTGCTATATGATATATTCCTGTATTCCGTTAGCCTTGGGAAATACAATTCCATATACAAATGGACATTGCCCATTACTAGTGGAGATGCTTTGCCAATATTGAAATAATTGTGTTACAGTAAATTTTTAACTTTTAAAAATACTCCAAATGAAGTTTCAGCTCTTCTTCCAAAGTCATCAAGAAGATGATGGGTTTCTTCCTATTCAGCTTTGGAGTTAACAATAATTATTGGTAATATTTTTACCTTTCCAAAGGTTGTATCGTCAGAGACAGCAAATAAAATTGTCCTTCTCCAGGATGTCTTTATTTCCTGTACTAAAAAAGAAGTTAATATATTTTTGTTAATAAGCAAAGATTTTGCCTTATGAAGATGCAGCATTTTAGCTACGGCTTAATCTTGTAGAAACAACATTATTTAATTTGCTGCTGATTCAAGAGATCTGTGCAAACAACTAAATAGTGTTGCTGTGTGCCTTTGTGGTTTCACAAAAGCCACTCTGTTACTCTGTATTTCCAGGCAATAATCCATTTAAGAAATGTTCTTTGAAGCTGTTCTGTACTAACCTTTACAATGTTTTGCTTGGGTGCTGTCTCGCATCTGACAGTCCACCACAAGCAACAGACAAACTTCTTCTGCAAAATCCATTGTGAGCCTTGCGACAATTATAGCTACCTTCAATAATTCACACAAAATAATCTCTCCACTCAGCTTGGAAAACACCAAATCTTCAGGAGATCTATCTTGAGTTGTTGCGGTAGTGCTGCTGCCAGTGCCATTGAGGTTGTTACCCGACCAAGAAAGAAAAGTAAATAATTCTTAGATTCCTTTTTTATTACAGATCTCTCTCTTTGTTCTGGATCATTCTGGTTCATGCCCCATCAACCCTTCAGATACTGGGACTTTGGATTTAGACCGTGATAAATATAGTGGGGAACAATAATATGTAGAGATTAACAGGCTCAGAAAATATGACAGTCTGGGTGAATTTCCCTTTTGAAAATCTTGTTGTGATAATTGAGATGAATTCTCTCTGAAATTTGTGAAGACATTTAGGATCCATTGGTCTCGAAATGCGGTACAAATATCAACGCCTGTGGCTTGAGATCACTTACCCAGCCCTCAACCTCAAAGAACAAAGAAGTCTGGGGAAATGAAGCAGGCTTTGCAAGGCAGCCTGAGTCACTCGGGCTGTTTCTGCGGGAGCGAGCATTTGAAGTACCTCTCTCAGTCAATTCCAGTCCTTCAACTCCTACTCATTGATTTTTCTCCATTCTCAAGCTCTAGCCTCACTCCAGGATGGGAGGGAGGGCCGGTGCTTGCTTTTGAGGAAATCCTCCTCTCTTTGTCCCCCAAGCCTCCCGTGTGTTTCTTGTCCTGAGCTCTAAGAGCTCATTATTTCTGCTGTGCTGCTGGCGGCTCTCCTGCTGCCTTGGGAACAGGCATCCCAGCCCAGGGATGGAGCTTCCCTCCACATGTAGGCAGCTGAGACTGGGCAAATATTGCCACAGGGCGCTGGGGCAGCCTCCACTTAAAAAGTCTGAGGGCCCTCAAACCTGTTTTGCACATGGCAACATTAAACCTTTGCAATAAAATGAAATAATACGTGCTATGGCAGTTGTTTGCTTTTCATATTGTCTTAGTAAACTCCTTCAGAGTTGTTCTTCCTCACCTTTAACAGAGTCACAAAACCAAGAGCAGAGCTTTGGGGTGACACTGAGCAAAGCCACCTTCATGGTTTCTATTTGTGGGCTGCAGTCTGGTGCAGACTTCATATA
This sequence comes from Acropternis orthonyx, assembly GCA_035583155.1. Classification (NCBI taxonomy): domain Eukaryota; kingdom Metazoa; phylum Chordata; class Aves; order Passeriformes; family Rhinocryptidae; genus Acropternis; species Acropternis orthonyx. Next base: position 20,619,888 of record JAWWEU010000017.1, read on the forward strand.
ATGATTCTCTTTCTCTCAATGGAAAAGTGTAGGTAAATTTTGTTAAAATTTTAGATGTGTTTAAGTTGAACACTCAACTAAAACAAGGTTTAACCAGCAGTTACACTGCTTAGTGGCTTTCTTTTGCAGTTTTTTTTTCTATGAGTTCATCTCCTTTCTTTAGTGATAAATGAAAAAAATAGGATGTTTTCTAAAAGAAGGGATGCTGGACTAGTCTTTGCATTGAGTTTAGCTGGAGGGAATGAAAATGTGCCCCAGGGTTTCTGTGTGTTTTACTATTTTACTATACTGTGAAAATAGATCAAATATGCACCCGATTTCAAAGTGTTTTGTAATCCAGGTGAAATATCTATATATCCAAATGTATAATTATTTTAAAAACTTCAACAAAGTAAAACAAAATGTAGGCTTAGATTTTGGAAATCTCTTAGACAAAATAGTTTAAAACCTGTTTTGGGGGTCTAGAATGAGCCAGGTATATTGATAAAATTCAGAATTTGTTGTTGTTGAGACACTTAGAGCCTAAACAATATTCTGAGAAACAATCAGTATTCTAGTCAGAGGGGCGGGGACCAGTTTATCACTGTGAGGGTGTAACCAAAACTGTGGGTTCTACACTCTCTGGGCCATTTCTGGGGGACTGTCCATAACAGCTCGTTTGCAGCAGCTGCCCAGGGCACACCTGAGCCCTCAGGC
>JAWWEU010000017.1:20623371-20651992 GCA_035583155.1 Acropternis orthonyx
TTTTTTGTGCTGGAATGGGGCAGGGTAGAGGCGTGCAGGGATGATATTGCTGTATTTAATTTGCATAATCATGAGGCCTGATTGGGTATGCATGAGGGTAGGGGCAGGGGGGCCCTTCTCCAGTGTGCACACTATTAAGCTGGTGACAAATCTCAGGAGAGGGAAATGCGGCATGTGAAGTGCAGGCAAGTGCAGCACAGTGACTGCTGATAGCAGGCTTGAATTTGAGTAGCAACACCGGCACCAAGCAGGAATGGAGATGTCCTTGGACTGGCAGGGCTCTGCACAGATGTTCTGTGACTGGACATGCTCATCCTGTCCTTTTGCTTTACTTGCCTGCTATAAATGACACAGGGTTCCTGCAGAGAGATGCTATTCCTGACTTTTTTTCTTGAGCAGCACATGCACACTGTGTATTGCAGAGCTGGACCCCTGATGCCCCAGACAGCGCTGGGGGAATGGGCTTGGAACTGACAGCAAGGTTCAGCATAGCCTCTTTTTGTGGCCCATTTCCCAAAGCTGTGCACAGAGACCCAAATCTGAGCATCTAAGTAGGCATGCTGGTTCTCAGTGGATGCTCCATGCCTCTGTAAGGCATGGGCTTAGAGAGGAAGTGTATCAGGCTGGACTTAGCTGTCCGTGTAACAGAGTGAGGACAGACAGGGAAGTTGTAAAATTTTAGCACGGGGCTGTGCCTCTGAGGAGGAAAAGTCAGACTCTGTGTCCCACATCAAACATTACACAAGCTGGGGATGGAAATTTCCTGTGCGTGTTCTGGCTACAGTGAATGCCTGGGAAATCTCCCCGGAGATCTCCCTGCTTCCTGATACATGTGAAACAAATGATTCTTATCCACTGTAAAACATCTTCCTGTTGTTGTTTCCATTCCCTGTCACTGTCTTTTCATTTTTGTCTCTTCTATTTCTCCTGTTTCCTTCCCTAAGAAGTCCATTTGCCCTTGGTCTCCATCTCAAGCCTACCTTGTGTCCTTTCCCACACCCCTGGATAAGAGAGCTGTCACTGGCCTTCCTTGGTTTTTAAGGGTCAGCTACTGTGTTCCCTCACTTCTTCGTGGAAGGCATATAACCCTTGGTTTTGGCTGATGGAGAATGTACAGAAATAGACATCCAATGAAGGGGATGTGGAGTGAGGGACAAAAGATTCTAGAGACAATACATGCTCAATGGGACAATGCCCTGAGAGGACACTGAAATGATCCAAGGCCAGGAGATCACAGAAGTTCTCAAAATAGAGGGAGGTGAACCAAAGGCTATTGTGGAAATGAGAAAAGCATCCATGCAGCAAAGGTCAGATTGGCCAGAGGGTCTCAGTCAAAAACCAAAGAGGGACAGCAATTGCCTGGATGGTGTCTGGAGGTCCCACGCTGTCTGAGGTATTGTGTCCCCTTACTCTGTGTTGATCATTGCCTTCTGCCTCCATTATAATCCATTATTTGCAATGCAGACACTGGAAATTGGATAGATCTCTTTTGGCATCTCCCTGTTTGGTCACCACGGGCAAGGTGTGAGCCCTCCCCAGTGATGCAGGAGTTTTCTGTGTCTCTGCAGGGGTTCCCACAGTAGGCAGGTAAGGAGAAAATCAGCTTCATTTCCCAACATGTTATCCCCACAACTTGTAGCAATGTAAGACAGAATTCCAACACAAATTCCAGTAACCCTTAGAAGAGGTGAGGAGCAGTAGACATGTAAAAGAAAGAAAAAGCCTAGAAAAAATAGTGTGTTTCTGTGTATGTGTTTTTATATAGGTATTTGTTTTTTAAGCTGAGGAAAATTCTCTGTGTGTGCATTTGTGTATAAGGTTGTAAAAGAGTAGAAAAGCAGGGAAAACTTGAAACATCAAAATTTCAAAACACTCTGCCTTGATAGTGGGGTGTTGTGAAAGGACACCAGTTTTGCTCTAAAGATTGCCTTTTAGTACAAGAAACTTCAGGCAGTACTGGATTCTGTTATTGTTGAGGTTTTGTTTTCTCTGACTTGAAGCTGCTTTGGAGATTTGTAGTTCTGAGGTCTATATTGTTCAGTATTTTGTAAAGCATTTGTGCACTTGTCCTGCTGCTGAGGAAAATCATCAGGGATGACAGGAAGAAGCACCTGTAAAATTTTCAGCTTACACAAAACCAAGAGCTCTGATTCACTTAGACCAATAACTTCTCTGCAGGATGAAAAAGCAGGAAGGCAATCTCTGAAGGCTTGGTTGAACTCCCAGGAGGCAACTGCCAGGAGTAGAACGGAGGTCTTGGGGAATGATGTGATGAGTAACTGCTGTAAAATCATAGCAGCAGGTGATGGTGCTTCCTTATATGACAGAGAGGGAACCTTCTGGCTGTGAAATGGGAAGATGTCAGTAGCTCTTCTCTGGTTTTGCTTTCTGTGACATTCATCCCACAATAAAATGTGTGACCAAGGCACCAGGACAGTGGTGACCCTTGGAAACCAGGTGATCCCAGGCTTTTGAGGTGGTCCATTGGCCCAAGCCTGGGTATGTGTCTCCTGGAGTCAAATCTGCTAATTGTGCTGTATCCTCAAAGAGGAGGAGACAAAGTGAAGACCCTGCTGTCCCCCAGAGCCAGTACTGGGGTCAGCTGGGCTAAGGGAAAGGAGGAGGGAAACAATTGTCAAAGCAGGAGAGAGACTGTGATCAGAACAGGGACAGGCTGGAATCAAACTGAGGGAAGGAAGAAGGAAGAGAAAGAGGACAGCAAGTAACATGATAGCACCACAATCCCAGACTGTGTCTCATCTCCCAGGAGGATGCTGGATGTGAACATGCTGTAGCCATGGCCCAGGGATTATGAATTGCAGGAACAGGGCTTCCAGTACACACCTGACCTTCTACAGGGTGTCAGCCTCCTGTAACGTGCTGCTCTGTATTCACTGACGTTAACAGATGAAGTGCTTGACGATGTCACTGTGGAAAAAGGCAAAGAACAAGGTCCCCTCTGAGCTGTGCTGAGTACTCGCTCCAGGAGGTCACTGTTCCGTGTGGTCATGGCATTTTCTGTGTTTCCCTTCCCATTTTATTTATTTTTGTTGCCTGTGTGGGTAGGTCAGGTTGTACACAGGCACAAGGACAGCGCAGAAACACACACATGGATACAGCTCATGCATGCACAGACACTTGAGATTGCTGAAGGCATAAGTTAAATCCCACATCAAAGCACAGAGCTATCAGAGCAACACTGTTCAAAGGCACCAGCTTCCTTCCCGGGAAAGACAGATTGTCACTTTGATTAAAAGATTTTAACAAGAGAGAAAAAAGAGGGAGTGAAAGAATGGAGGAGAGAAAAGAGAGTTTTCATTTATACTTTTTTCCCCTTTGGCCATCCAAATATGATTTTAGTTTGATCAAAAAAGGACCACAATTTAAAATAAGTTTAATGGAACAATGAATTATTTAAGGAAGAAAAAAAAAAAACCACAAGCTGCTGCTTAAAAAAAAAAAAGGCAGAAAAAGCTATTATTGAAATGTCAGAACAAATACCCAGCTTGATCTGCATTAATATGATAAATACTAATATATTCATTTCCCCTGGTGCTTCTGGGCTTGTAGAGGTACATCTGCAGTGCATTGGTTATGGTAATCAGGTCACAACTTCAAAGGGAGCCATGCAAGGTATTCTGGGTGATGTTGTGCAAGTGGCTGTTAGAGACCTCGTGGATCATTTTGTAGAGTTGAGGTGTCCTGATCAAGGGTCTTCTGGAAGCTCTCTGATTGCTGAAGGAAATTGAAACTCTTGTCATGTTCCTTGGTGGCTCACCAGTCGTGGGGACAGTGCTGGCGTCTGGTTGTCAACTTCAAAGTTGCCATTTTTCTCTAGGAAGGAGGAAAAAAGACTGAGATGGAGAAAGTAAATGAGCTTCCCACTTTGTATCTCCACAGCCTAATTCCCAGCACCTCTGTGGCTGGGAATAGATGCTGTGGGCAAGCTGTAGAGCAGAGCTGCAGGTCAATCACCACCTCAGTTCTCGCTTCCAGAGTTATACAGTAAAGTTCTCAGGAACAATTTAGTGGAGTTGACAGGTTGACTCTTCAAAAAACTTCATATAAGCATCTTTGCTTTCAGGATCTAACAAGCTGTGAACTGCAAGTAAGATGGTTTTGGTAGGGATATGTACTACCTTCTACTAGGTATCATCTCTACCTTCCCCATCCATCACATCTATTGGACAAAAAGTTCTCCTGTAATGTGCATTGGGCTGCTGGCATCAGCACCACCTTGAAAGAGTCACCTGGAGATCAGACCCCTTATGGGGGTCTTTTCTACAGCCAAGGACTAGATTTAGACAAGTGTGGTGCAACAAGGTACCAACAGAAGCCAAAAGTTCAGTTAAGAGAGCTTATTTGGGAGTGATGTGGTGTGGAAGGTGTTGAACTGTTGTTTCCTAACATTACAGCTGACAGTTGAGTGACAGATTGGGAATGGGGTTAAATTAGGATGCAAATGAATTAAACTGTTCTTCTGGTTGGTAGAATAAGGAGACAATGTTGGAGGGAAGAAAGGGAGGGCCAATTTTTCATGAGAAGACTGGAGCAGAGAGAAGCTAAGAGGCTGAGAGCGGAGAAGAAGCATGTTTAGAAAATCATAGAATATAGCTACCCAGTATGAACCTATTGTAGAATGATTTGGATAGGAGTGACTCTAAAGATCATCCAGTCCAATTCCCCTGCCTTGGGCAGGGACACCTTCCTCTAGACCAGGCTGCTGAGAGCCCCATCCAGCCTGGCATTAAACACTTCCAGGGATGGGGCATCCACAGCTTCTCTGGGCAGCCTGTTAACATGGCAAGGTGTTTTGAGGTAAAACCATGAGACACTCAGATTTTGATGTTCTTGGTTAGGACATCTTGTGAAGGATCATTTCAATTGAGATAGCTTAAACAGTTAATTTATTGCCAATCTACTGCCATGACAAAGCTGTTATCTCATGAGACATTGAGCCCTTCCTGACGGTGGACATCGAGGCTGCAGGCTGAAGCATGGCCCTGTGAGCTGGCCATGTGCTCACTTCAAGGAAGGAGTGATTGCACCCAGGGGAATTTAACCTGCAGCAGAGCCTGGAGTTCCTGGGTAGATAAAAGTGTGTCCAGAGCCCAGATAGGTCTAGTTAGAGATCTGCAGGAACCATGCCCGAGAGTCTGTTGCAATAATCTGGGCCCACTTGAGAAGTTCCCCTTCTGTGTGTGTGTTCCTTCCTGAAATGCTCTAGGTTTCCAAGGAGCACTAATGTGCTTTTCTGGTAGATTTTACTCACAAATGCATAGAGTCTTCGTCTGTCTGCTTCTGTCCCTCTTTCCCTCCATTGCCTAAATTTGAACGTTTAATGCTGGCTGTTGGCCATGAGTGTGCTGTGCCCAAGCTGCAGGCCAGCCCCTCAATTAAAAGATGCATAAGCTTTATTACTTATAACATTATTTTTCTAATTATTTTCTTTTCCTTGAGATGCCCCAGAGGGTCTATAGTTCAGTGGAAACCCCAGTGACAGCCCCAGGCTTTTGACTGCAGAAGGTGAACTCTCCCAGTGGCCATTTTTGATCCAAAGTATGATTACTTCTTATTTATTGACATTAAGTATTCCTGCTTGTAGCTGCTATGGCATTAAAGCAAAACGTTCAGCATTTAACACGATGAATGCAGAGACATGAGGCTAAATGCACTGCATAAAATCTTTATGGGGCTGTAAACAGAATCCCAGAATATTTCCAACAGTTCTTTGTGAGTCAGGCTGGGGTCCCCTCTCTGCCAGGCAGCCTGCCCCAGGTCCCTTGGGAATCGGCCACGATGTGTCAACACAGCCTTGGCCTCCATAGGGGAGGGAGCCTGGGGGACAGAAAATGAGCTGGCCTCCTTGCTGGAAGGTATTGTGCTTGCCAAGATTGGCCTAGGCCACACTTGGTGGCTGTTGCTGCATCAGTGGAGATCTGGGGGGTTAAATAGAGGCTGTAATTGCTTCAGAGCTGCTTTCTTCAGTCTCGGATAAACAGAGCTCAAGAGAAAATCAGTTCAGAGTAAGTTTTGTCAGCTTCAAAAGAGATTCATTCCTGGTGTTGTCAGTCATGGGAGACTGATGGCTGAGATTACAGAGGAAAGCAAGGCCTGTGGGCATTAAAACAGATACTGTTATGGGAATTGAGGGTTTAAAGATGAGATTTAATCTGGAACGTGGATTTGTACAACATCCCTTCCCCCCTTCCAGTTTCTCGCTTGGAAGGCCTGGTTCCGATGGGCACACTCAGCCTCCTGAGCTCCATTTGTGTTCATCGGCTGTCTCATCAACACCCACATCTGCTCTCAACCTCCTGTATGCACTGAACACTGAGGGCAGGGATAAACAGAGAGCTGGGCTCGTGCTTGATCTTGTACTCCGTTGGTGATGTGGTGCCTGGGCTGTGTCCTCACCCATGGACAGAGGCTGGAAAATCCTCAGGGAAACGAGTGCCTCCTGTCCCCAGGAAGAGCGACTGTGCTCTCAGGGAGCCAGGGGTCACACAGCTCAGCAGCTCCTCCGTGCTGAAACCCAACCAATGCCTCGTGGTACTGCAGCACGATGAAAACCAGCTGTGCCACCCAAAGTGACCGCTTGCTAACCTTTACTCATGGTCATCCATGCGGCCATCGGACACCTCTGCAAGTTCTAGGTATAGTTCATGGTAAGTGAGGAGGCAGAGCTGAGTCCCAAGATCTGGATATCTTTATTGCTTTAATAAAAGGCAGTAGAAGGCATTTAAATAGCCTCCTGAGAAGCATTGAAAGAGTAAAGTCAAAGGACGCAATTCCATATTTCATGATACGGAATAAAACTGGTTGTGTTTGTGCTGCAGGGAGGTTCTCACAGCACTGACCTTCCAGAGTCCTTTTCTGCCATGTGTGAGGCTCAATGACAAGCCTGAGAGTTTTTCTCAGGAGCTGCTTTTATTTTTGATTGTTCCACAATTGTGTCCTGAAATTTGGAGTGGGATATCCCTAGAAAGTTAATGTTTTGCAAGCTTTGCTCTTTGCCCTGACTATCTGCAGTGGAGTGATTAGGACAGCTTTATATCTTTGCCTTCCCCTGATTGCTTTGGATGCTTCATGTTGTGTTCCCCAGCACAGGAAGGCCATCAGCCTGTCAGAGTGAGTCCAGAGAAGACCACCAAGATGATTAAAGGGATGGAGCATCTCCTGTGCAGAAAGGCTGAGACAATTGAGATTGTTCAGCCTGGAAAAGGATTAGGGGTCACCTAAATGTGGCCTTCCAGTATCTGAAAAAAACCCTAAAAGAAAGAGAGAGAGAGACTTTTTACAAGGGTCTGGAGTGGCAGGACAAAAGGGGTACAGCTTCAAACTGACAGTAGGTTTAGATTAGATATTAGGGAAAAATTCTTCCCTGTGAAGGTGGTGAGGCCCTGGCACAGATTGCCCAGAGAAACTGAGTCTGAGGCTGCCTCATCCCTGGAGGTGTTCAAGGCCAGGCTGAATGGAGTTCTGGGCAACGTGGTCTGCTGGAAGGTGTCCCTGCCCAGAGCAGGGGGTTGGACTAGATGGTTTCTAATGTCCCTTCCAACCCAAACCATTCTATGATTCCTTACTACAAAGGTTTCTGTCCCACATCCATCCCACTTCTCTCTTACCCACCACCTCCTCTTCCGTTCTGTAAGTGCCTCTTGCCTCTAACGCAGGGTCAGAGCATATTCTCCGTGATGCCAACACTTCTGCTTCTTCACTCCAGCAGCCTCAGTAACTGTGGGACAGGAAATCTGTCATTTAACTGGGCCATTCGCAGTCACCGAAGAGCAATAATTACAGTGGCCATAACTGACTGACTGCAGAGCCCTGCCCAAGCAGCCCCGAGGTGCAACCACCCAGGGTCTCTTCTCCTCTTCTTCCAGCAGGCCCGGATCCAGCTCACTTAGGAGGTGAACAAGGATATCAGGCTGCTGCCTTGCGGATCCAACCCTTCTACAAAAGAGATGCCGATAAGCTGAAGTCCCGGAGGTCTCTCCTGTAACACTTTCCAGAGATCCTGGCAGAGCAGGCTCTTGGCAGTTCCAGTGCTGCCTGCTTCTGCCTGGGTTCCCTGCCTTCTCTTTCTCCCACTGCTGCCAGGCTCGAGCACTTTTTTTTCATTAGCAGTGATGCAGTCAGAGCGGGGGCCAATTACTCACTGCTTTATGCTTGCTGGAAAACCCACCCAGGACTGGTAATAGCCATTAAGTGAGGGTGCAGCTTTAACTACGTGCCATTACATTAAGTTTCAAGTTGATATATGGCCAGAGCAAATTGAATTCCTGCTGCTATCCCGTCTGACATTTGTTACATTACAATGCCTGCTCTTTTGTTTTTGAGTCAATAGCTGCTGCTTTCGAGAAATATGGATTATTAGAATTTATAGCCCGTCCTGCGTGTCTTTTCAAACACTCATATCCTTTTATCATTTCGTTTTGTTGTTATTCTGCCCAGCACAGTTTGTATTTCTTCAGGTTTTAACACCTGGGACTCTTGATACTTGTGCTAAATCAATACCCTTTGTCCTCATTGCTTTAATATACACAACCATTTGTGTGATGCATGAATTGCAGTGGGTTTTCTGCCTGCGATAGTCATTTACTCCTCCTGCTCAAGCATTCCTTCCCCTGCCTGCGTATGGGTCGTGCTTTGCAGTAAATATCCCATATCTACATTTAAATTCCTGTATATGGCGATTTCCAGGCACCTGGCTGCAAATGCAAAAGTGAATTTGCTGCCTCCGTATCAGGAGGGTAACACAGGTTTGACAGTGTTCCAGGGCCTTCTGGAAAGTGCTGCTGTGCAGAATTTATATAAAAAAAACACATCCTTTTCTCTTATGATGGTTTCACACCTTCAAAATCTTTGATTTAAAGAAGCCACCCCTTTTCATAAAGCAGGTGTGAAGAGTTTCTAGAGCAATAAGTGGGTAAAAAAGGCTTTTGAACTTCTGTTCAGATGTCCTCAGGTCAGTAGCAACTGAAGTTGTCACTGATTAGTTGGCAGTTCTAGAGACTTGTGGGAGAGGGTTGTCCTGCAATGACTGTCCCACAGACTTGGGCCCACCCCTGCAGCTCAGAGTGGATTTACAGCGAGAGCAGAGCACAGCAAGTACTGTCACTGCATCTGCTCTGCCCTTCTGTGCTGATGGAGATGTTCCCGAGGCCATTCATCTCACACCTTTTTTGTGTGGTGGATACTGGAACAGGCCACCGAGGTACATGGTAGTGACGGGTTTATTTGGGCATCACTCATCTGCTGGTCCTTCTAGGCTGTTTCCCTTTTCCTCTTCTGGCTGTGGGAGTCCAGGATGTGTGAGGACAGCAAAACTGCATGTTCCCTCTGAATTTTATACCCTTTTTTCCTATCAGGGAGTGTAGGAAAGAGACAAGAAATGTGAAGGCATACAAGATGAGATCAGAGAAAGGGAAGGCTTAGCTTGACCAGTCTGCATTTCCCCCACAAGAAGGAAAACCTTTCCCTCTGGCCATTGCCCTTTTCCAAATGTTCTTCTCCTCTGCTCCATACACTGGCAGTCGCACACCCATCCCTTCATCCCCCAGCTCCCCCCTGCTCCCTGCCAGCACCATGACCATCCCACGAGCTGCCTCCTTCAAGCCTTTGGCTCGAGCTGCTCAGCTTCATGGCACTGTGTTTCAAGCCCCTGTGCTGCTCCCCTGCATTGCTTTGTGGCCTTGTGGCCACCCCCCCATCACCCCACGGCCCTGCTCCTCTCCTGCCCCCCTGGCTGACCAGTTCCCATAGAGAGCTCAGCCCTGCGCCCACCTTCCCGCTCCAGAGGTGACAATTTAACTAAGTGTGATTTCCGAGAGTGATGGGTGTGATTTTGAATGTCTCATTGAAATGCAGGGCAAATCCTTCATCGCCAAAGGGAGATGTGTTAAACACTGCTTCAGAATTAATCTGCGGAACGTGAATCACCCTCGCTGTGGCAGGGCGAGGCACGGTGGCATTCTCCTTTGTCTCCGTGTACATGGCAGGCAGTCTCCTGGTTTATCTCTGCCACTGCTGCTCTTGAGGGCTCTCCCTCCCCGTCCTGCCCGTGAAAAACGAGATGTCAGCTCCCTGCAGGGTGTGGGTATTCCTGATAATATATTTTCCATGTAAATAAATGGCAGTGATTTACCTATCATTACCTATTAATTGAAGTAGAAACTGAGAGAAGCAGGAAAAGGGTTGACCAGACGCTCTGCTGGAATGACCCACCTGCCACTGCACTGTGCTCCAGGGGGACTGCAGTTTGGGCATGGCTGTGGTCTCCTGCACGGAGCATCACAGCTGCCTTCCTCCAGATTTGTAGCAACATCACTAGAGGATGAATCTGAACTCCCCTGACTCAGGGAGGAGATGAACCAGCCCAGAATCTGACCTTGACAGAAGGGTTTTCCATGAGATTCAAGTCCTTGCCTAAATCCTTTATATTCCCAGTGCAGCCTTTTCCATCATATGCAGTTTTAGACCTTTGGGTGAACCACCCATGTCACAAACCCGGGAGGCAGAGCCCAGCAGGGGTGTCAGAAGGTCCTTCAAAAATCTCTCGGTGCAGGTGGCACGTGCCTGCATGTTCCGTGAATATAAAGATTATTTACATTCCCAAACAAAGCTGCCAAACACTTTTAAGATGCACTAATAGTGCCTCTCTCTTTCCGCTGCGCTTGCTGATAAAGGGCCATAAACAAGCTTGACACATTTATAATAACCTTTCTCCTCTCCCTCTCTCCCATTCTCTCCTCTTCCTCTCTTTCCTCTCTCTCAGGCTGCATCGGGTAAATTTTTATTCTACTGCCATTAGCTGGGATATATTGTTTGATAGGGGGAAATAAAATGTCGAATCTCATTTTATTTTTATTTTCTTCTTCTAGTGGCAGCTGCTTCAAATGCCAGCAGTGGATGTTTGGTTTTAAAATTTTGCTTCCCCCAGCTTTTTTTCCTTTTCTCTGTTCATTTTCTTCTCCTTTCCCAGTATCTCCCTTCTAAAAGGTCATCTTAAATGATGCAAGGATACATGGTTTTGCAGGTTGTTTTTATCACTTATCAGTGTGTTCCAAAGGCCGTTTAGTCTTCTAGGCAAAGGCTGTAGCTTTCAGCCTCCACTTCCACTTCACAAAGGCAAAATGGATGCCCCATTTCTAGGTATATAAATTAAATACAGACATAATCCAAAATGCTAACACATAGAAAATAAAAGATCCTTGTAATTTCTTTGTCTCTACTCTGAAGAGGTCTCAGGTTCACCTTTTTTATGTCATCTGTTCCTCTCAGAGATATTGATGAAAGTGCCACATGTAATGATTCCTCCTCCATCCTGCATTGATGGTGCTGAAGGAAGACCTGTATGCTGGAGATGAAAGGCAGACGTGGGCAGGCTGAGTACAGACTGTTCCTCTGGGGCTGCTCTGGAGGCTTTTTTGCTCAGTAAACCTGTGTCTGTGAGAGGGTTTGTGTGCAGTGGGCAGGAGGGTACAGGGGACTCTGTTGGGGGCCCAACAGAGTTCAAAGTGTGCATTTCTGGAGCCATCCGGCTCATCCTGGCTTTACAATTTTGTACCTATAATGATAAAGCACTTACTTGTCTCATCTTCCCTTGAAGCACTGGCCAGAGGGAGAGAAATGGATGTGGTACACCTGGCCTGGAATTGCTCATCCCTTGGCGGCAAATCAAGGCTTGGGGAGCTGCGTTCAGCCACTGACACTGGGTTAGTCTTGCTGGGGGTTGTTGATTCCGGGAAATCTGGCAAAGGTGCAGCAACTAAGTGGCTGTGTAAGAAAACACCACCTGAGATGTGGTTAAGGCAAGGTGAAAATGTCCCTCACCTCTCCCCACTTTCTCTTACTTACATAGTACATATATAGTATGTATGCATATGGTACTGGCAGGGCAGTTACTCATGGTGTGCTGACCTTAGAAGGAGTCACTCTCAGGGCTTGTGTCTTTCAGATCAGAGTTGAGGAAAGAGATTTTTATGGTTGGTACATTAAAATTGCAGCTTTTCACTTGGTATATTTTGTTGCGCATGGTCAATAAATTTGCATGGATATGGCTGTGGTTATGGAAATCACACAATGGAACAATGAAATGGTCTAATTGTAAAGTATATTATCTTCAGCATTGAACTCATCACCTCTTCTACCACACCACATAGAGGAGGGCAGTAATTATGAAAATCTGACACAAACTTGCACTCAGCAGGTGAATCCAGCCAAATCCAAATTTAATGAACCAATCCCACCACCCTTAACTCCTCCCTCCTGGTGGTCTTTGACATGGTCAGAGCTTGCAGGGATTGGAGGAGGGGACGATAATATACAAAGGATAAATCATGAGTCATCTGCAGCACAGAGAAAGCTGGGACCATTTAGCTTTGGTATTGCCTTGACCCTCTGTCTGCTCTGTGGGCCTCAGCTCTGTGTCATGTCCAAGCATTTCATCCTCTGTGTTCCTGGCTAGAGTTCTCTGAAAATATGCCTGTGGTAGATACCCTGGGGCTCATGTCAGCACTGAGGGCTGATGCTGTCTTAAAAACGAGGAAGGAATGAAGTGTCCTCTCTAATGTGACACAAAACTCTCATCACCTGAGCCATTTTCTAGTGTATTAATATTAATTTTGCACTAATGCGGGATGAATACATTTCAGTGTTTGGCCAGAGCACATTTGTCATTTTTATGTCATACTCATAGAATGCATCAGTGTGATATACTATGGATCTTACCATAACAGTAGGCAATATACCTCAGTATTTCATTTGAACAAGTAGCAAATATGAGGCCAGAAGACAGTCACTGCTGGACAAGGGGTGAGCTCAGGAAAACATAAATAAATTAAAGCATATTAATCTGCAATGAAAAATCATTTCTCCAGTAAATTAAAAGCAGCACCCTTCACCTGTTGTTGAGTTGCCCTATTAGAGTGCCTCAGCAAGGCTTGGCCAGGAGCTTCTTCTGGGCTGTGAGTTTGGAGACAGGTGGCAAAACCCTTTGCAAAAGGCCGAACCTAAGAGTGACCATGTTGGGGGAACGAGCAGAGCTGGAAGGTCTGAGAGGGAGCCACGTGGGCTTGGTACCTCCTGGGAGTGGCACAGGCAGTCCCATCGTGCTGGTTCCCAGAGCACAGCTGAGACAGGGCGAGGTGCCTCTCTGTGCTGGGAGGGAGGAGGGCCTGCAGGGTCCCCACAGAGCGTGGGCTGAGGGTCACAGAATGAGGGAGAAAGGGCCCCAAAAGCACCAGTGAAATCATGGTTACTGAATGGATTTTTCCCTGTTGCTTTATTTGTTCCCCTGTTTTGCACTGGACGCTGATGTTTAGTAATTTAGACCAAGGGGATCTAAAGAGTTGCCATAAAGGGTAGTTCAAAAATCAATGGATGCTAGAAAGGGTCAAATGATGCAATAAAGAGATTAACAGCAGCAAGGAGAGATAATCTTCCCCTGACTGTAGAGCTGGCCCTGTGAGCTTTATGACAGAAAAGAGCACAGGCAGCCCAGCACCTCTTTCCCTGCTTGACTTCTCCCTCTCCTCAGAGCTGTTTGGGGAGAAAGGGGGCAGGATTGCTGGGGGCAGCAAGCAGGGAATGGCCATGGAGATGGGAATGAGAGGAGACAGACAGGTGGGCCATGCCACTGCCTGATGAATTCTTCTCCTAATCCAGACAAACTGCAGCTCTGTTGACAGTCCAGGCTAAATCACCCAGGAAGAAATTACTTACTCAGCAATCAGCCGCAGGTTTATAGCATGAAGGTCAGATTTTACAAGGGTCCTCTGGAAATGCATGGGGGAAACTCGACCTGGCTGTGTGTCACTCTCTTGGCATTGGACCCAAAACCAGGGCAGGCAGCATGTGAGGCAACAGACAGATCCAGCCCAAACAGCCTTTCCCCACTGCTGGTTTCTCCCCAAACCCTTCTGTACAGCCTCCTCATTGAGCTAGGGAATAAAATCAGGAGCACAGCCCAAGGGACCTGAGGGCGGAGGCAGAGGCGCCATTTAGTGATCAACTGAATGTCCTTGTCAGGAGCAGGAAATCTGCTCCCTGGGGATTTGCTTTTTGGTTCATTTCAGCTGTTCTTTGGTTCCATGGCATGTTCTGAGCACTGACAACACTCCCATGTAGGAGTGCAGTGAATTAAGCAGCTCTGTTTTCCCCTGTCTCTGCCTCTCTTGGCAGTGGCAGAAGAAAACATTGGCATTTTCTTGCTTAGAAAGCACGTTTGATACACAAATCTCTGCTCATGACATGCAGAGGGGCCACTACCTCAGGTTTGAAGTTGGCTGGGCTCATGGAAAGAGCCTGAAGGAAGTGAAGGGGTTAAAACCCACATGTTCAACAAGGGTTGCCTAGAAAATCTCAGCTTGACCCTCCCAGGAAGGCTCTCCCCTTGGAGAGAAGCCAAAGGCGCCTTCCCCATGCCCTGGCTGACTGGGGACACTGGGCAGGAGCCAGTGACCTGCAGACAGGGATCTTCCTTCAAAGCATGTGCAGTCCGTATAGGGACAGGAACCTTTGGGGTCTGGTGGGAGACTCTCCAAGGTGGGAAGAACACGGCGAGAATGGAGTTGCATTTAGTGCTGCACTTAGGCAAATCAATGTGTGGATAAGTGTGACTTGAAGAGATGTGTTGAAGAGCCAGCAGACTGATGAATGGCATTAACAAACCCAAAGGGAAAAGAAAGAGATGGCTAAACCTCGGGAAAAGATGACCTTGATCCGCTGCCCTGTAAAGCCACAAAGGCATCTCTTTACTGGAAGAGACAGCTGCCATTTTAGGTGGGATCACTTGAGTCAACACGTGCTAAGACATCTGCACATGCAGAGCTCTTCCTGATGCTGTGTTTGAGTGGCTTTAGGACAGCATCAGTTCAAAGCCAACTTGCCCCAGGAGGAACCTGCTGTGGTTCTCTTGCCTTTGCCCAGAGGGACATTTTTCTCTCCCACTTCCTTTCTGAATGCAGCAGAGAACCCTGGTGGTCATCAGGACACCTGGTCCCTCCCAGGGAGCGTTGACCCTGCTGGGAACACAGCAGGGCATCCATTTGCTCTGGCCATTCCTATACCCTGGGGTAAAGTAGTCAGGAACCCTGTGCAGGGTTTCCAGATCCTGGCATAGACCAGCAGTTTGACCTTTGGCCAGTCTCTGAGGAAAGGAGCATTTTACTGACTGCCTTTAAACTTATATATGTGCTGTATCATCTCTTCCCTCTCTCACTCTGTTCCTTGATACCACCATGCTGTTTAATCTCCCTCCCTCCCTCTGCATTTCTCCTTGGTCTATGGCTTTGCCCCCTCTTCCCATTTTTTCCTCCTCCTCCCAATTTTTCCCCATCTTCTGTGTCCTATTGGCCCCAACCCCACTCACCTGCCAGCCAGCCATGCTGGGGTCAGCTCCTGGCCTGCCCTCTGTAAAGATTTGTTTTCTTGCCTCGCACCCAAGTGACAGCAGATGAGAGAGTAGGGTGCTGCTGCAAGATTCTGTGCTTGCTTACACCAGTGCTTCCTGCAGAGTCTGGCCAATTATTATCTCTGTAAATGACTGAAAGAAGTATAGTGATAAAAGGATTAAACTAGATGTATTTTATTTTATTTATTTATATCTCGCTGCTGCTCCTCCCATCCCCCTCGACAGGCTGTGGAGCATATTGTGCTGCAGCTGTTCCAGGGAGCAGCGGTGACATGGGGACCAAGGGAGGGTGCACAGGGGTCTGGGAGCCAGCAGAGAGCACAGATGGGTGCCCTGGCTTGGGCAGGGGTACAAAGGGCTCCTGCAGGAGAGCAACAGACCCCACAGTGAAGGGGCTGGGAATGCAGCGAGGCAGCTTGTTTTCTTTTATTTCTCCTGCGAGTTCCTCTTTTCAAGACACAGGTAGAGAGCCCATAGAAATGGGGTCACGGGGCTGGACCTGAAGCTGCTCAGAGCCAGAATTTCAGTGGGCTATGAACCAGGAGGGCAGGCAGAATGTCTCTGGACAGGAATTGTTGTACAGGAATCCCACAAATTACTGCTTGCCTGAGGCCCCTGAGGGCAAGCTGAAGTGGCACAGCACTGTTCCCATGAGCAGCACTCACCAAGCTGTTCCTGCAGCAGATCATTGCAGATGCTTCTGGAAGCAGCCTATTCCCAGCTGAAGTTTATTTCAGGTCTTCATGTGTGTTTGCTAAATAGCTAACAACCTACAGGCTTGTACAGGCAACCTAGTCCTGTCCTGGAAGTCACAGGGCCCTGCCTGAAACTGTGACCTCCCTGATGTCCCTTGTAAGCCTTCCCATAGTGGGAAGTCTGAGTGACTTCTGGCCCTGCTGGCGTCAGAGTTGGACTGGGCTTTACCCAAGACAGGGGCTCAGGGTTATACAAAGCAATTTACCCTGAATGTTCAGGTTTTGGTGTTGCACCCCCTTCCCAGCTCCTTGGCACAGAGGGAGCAGTACATGATTGCAAACTCTCCTTGGATTGAGCCCTAGAGGAACAAAGCTGGAGATTATATTCCTGGCAAAGACTCCTCTCTAGAGCTCATTTGTACCAAGGCTGTATGTGCTCTAGTAAATATGATGAGCCAAGATCCAGTCTGGTTCTGCAGGGCTGTGGTGTGGTATGGTTTGTGCTGATTCAACTAAATTTTGGCCTCTCCCATGCAGTTCACTGGTGACAGTCCCTGGATCCTGCCATCCCCCGAACTGTATCCAGGATCATCTGGGGAGAGTGATGGCTGGCATGGGCCAAGGAAGTGTGCCATGGCTTGGATGGACATGACAGTGCCTGAAGCCTGTGCCCTGTCAGTGCCTTGGTTACCAATATAGATCTCTCCTGAGATACTCTTGCAGAGTGAAAGGAGTTTTTCAGACCCACCTGTTGGAGTCAGGCTTCTGGGCTGTGTCTGGAGTGCTGCTCACTGGCAGCACAGCCATCACAGAGGGACGAAGTTGGAAGGGAGTGGGAGAATTTGGATGGAGAGGTAAGAGTGATCTGTGGCATGTGGGAAGCCTCAGCAAGCAGGAGTGGAGGCAGGAGGACCCTCTCAGTCTCCTCCCTGTAGTCTCAGTTCTGGCATGATTGCACTGCCTGTATCAGTGGGAAGAACTTGGCACCCGCCATCTCACTGAGTGCTGCACAGAGACAAATCAGCTGCTGTGTTTGTATGACTAAAAGAGACCCAGGAGCACAATCGTTCAGGAAGCGAAACAAAAGGATGGCAGCTTTTGGGCCAATACCCTCAGCAGTCCTTGGGATATGGGAGCAATTCAGGCAGATGGAGGAGCAGCTAAAACTATGTGGACTGACTACACATTCCCCTGGATCCCTGAACTAGCCCTAAAGGGGCAACAACAGTGCCGTGGTATTCCCTTAGGGAGTCCTATCCCTGAGGTGACGTGGCAGATATTTGCCTGGTAGGCGTGTGGTGGCAGCAGCACCCCTTGAGCAGCTCTTGCCATTTGTTCTGCCTCATGCTGCAGCTGCAAAGCAGCTGATGTTCACTGGGCTATTGGTGCTTCTGGACCTCGGCCTCCATCTCTGTGCCCAGAGTTAAAGGACCTCTCTGGGTTTATGGGCAGCAGCAGAGGCTGTAGGTGGGACATGACCCACGTGTCACCTCAGAGAGGCAGCACAGGGTCTCAAGGCCAGGATAAGCGTGCTGCCTTCACAGCCTAAGGCCAGACCCACAGGTCTAAGCAGAAGGAACAATTTTGTCTTTTCAACCAGGGCATTTGGGAGATGAAGCTACATCAGAACTGTCTCCCATGGGCTCGTGTCCATCCTTGGAAAGTACAAGCCGGGTGAGATGGGCAGCCATCACTGGAAGGTCACCTGAGGGATGGATATCTCACAGCCTGACACAACTCCACCTAAAGTCAGAGTGATTGCCCTGGTCTGATTCTTGCTATGGTGGCTTCTCCCCACAAATCCCTGCTGGCATTTGCTTTTCCCTACCTTCTCTGCTCTGCCATCTCTACCTTCCCTTCCACCAGTGCCCACAGTGGGCAGAGCGAGCAATACAGCATGGCCCAGTTTAATATTCCACAGATCCTCACACAAGGATAAATGAGAACAAGAGAGGGAAGGAGGGGGTGGGAGCCTGGTGCATGGGGGGGATATAAAACCCTGAGCCTGTATTCAGAGCAGCAGAGATAACAATAAGCGAGAATAATAGTCTAACAAGTCGGAAATGTCACACGCGATCTGGTGCCATTAACACAACATGGATCTGAAATATCACATAATTAGTTTTGTGCCTGTTGTTCTGATTTGGAGAGAAAAAATATTAAAGGGAAGAGATTTGGGGGGGCAGAGAGGGGAGTGCCAGCAAAGTGAACTCATAAAAGGGTGAAGCCTACAGCGTCTAATGTTTTTGGAATAGTATAATAAAGCTCTATCTCCTTGCCCATGTTTGAGGCAGAGATTTTTATCTGGCAGTACGGGATAAAAAGAAATGAGAACTTGAAAAGGGTAGATAAAATTGCGATTGATCTCTCTAGGGCTGCCTTTCCTCCTTTCAGAGAAGCTTGTGGGCCTCATGAATTGCTCCACCACTGAGACACACATTCCCCACCCCTTCCCATGCCACCTTGCTAAAAGATGAAAAACCCTGATGTTTTCAAGACTTCTTTCCCCATCTTTTTATAACCCAGTGCATAAAGGCCAGGTTTGAAGGCCGTGAAATGACTCAGAAGCTGTTTGTCCCCTGAAAGCAGGCTAATGCATGGGAGTTTGGGGGACCCCCACTGCTGCCGAGGCGTGCGAGCCCTCGTGCCTTCGGGGAGGCTGCTCAGAACATTTGGCCTCACGGGCTGGTGAGTGCCACCAGCTGCTGAGAGCAAAGCTTCTGCCTCTGCCTGCAGAGCCTGCTTCGTGCCGAGGGCATTTTGTGTCTTTCTGAGGGATACAGGCACTATCGGAAGAGACAGAAATGCACAATGGCCAGAGCTGGCTTTGCCGGGTCATTCCAGGGACCGTATTTCGGAGGGAAGATGGGAAGGATGTTTGTTTCTGCTGCTTCTTCTTGCCCTGTAACTGCAGAGCAGCTTCACACCGAGGCCCAGGTCCAGCCCCTTTCTCTGGTCTCTCCCACTGTGGGTGAAGGGAGAGCAGCAGAGGTGTGCTAACCACAGATTTGAATTATAATGCATAGCAAAGCTTTCGGTCATTTGTTTCTGCATCAATTGCTAATCACTTTTAAACATATTCTGGGAAAGAGGTGCTTTCAAAGAAAAGTGGCACGCCTGTGTCAAAGGCATGGGTTGCTGTGTCCAGCTTGTGTCTCTGGAGGATGCCTGTAGGATTGGGATCCAATTAATTGAGCCCCAGCAGAGCCATCGCTTTGCCTGCTAAGGGC
The DNA here is from genome assembly GCA_035583155.1 of Acropternis orthonyx. Lineage (NCBI taxonomy): Eukaryota > Metazoa > Chordata > Aves > Passeriformes > Rhinocryptidae > Acropternis > Acropternis orthonyx. Next base: position 20,642,715 of record JAWWEU010000017.1, read on the forward strand.
CGGGCCGTGACAGCAGCGTGACAGCAGCGCTGATCTATTGCTCACTGCTCTGGCCAGTCATGACAGGAGGTGCTGTCACCCCAGGGCTGCCAGCTCCAAAGCCTCTCCCGTGCGGTGGGGGCTGAAAAGCATTCACACAGGAAGCGAAAAGGACTTCTGCATTTTGCTAGCACTGAGCAGAAGTGATAAATATTAGGACTGGGGAAGAAGCGAGTTTTTCATTTGACAAGAAAGTCTGTGGCATCAGTTTTTCTCTCGACTCCGAAATGAGTGTTAAAAATTCTGATGAAGCATATGTTCTTCCAAAATTAAACATTTCATTTCTATTTCAGCCTTTGCAGCTTGCCGGTATTTTTAAAATACAAACACAATGATTTTGTTGGGAAAAATCATTTTGAACAGGGCATTTTAGACTTATCAAAACTCTTTGTTTCATTTTTTAAAATGGAAAGGCTATTGAGCAGTCTATGTGACATTAGTATTTTCTGAGATGTGGTGATTTAAATTAATAAAATAGATTCTTTTTTTTTTTTTTTTTGGTGGGAAGTAATGCTTTGAGGAAAAAATTTTGATCTGCTCCAGTGAGATGGACAAGGCGTGTGTTATATATTGGTGTCTATCCAGAGAGTGAGACATTAGCTATTGCAAGAAGGAAAGGGAAGCCTGTGTGAGCAATGCTATGAAAAACTCCCAAAACACGTAACTCCTCTGTGTCGTGTCAAACATCAGTGTAAAAAATTAGATTTCTTCTAGAATTTGCAGGGAATTTTATCAGAATGGTGCAAGAAAGAAATAGGCTGCAAGATGAGCTTGACAGTTCTAGTTCTCCCATCCCTTTTAGTCTGCATGAGTTCTCAGCAGATCAGCTCAGCCCTGACTGAAGGTTCAGACAGACCCCTCCTATCAAGCTGAGCGTGTGCTGAGAGTGTGGGCCCCAGGAAACTGGGGAAACCTCACCAGTTCTGTGAATTCTGGCTGAAATCTGGTCTTGCTCTAGCCAAGAGCCTTGGAAAGGAGGCGCAGCTGGAATCAGAGATGTGTTAATACCGAAGTTTCAGGTGGTAGCAAGGCCAGGGTGGGGGTAGCCCATCAATAAGGTCCCTTGCTTAGCCCTGGGGTAATTGAAAACAGGTGGCACTGGCAGGGAGGATCAGCAACGAATCCTGATGCCAGAAGAGCATTGCAGCACCTGGAACTGGTAAGGAAGTAATAAACCTTGTTGACCAGAGGAGCTGAGGTAGTTGAGGTGGTGGGGAGAGGTGTGTAAGCAAAGAGAAATCCGGGGAGTGGTTCTGGTATGTTGTTTCAGCTTCAGCGGGGAGAAGCCTCTGCAAAAGCCTGAGAAGAACCGTGAATGGTTGATCATTTGAAGGGGAACAGCTTGGGAACGGAAGGTATGCTTTGCTGGAAGTGTTTTGGTGGTGGCTGTTGTTGGAGAGGAGGTCTGTCCTAGCCCTTGTTCCTCCTCCCCTGTCTCTCAGGTTGGGTGGTGATGGTGGATGGAGCTACAGCAGCCCTGTAAGAGGGGCAGGCTGGTGGTGTGCAGTGAGGGGCTCTGCTGAGCTGGTGCCAGGGGACAGGAGCTCCCTGGCCTCAGGGGCGGCTCTGCGTGTGCTTGGCTCCAGAGGACAAGGAAAGCTTAACTGCCTGGGGCAGTGGGCTGTGGGACTGGATGCTTCCTAGGTTCAGGAGAGCAAACACGCCAGTTTTTCCATATTCGTGGAAGTTATATTACCAACTCGTTCCTGGAAAACGGCCTGCAAGTGGTGTGAGTCACAGAATAAAGAGAATATAACAAGTAAGCTTGCTCCCTCTGGCTGGCAGCCCTTTGAGGACCATTCTTTCCCCCTGTAGCCATGAGGGTTGGAAGCATCCTGTCTCCTTCAGTTGATTCAGAAAGCGAGGTTAAGTGCAGAGCTGAAGACTCCAGGACCTGAGGGCATGCAATTCCCTGAACTCATAAAATCATGACTTGGCAAAACTGTGCTAGCTCCAGAGCTGTTTGTGCTCTTGACCTGTATTTCTCCTAAGCCAATTACGCTGAGTTTCTAGTGAGGGCAATAATGTCTGGGCACACTTTTATGAGCCAATAAGGTGGGGTGGCTGGAGCAGATGAGTGGCTTGCTAATGAGCGAGCTGCCTGCTAGCCCTGCATAGCTAATGACCCTGGCTCCGGCAGTCCATGACCAAGCAGAACAAAAAAATCTATTTCCACCAAGCGCTTCATTACCGTCCAGCTACACTCAAGTGAACAGCTTGGTTTGGTGGGGAGAGGGATCAGCAGTGTGGCTGGGATGTGGCTGTTTGCAGGGAGAGGCAGCGTGTTTTCCCTCTGTGACACTGCATCAGCCTTGATGTGTCTCTTTGGGCATTGCTGTCCTTTCCCCTCCCTGCCTTTTGCAGCAGTGCTGCTCCAGGGGTGGTGTTGGGAGTGAAATGGGTTGTGATAGATCCTACAGGTTATGGTGGAGAGGAGTGCCAAAATCTAGAGGGTTTAGTGCCACAGTTTGGAGGTGCCTGCCTGGTTAGTGTCTGTCACCCCTTCAGCCTCTTCTCAGGGGCTAATACCCTTCTGAATCTGGGGAGGGAGCTCTGGAAGCAGGCAAGCCTCAGGATAAAAAGGTTTGTAGTCCCTGTGAAACACTGATTCCTCCAGGCTTCATCCTTGTCTGTTGAAGCCAGCACCAACGATCCAGGCAGGTCTGGGCTCTCATGCCTGGGCTGGGTCTGCTGCGTCTCTGCCCTGGGAGAAGTGTGTGGCTCTGGAGCTGGGATGATGTGGTGCATTGCAAGGGAAGGCACTGGTACAAGCAGCCAAGCTCTGAGTACCTGTATGCCAAGGCCCAGGCGTGAGGGAGGCTGTGTCAGCATCCTTGGCAGGGCTGGGCTTGCTGTGTGTGACTCTGTTTCCTGATGTGTGATGGCAAGGAGAGTAGGTAGGTGGACACAGTACAAAAATCTGTTGAAAGAGTTCTTCCTTTCGACAGATTAAACTCTTCTTGCAGAGCTCCTGCGTGTCTCCCCTCCCACTTGAAATTATAAATACATTTTCCAGTGAGTTAGTGAAAAACTCAAGCTTTCTGCTGTAAAGACCCTGTCTTCAATTCAGGCCCTCCAAACTCTACATGTGGCAGTTGATTTGGCCTCATTGGGCTGCTGTGATTGATGAAGTGTATTGAGATGCCTCCAAGATGCTAAATAAATATATGTGATTGCTTTTAGGGTAATTTATTACTATTTAACAGAGAACAAATACATTTTTAAGGTATAATGGCAAATTAAAAATCCTATTAAGCAAATTTTCTTACCTAGTACTTAGTAACAACCTGGGCTTGGATCCCACAGTCACTGAAATGCACACACAACCTGACTCAAGTGTGCAGGCCCAAAGAAATCTTAAATCTCTGTGGGATCAAGAGCATGGATATTAAATGTAAAATAATTAAAAATAGAACCCCCCCACCAAATTAGTTTTTTGCTTTTGGCACTGCTCTTCTCCTCCTTACTCCCTGCCTTTGCTTGGAAAATGAAAATCGATGAGGTCAGTTTTGCTTCTGTTTCTAGTCAGTGTGAAATCGTTGGCCTCGACACTGGTTTTAGCAGGAGTGTGGTATTGATCCCACCTCTGATCTCTCCACATCAGCAGCAGAAAGACACAGAGGCAGTGCCTGTCTGTGTGTTGGGTCAGGCAGGCTGTGCTTGCCCTGGGACATCCCTTGGGAACCCTCAGGATCCGATGCTGTGCCCTCAGTTACATAAGTGAGGGTCTGGGAAGCTGGCCACTGCCACCCACTGTGGGTGGGCTGTGCTGCCAAGGGCCAGCTAGCCAGGGCACGTCAAAGTCAACCTTCTTTGGGGGTTTCTTGACTTACCTGCCACACCTGTGCAGCACCAACAGCTCCTGTTCTGCTCTGTGTGATTCCCACATCCCTGTTGAACTCACTAAAAGGGAGAGAATTTTGGTGAGGCACTGGCACAGGTTTCCCAGAGAAGCTGTGGCTGCCCTGTCCCCGAAAGTGTTCAAGGTCGGGTTGGACTGGGCTTGGAGCAACCTGGGATAGTGGAAGGTGTCCCTGCCCATGGCAGGGGGTTGGAATGAGATGAGCTTTAAGGTCCCTTCCAACCCTAACCAATCTGTGATTCTATGATTCTAACTAGTAGAAATCAGTCTTGCTTTTCTTCAAATTCCAGTTCGTACTGTAAACCAAAGCATTAATCTTTCTGCAGTCCTGGGTTAGAGACTGGTATTTATTTATTTTGTTGTCTACAGTTTTTCATGTGTCCTGGTGCAGATCACAGGATGTCCTTTCACTGACACAGCTTGGAGTTCAATTGTGTTCAAGCTGCTTTTTGGGATGGGGTGTCATAGTCCTTCAAAGGACTGAGTGAGGTGCATTGTGGCAGAGGGAAGACACAGCCATCGAGCTTCCATACAGGTCTGTGCAGGCATGAGCAACACAAAGCTGGAAAGAAGCCTCAGTTTCCCAGCTGAAGTACTGCTGGGGTTGGTAATCCTTAAACAGGGAGCACGTATGGAAGTGTTCTGAGCAGGAATGTGTGCCTGTGGTGGTTTGTGAAGGTCCTATGTGATTCCCTTGGTTCCACTGGTAGGGCTGTTTCTGAGACTTCACTCTGTATTTCATCACTGCAGCTGTTTGTTTGTAAAACACAGAGAAGTGTGCAATCATGTCATGAGGGCAGGAATGAGCTGCTGAAGGGACTGGTGTGGAAAAGGATGGTTGTAGGGGGAATTTTAGTGGGCTCTGCATGGCCAAAAATGGTACTGTCTGGACATGTGCCCTGGGATTTCTAGTCCGTGGCTGACAAGAACTTACAGCTCTTGGGATCCAGTTTTTAGGGGATGGCCTAAACACAAAGTGTGTAAAGCCATCCTTATTTCCATTACTTGGAATGTGAAATTGTGGAGAGAGTGTGACCAACCCAAACCAGCCATTTAGTGCAGGGCTGGTCACTCATTGTGTCGATCAGCATGTTGCTTTTTTCCCCACACAGATCTTACCCCTCACAGACCTTCGTACTTGCAGGAGTCTTCCCTCTCCTGGTCCTCCCATTGTGTCTGTCAATCCAGGTGACAGTCTGTGGTAAGATCTGCCCTGCCCACGCAAGGTGTGGGGGTTGCTCCCCCAGCACTGGTCATTATAACTCTTCATTAGTGGTTGACTTGATGAGGAAGGCCTGCAGGGAGGCTGGAGGCTATTCTTGCTCCAGGCACCCACTGTTTTGTGCCTGCTCTGTCCATATCTCAGATTTGAGATGTTACTGAGTCCTAGTGCATGTTCTGGTTGGAAATGACATGTGCTATAGTTTCTGTAGCAAAAAATATACTTGTGAATGCGTTCCTCAGAAGAAGTGGTGAGTTCAGATGATGGCTTTCAAAAATCCTTCCTCGCTATTTGTACAATGGCTTCTATTTATGTGAAAGTACAGCTCCTGTGAGCACCCTAAATTGGAGATGAGTTTGGTAAAAGGCTTTTTCAGCTGAGAGATGAATTTCTGATAATCAAAACACTTTGTTTTGGATCTATGAAGCAGTTTTACATATAGTTTTTGCCCCGATTTCCCTGGAACGAATCCTTTCTCTTGAATATCACATAGTTTAGAGAAATACTTGGATGCTTTGATACAGGAAGCGTTTTTCAGTTGGGAACATCCTGAGGTCCTTTTGGGAAGGGAAGCACACTCATTCTGCAGTCTGGGATTAATGCATCTCTGCCTGTGTCCCTCTTAGGTGCCAGTTGGTCACTGCCTTACAACTCCACAGCAGCGGTCATCCAGGCAAGGATAAGAAATCATGTGAAGTGACCCACTGCAGAGTGAGAGTAACTACTAAAACCAAGGGAATTGGTCCCAGCTTCCCCAGTGCAATTCTTACCCAGCTGCAGAGATGCTGGGTGGCCCCTCGTGGCCCTAGTCAGTCTGACTGTACCTTAAATTTCAATGCACTGTGACTAAATTTGATGAAAATCAAACCAGGAGGTATTTCAATGTGAAAGTTAACACCTTCCTATGAAAAGGAATCCCCCTGTCAATTTGTAACGTGCAACAGTGTTATTGCACCCTGTGACTCTTTTGTAGTAATTATCTGGGCAAATATACTTCAAAGCAGGTTTTTTATCTCCTGTGCCACAGGCAGGTATTAGCCCTGGTGTGCAGAAGAGCAAAGAGAGCTCTTACGGGGAAAGCAGGAGCCTGCTGCTGTATCAGTGTCCTTGCCAGGCTCTCGGGGTGGATTGTTTTCTGGGATGTGGGAGTGGGGTAGGAGTGAGTCATGCCTTGCCCTTGCCATTCCTTTGTTTCCTGAGCTATGCTCACTGGTCTTTCTGAGCACAGGATGTGGCTGGCTTTATTTGGAATGTTACAAGCGTCCCTGTCTAAGTTAATTGACCAAGACAAATTTTGTTAAAAAACCTTGACATTAATAATGAGAAATAAGAGCTGGGAGGTAAAACGCACACTCTCTAGACATGCATTAGCAGTACCCCCACCCTTCCAGACTCCTTCTGAGGTGCTATGGAAGAGAGCTTAGGTCAGTTAGTTTTAAAATTAACTTCTAGTCCTCAAGGCACCCTTTAAATAGAGTATTGGAGCTGTGACTATCTCTAGTCTTTTCAGGCTGTATAAGGGAGGAGTGGAAGAGTACAAACCCAGAGAAATCCACAACTCTTGATGACTGATTTAATGGCTGATCCTGGGCAGACCCTTCATCTCAAACCCCTGAGTCCTGCAAGCTGTGCTGGAATATGGTGCTCTAGTTAGCACCAGGAGTGGGAATACTGCTCTTCTCCAAGGGACAGTCTCCACATGCTGCTCAGCTGCCCTTTGTGCAGCCCTGATCCATCAAGGTCTTGCTGTGATAAATGCAATCCAAATGGATGTTGTTCCTGCTTCTCTCACCGTGGGCACAAATATGCTGACGTAGCTGCGCAGAAGGTTTTGTCTTGCCTGTGTGTGGAGGGACCAACTGATACTGCTTTGGGTACCAAACATGCTGTGAGAAGCTATATCAATCTATCTGAGACATGCAGAGCTGTTCCCTCCTCTTTGGAACAGTGAGTGGATTAAACCCAGGGAACACACAGGTTTCTTGCCTGAGATAATTTTAAGGGGGAGTAATGCCTCAGATGTAAAGGAAAAAAGCCCCAGAGACCCTGCATGCCCAGTAAACAAGGTGAAGCTCCTGCAAAAACTTGGCTGGTGCAGTGATGGGACAGCCAAAACTGTAGTGACCCAGCCTGTCCCATGTCAAAGCATGGCAGCATTCATCTGCCTCTTCACCTTCCCTTTCCTGTCTTGTGGGGAAGAGCCTCTACGGCTGCTGTGTTCAAATCATGTATCTCTACAAAGAAGCAGAGCTATCCCTGTTCCCTGCTTCCAGAGCCAGATAGGAATATTTGATGAAAAGATACTCCTGAGGCTATCGGGACAGCAGTGAAAGGAACATCTTCATTTACTTCTGGAAACAGGCAGAAGCTCAGTGCTTGGGGATGGCTCCTGCCCAAAGTCATGGTGCTGTCCTGGCCCCTCTTGGGATTCTGTGCTCCCTTGCCTTCTCCTGGCAGTGTGGGCCTTGCAGGTGATCCATCAGCCCACATCCTTCCTGAAGTGGCAGGGCTGCAACTGCACATCTGATCGATACCGCCCAATCTTGACATGGAATCAGTCACTCGTGGCCAGCTCATTACTGCTGGCTGACCGTGTGCCTGCAGCAGCCCCTTAATAGCCTTGTCCGGCTGCTGCCGAGTCACAACAGGAGTGTTTAGCAGTCTTATTTACATGCAGCATCTCACCAGTCCCTCATTCCCTCGCTCACAGCTTGCCATCTGCTCCAGAGCCTCGGAGGAACCTGAGCTTGGGAGTGGGGACAGACGGAGTTCGCAGGGTGCAGACAGGAGCATCGTGCCTGTGTTTTGTCTCTATGGTGACTGAGTACCTTTCCTTGTAGTGGCTGGGAGGGAGGCTGGTCCCAGGCTTGCCCATTTTAGGCCATCTCTGCTACAAACCTTCCTTTCTCTAGAAGATTTTAGCATTGTGCTTGGGTTTTATTCTGGCTTTGGAGCTGATTTTAGTTGCAGCTATTTTAATCCACTGTGCCTTTCAGTCATCTTGTCTCTGTGTTTGCACTCTCCAAGGGGTGGGGAAGGCTCAGGATGCTCTTCCTAGAGAGCAGCTTTAAAATGGCAATTTATTATTTATAAACTGGGATATTGGAGGTCTGGGAGTGGAGTTCCTGTGAGTCAATTAGCTGGGCAGGTTGTGCCCTGTGTCACTGCAAAGATGCTTTCCCTTTTATCAGCAGCAAAGTCTTGAACTTGACTCCTGACCTTGGTTGTGAGCTATTAATGATCTTTGAAGGAAGAAATGCACTGACACATGCGCTTTGGGGGATATTTGGTACATCTGCTAGCATGCCATTGATTTCCATGAGCAAACTCATGAGTACAGGAGTTTTTTGAAATAGCCTTTACTTAAACTGGAGTCCGAGCTTCAACCTTGGCCTCTGATTTTCATGAGAAGACCCGATTTCACCCTTGGGAGTGAGGATGAGGATGATGGTGAGAAATGACGTGAGTGTGCAGGCAGCAGGACTGGAGAAACAGCTGGTTTTGGAGAGGAGCTCAACAAGAATGGAATGGGAAAAATTACTGGAAGGGAGAGGGTAGGTGGCATTTGAGACAAATGCTATGTGGCACTACCTCTCCTCCTCTTCCTCCTCGTGCAGTCTCTTACAAGACAGAGTCACGGGACAAGGCTGCTGTGGCAGAAAACCCAGGCAGTACTTTTGTGTTTGCTGCTTTGCTGGCTGTTGTGGTAGCTGTGATACTTGTGGTGTGGGAACCCCAATCTCTGGCACTGCCGTGGCACAGAACCAAGGTGCAGCCCTGCCCTCAAACTCCTGACACTGAGGGTCAGTGCCATCCTGCCAAATAAAGTTGATGTTTCTGTGAATCTTAACTGGTTCGCTAAATTACTTTAAGTGATTATCCTGTTTTTTTTCCTGATTGGGGAAAAATATTTAAATATGTAGAGGGTGAGACTATGAGACATTTGGGGAGGAACCAGTAGTGCTGTGGAATGAGTTGTGTTTAAGATATTGTCCTACTTACAGGGGCCCAGACAAGTTTATCACTGTGTGGGTGTAACCAAAACTGTGGGTTCTACACCCTCTGGGCCATTTCTGGGGGACTGTCCATAACAGCTCCTTTGCAGCAGCTGCCCAGGGCACACCTGAGCCCTCAGGCTACAAGCTGGGTGTGAAA
>JAWWEU010000017.1:20652092-20667373 GCA_035583155.1 Acropternis orthonyx
AGCTGTGAGAACTCCCCTCCAGGGAGGCATCAGCACCTTCACACCCAGCCTGAGGGGTCATCTCTGCTCATGGGCCATCAAAGATTCCAAAAACACCCCAGGACTCACAGAGTTAAATCACCCACTGTGGAACTCCTGGCCCTGGGGGAGGTGCTGGGCATTCCCACCTGAACGTGAGCATAAATAATCTTTGGGTTTTGGGATTTCTGGTACCACTCATGGGATCCAGAGGAGGACCAGAACCTCAACAGGACTGTGACTGCCAATCTCAACCAGGCCATGCCCATCATCCTCACCAACAGGTTTCCTTTCCTTTTGCTTTGCCCTCAGGGGGACCAGGTGGTGCTCAGCACAGGGGCTGGCCAACATCATTCTGTTCATGTCCCAGGATGCTGGGTTATACAGCTGGTTTTTGTGGGTTAAAACCAGGGGTCATTGTATATATTGCAATCTTTTCAGTAAATTGTAATTCTGACTTGTAATCTCTCAAGTCAGGTTTGTTCATTCCTCTGGTTTATCTTCAAACCAGCACAGATAAATCTTTACTCTGGTGTGAAAAGATGGGAAGGCTTGCTCCAGGAAGGTTATGGGCAGGGAATGTTATTAATCTTGTGTCTGAAACCAGTTTATTTTCAGTGGTGAGAAAGAAATGAGTGGTTTGATTTCCTTCTTTCAGTGTGTCATGGTTTAACTCCAGCCAGCAACCAACCAATGCAAGCCGTGCTTTGAGTATTGAGGTGCTCTGTCCATTGTGTTTAATGCCAGGAAGGGAGAGGCCCTTTGTCCAGATCTTAGGCTTGGTGGGGATTGGAAATTAGAGAAAGCTGGTAGCTAAATGTTTTCCTTCTTGTCAGGACCTGTGGTCAAACAGCTGGCAGACTCTATAAAGGATCAGGTGCAGATTTGTCCCTCATGGTGTGGGACAGCACATCTGCACTGCAGTCTGTGTGCACAACATGGCCATGAGGTGCCTGACTCAGCGAACTAAGGTTTTCATGCCCACGTGGGAGTAGATAAAGTGTTCTTGGGAAAGCTGGATCTCTTGGCATGTGTGACAGAGTACTGCCAGCCTCTGGGGACAGGGCTGAACCTCACTGCTTGTCTTGTACACAGGCCAGGTTTGTGCAGGTGCAGAGCTCTCTCTGTCACTGCCCCTGCAGACCCTGCGGAGTTACCAGTGCTCCCACCCAGGGAGAGGCTGTGGTGTGAAGCTGCACCGTGTTAGCTCACAGGATTACAGAGAGGGTTATGGAGGAGAGACTCTAAATGCTGAAAACACAGCACTCCAGTCGGCAGCTGTGCTTCCTGCCAGGGCAGTCATCGAGGTTTGAGGCACGGTCGTAGGAGATGGGGCTCAGCACAGCCCCCTGCATCTGCCTTGGTCCTCTTCTCTTCCTTGTCTGCCCTGCCCTGAAGGACTCTGGCCACACATCAGTTTCTAATGTAGGAGAGTTTTTTCCAGGATCAGATTTGTAGGCCTCTGTTTCCCCTCTTGCTTTCAGCTGCTGGATATATGGGTTCAGAGGTGAGGACTTCGTGCTGGCTCCTCTGGTGTACAGATGTAGCTCCAAAGACTTGCAGGACAAAGGCAGCCTCCAATGGCTTTGCAAACCAACTTCTATGCAGCAAAGACCATCTGCAGTGCAATCAAAGTTACTTATTGTGTTTCTTTCAAAAAAGTTCCCACTGTCCAAGTTGGAATTAGACAGCAGAATAATTTTCTCTTATGTGGGAAAAGTTGGTGCTTCTCTATGGGGTGAAGTAAAAATAGATCATCCTGACTTGTTGCATATTGCACAATTTCCTGTATTTTGTTCCCTTTGGAAAGGTTGTTTGGAAAATAAAATGCTCCTTCTTAGCTGGATGGACGGCATGAAGATGGGTGGAGAGAAGGCCAGGCTAACAAATCCTCTCACTTCCCATGAGGCCAGCTGAAGTTTAGCATGTTCTGGGAATGCCAACAACCTGGTTGGCAGGCAGGCAATGGGTGAAAGAGGTTGGAATATACATTTTTTTTTTTTTATTCCAGAGTTAAAATTGAACAACCAGGTTATTAGACTTCTAATCATTGTGGTCCCAGCAGCTGGGATTGTACATCCTGCCTATAAGATGGGCACTCTGGAGCAAGTGGGGCTACACTAACACAAATAACATAGCACTGGGATATAGTGCTCCTCCTCTGACTGAAGCTGGGAAGGCCTGTGCAGTCCTGGCAGTGCAGGGTGATACATGACATTAGGTCTGAGCAGCTGTCTAGTCCATCTCCTCCTCAGCCAGACCTCAGCCCCCTCCGCTGCCGTAATCCAGATGTAATCAATCTGGCACTCTCAAATATTTATGAACCATTGATGGATTTTTTTGAAGTTTGAAGTTGTAGCTTTCATAGAATTTGGTTTGATTAGCTGGAAAGTCAATATTTTCACTGCTCTGTGGCTGAGCAGCATTAATTCCAGCCCAGGCAGCAGCAATAACAGCACTGCAGTGCTAATGGCTCTCTGCCTGCACCGGCTGGTGTTTAAGCAATCTGGGATGAGCTTGGAGCATGAGGAGGAACCTTAGAGAGGTGATAATAAAGTAGTACAGCTCGTGGTGAGAACTGGCAGAGGCAGGTAAGGAAAAGGCCTATAGCAATGTTTGGGAGCCTGCAAGGTGAGGTGTTGAGGCTGCCTTTCTTCGAAAGTCATCTCTTCCAGCACATCCAAACAAGGTGGATTGCTTTGCACCACAGCTCCCATTAACTTGTCTTAAAAGAATAAGGCACCTTCAGCAGAATGAATGAGAACCTCATGGGACCAGACCTTTATTCTTTTTAGTTGTTACCAATAGGAATTTGATAGGTGAGCCAAGTTATCCTTGTCTTTGCAGATGATGGAGAAAAGCCATGAGGGAATTGTATGAGTTCAGCAGAGGCACGATCACTATATCTTTGTGTCACTTTATGCCACAATAATCATTGCTTGCATTGGAGAGCCCACCTCTCTCTTTCATGTCTATAATAGCCGTCCTGTTCCAAATAACCTGTTCCAGTCCTGTTCCAAAGTAACCAAACAACTCCCATGCTAATTTGATATGACTGAACAGGCTGATTGAGAATTCATAAACTCTCCACTGTTAGCGTGGGCTGCAGACGGAGCTTTCTGTGCCCTGAGGGCGTATAACTGAGATATTTGAGTCACACATGACAGTGAACGTGTCTGCATCTGTCAGGGTCTGGATATTTCAGTGTCATCCCAGGGGTTAAGTGCCTGCAATGGCAAGTCATGTTCTAGAGTATGTCCCTTATGTCATGGTGCATTTCTGTCAGACCAGGCAGCAAGAAGAAACCCATCTGTTTGCAGCAGGAAACGTGTCTGATAACCTGTGCTCCCTGGGCAGCAACAACTCAAGGTGGGCTGAGGAGGTTCTGCTGCATATGAAAGAGATCAGCCCTCAGGATCTGGTGGTGCTTTGCAGGGATCCATGTACCATGCCCAAGACTCCATCCTGGGAAGCAGCCTTAGTTCTGCTGGTGAGGCTACAGGGACATGAGGGCCAAGGCCTTGAGTCAGCTTTCTCCTGGGTCTCTGAATCAGGAGCTGGGAGGCAGGGGACCAGCTTGGTGTGGTTATGGTAATGGGATTACAGAGCACTTGGGGTCCAGAGCATGTTTTGGAAAGAGCTTCTTACATGTTGCAGGGCTGTCATATTGCTGTGGTCTAGCTGAGAGGTGACAAAAGGCATGAAGAGCTATGTCTGTGCTGCTGTTCTCAGGCTGGGATGAGCTGACATCCTGGTGTTAATAGTGTGCATCACAGGTGCTCTGACATAGTAGCTTAACGGCAAGGGATGTGAGGAACCTAAGAACTGAACAGACTGTGCCAGTGGCACACTAACCCCTGGCTTCCAGTGCTCAGGGCCGTTCTTGAGGTGAATTTACATAGCCTGTGTCTTCCATTCAGCTCCCAGTTGACCTTGTCTAAGTTCTAGGGTAGCCTTGTGGCATTGGCATCTGTGTGAATGCCAGAAGCGATGGCAATCCTGCTTTAAACCCCGGAGGCTTTTTGGCAGTGTTAATGATACCCAAGCTCTTCTGAAAGAGAAAATGTGATGGCAGGCTGTGGAGCCTCACCTGACTGCTCCAAGGTTGCCAGATGCTGTGAGCTCTTAGTTTGAAGGAGTGTGTATGGATGTACATGTATAGCCCATCCTTCACGAGAGAAACTGAACAAAGTGCTGGTGAGAGAGATGGCAGATCCTCGCAGATTTATGCTGATTGTGGAGGTGCTAATGCCTTGCTTTTGCAGCTTGATCTTGCTGCTGTCTTTTGTGCTGGCTTATAAATACAAGCCAGTTCATCCTCTTTGTTTCTTCTGGTGACCTTTCTTTAAATTTGGTCAAGTTCCTGATGCATGGGTTGTCTTGTCCCTCACCATGAAGAGACCTGCCCTGGGATGACTCCAACTCTCACTCTGATTTCTGCTGCAATGTGTTATTTCAGACTTTATTTTGGAGGAATAAGACTGCATTCAATCATGCTCCACAGGGTGCTAAAAGCCCATGCTCTGGGTGATGCTCTGTGTAATCTGCCTTGTCAATACCCATTGCTCACATCCACACCAGTGGAAAGGGTTTTGCCAGCTGACTGGGTGCTTCTGAACCTGAAGTGTGATGCTGACTTCTGTTCCATGACCTGATTCTCCTGCTTTCACTTCAGGTGTTAGCTTCCCACTCTGGATTCTTGGACCACATGGCAAAAGATGTGCCTCTGGGAGATGCTGACCCAGTGAATGCGATAAGGATTCCCTCATTACAGGTGAGGGAAGTGTCGCTGTACAAAGGAGCTGTAGTGGGCAATGTCATCTAGTCCTCTACCATAGCTGTTGGATCATGGTTCCCATTAGTCACCTCCATAGGAGCCAGATCAATCCACTGCTATTTTGCAGTCTTCCCTGGAATTGGCTGCCGAAGGAAAAGAGATGTCACTTACTTGGAAATTCTGCTTTCTTATCTTGAGAGTAAATGAACTTAGCAGGAACATCAGAGTTCCCAAGGCCTCAAGGTCCAGTTTCCCACCAGCTCACACTGAGATAAACAAAATGTGTGGTCAAAGGGGAAAGCCTAAGGATCCTGTTGAGAATGGCTGCAAGCATCTCTTCCCTGCAGGCTATAAATGTAGCTCACTGCAGGGGCTTGGCCATGGCTTTCCATAAAAAGAGCCACATCTGGAGATGCTGGCTTATTATTTTTGCAGGCACCTTTCCTTTCCTTGCTTCCAGTGGCAGACTCCGCTGGAAGATGGGAAGTCCTTGTCTTGCACAGGCAACAGGTTAAAACAGTGTGAGTTGTCACAGGGGGAGAGGGAAGGTCACTTGACAGCACAATCGGGTGTGGCTGCTTATCAGGAGGGTCTAAACGGGCAGTTGAGACAACTTTATGAAACATACCTGGTGTGCACAGCAGTCAAATGTAGCATGTGCTTGGCTGTCATCATTAGCATGATTTGCTGCTGGCACAGGAACGCCTTTCCTGCTGAAAGCAGCTCTCGAAAGAGGCAATCAATGTGCCAGTTGTGACAAGGTGACAGTGATGCAGTAGATAAAGAGCAGCCTGGGAGTCAGAATTCATGTCTTCTGATCCTGTTCAGGACCTTTGGGCTTAATACAGATTCTGTTTGCAAGCTGCTCGGAAAGGGATCTCTGAGTAGACGTCTGACTAATGCAACGTGCTGCTACTCTGTCTTGAACCCTCCACAGCACTGCCATAGGGTTAAGACCAAGAGGCCACAGGTCCCTGTAGCATCAGTAGCCCTTGATATGCAGGAGTAGCGAAGCGAGTCCCTGAAAACTTGTTCTTTCTGTTTGGACACTTGTTCTTAGACAGCCGATTATCCCTGCTGGAGAAAAACCTGGCTATTGTATCTGCCTGGCTAAAAAAGCAGACGATTTCTTGAGATACCAACATCTAGTCTTGTTTTCTAAAAGAACCTGCTGTTCTTTCCACCTTCGTGCTGCCTGTGAATTTAGTAAGTTTCCTTTCTGCTCCTTCATTCAGGTCAGTAGCAAAAGCTCTGAAGATGGTGGGCATGTGACAGGCTCCTACAAAATCCAGTTTGTCAACATGCTCTTCCTTTGTAGCAGAGGAAACCGCTTATATCTGCCTTCTACACATTGCTCCCTGAGCAGTTTTATGCCTGCCTTGTTGCTGTTTCTTTTAAGCCCACACCTCCCTTGCTTATAGGAATGGCAAACTGGACAGCATCAGAAGCCCTACTGAGTGGAGGTGTCTGACAGGCAGTGCTCTGCCGAAGGGCTGTTAGGTTGCTGCAGGAGGGAGATAGATGGGCTTGGCGTGATTTGGTCTTGACAAATCCGTATCGGCTGCAACTCATCTCCTTGTTATCTCATTGATTTTTTGGAAGGCTTGCAATTAGGTCTTCAGGGAAAGAGGGCAGTGTGTATGAAGGTATGACAGCTTCCTACCTGCAGTACACACGTCGTGCTGTTGGCCACTGCCCCTGAAGTGTCTCTCCCGGACCCCAAATGGCTTGTTGCTCCTCAGCACCCCAGTGGTGATGGGGTGGGTGTTTGTACGTGTCCCCCTGGTGGTGTTTTGTCACACCCTAGTGGCTTGATTGCATGGTGGCAATGGGTGTGGTGCTGCCTCAGGCTTCGGGACACTTGTTTTTCACTCTTCTTTTGAAAGAGTGGTCTTGGGTTTCAGTCCCCCCTTGCTCACAACGTCCTGGGTGTCTCCTTTCAGTCACTGAGAGCATTCAGTCCCAGGTCATCTCACACTGCAGCAGCCCTTTGGGTGCTGAGTGGAGGGTGAGTTTGGCTGTGCTGCTGTAGCAGCAATTACTTTCTCCTGTGTTAAAAATGATGCTGCTTCTTTCCCCCTCCTCTCTCATGACAAGACTTGGCTATGGAAAGGCAGGATGAGATGCAATACCCTTTCCTCTGAACTCCCACAAAAAACTTTACAATGCCAGAAAGTGACTCACGACAGTGCCAGCAAAAATGGCAGCTCCAATGCCTGCCCACCTGGGGGAAGGTTTAGCTAAGACAGGTTATTTACTTACTCTTCTGTGGGATCACATGTGTGGTGCTGGGTGAGATTCCCATAGGGGGGATCTGCCGAAGGATTGAGGGCATGAACCTGAAGCCTAGTGCTGGCTCAGCACTATTGTAGGGAGGGATTGGGGGTGGATAGGGACACTGGTAGATGATACTCGTGACAGCTGAGAAGTGATACCTGGTGATGGTTTTGTGCTTTGCCAATCCTGGCCTCTTCAGGTCACAAAGCAGCAAAGGGATGCACAAAGCCAGCTTTGTAATGAGGGTGTTCATAGCAGGAGATGTTCTGACTGGCGGCGAGGCCCATCTCTCAGACCTGGAAGTGACTGGATCCCGGGGCACGGGGGCAGCAGGACAGAGGAGAAGGTCATCCCTCTGTTCTTTAGAGCCTCAGAAATGCAGCTGAATCTGGGGCAAAATATCTGGGCTGTGCTTGCTTTATTTATGGTTTTTCCTACCCATGTCTCTGATCATGCACTTGAGTAGAAACTCGATATATGTCTCTACCAGTGGTCCAGATTCCCCCAGAGAAGGCTGAGATGACTGGTAGACTTGCTCTGCCAACAGTGTCAAAAGAAATGTCAGCAGCTTCATTCAGGGTCACTGAACCTTCCTGCTGTCCACTGTGGGGTCACTTTGTGGATGCTCATATCCTGGGCTTGCTCTGGGTTTTTCTCTCCTCCTTAGCCACTGGAGAGTGAGTAGAAATTCTGCAGGTATCAGCCACTGGGGAAGGAAAGCACTGGAACACTTGAAAAGCAATTAATACTTGCCAGCACAGGCCTAGCAGTGCATTGTTCTTTCCAGTCACATTCCCTGCCTCTGGCCCCCTCACCACCTGCTGCACTTTGTGGGTTTTCCTTTATCAGTTGCTTTTCATTTTCACTTGAACTGTTGGTGAGAGCTGAAGTGAAGTTCAGATTAAGTTGCAGCTGAGATGTGCTTTGCTGGGGATTATGGAGCTGGCTGTGTGTAGCTGACAGGTAGGGCAGGAGGAACAGAGTTTTTTAGCAGGCAGAAGCCTCTGACTTCCAGGGCTGAAAATGGTGCTCCCAGGCTCCACTCTGCACTGATGTAACCAATACCACTTCCTTTATGGAACTGGTTCGTTCTGTCTAAATAGGATAACTGGACTGTGCTGACTCTCCTGGTAAATTGGAGCATCTGGGCTAGCCCAGAGAGCTGTCAGCACTGGTGGAGACTCAGGCAGCACCTGGGGAAGGGTAAAGTCTTCTTCCACTGCTGCATTTTGATCTGATGCTGGTTTTAGGTGTAGTAGAGAGAAAAAAAAAAATAAAAATCAAGGCTTTGACGTATATCTCAGCTTTTTTAATTGTTTGGGTGAGCTCAGTTTCTGTAATTGTTTCCTTTAGGAAACTCCCCGGCTATGCCTGTCGAGGAGATGCATCACCTGAGGATTAAAATGCAATTGCCTTGAACTGGGAGGCAAAACAAGCCAGAGACAGCAGCTGCTCTGGAGGGAGAGCTTGGGCACCAGCAAACGGACATGTAGGGCTGGCCTCAATCTGTGGACTGTGCTGTGTTAAAATAGCCAACACTGAGTGGCTGTTTCTTTCAAAATGTTAAAAGTATCCCAGCTTCTCCACAAATCCAAGAGATGCAACCACAGTTGCCTAGCATGAATGTGGATGACTGTCCTCCTTCAGAGCCCTGGTGAGAGCTCTAATGCTTGTGTTGTGTTGATAGTTTAGGGACTCTTACAGAGAAAATTGCCTGAGTCTTTAGTTTGGCAGCTGGGCTGACCCAGGTGGGATGTAAGCCAATGGTTCAGGGTGCTCTTCTCCTTTTGCTGGCAGGGTGGTGATCCGACCACATCCATTGCCCTCATGGAGGCAGAAGGCCCAGCCCATGAACTTGTAAGTGATTGACACTGCATATTTTGAGCAGACTGTCATGCTTTACAAAGGGTCCTCCAGAGGTGTGAGAGACTCCCCCATCCCAGGGTGGAAAGGCCTCGCTCTCAAGCTGGGCTAAGGCCTCCCACTTTCCCCATCTCTGGAGCTCGATGGGCTGCAGTGTTGCCCTGCCATCGTGCCACAGGACTGGGGTTATATTGCTGCTGCTGTGTAACACCAGCACAAAGAGCAAAGCGAGGCTGTACCTTCATCTGCCCCTCGTGTCACTGCAGCCCATTGCCAGGTGCCAGTGGCATCCCCTCTCTCTGAGCCATGGCTGATGGAAGCCTGATTTCCACCCTGCCACATCCAGACCTTTCTTTCCCTGCTGCTCTCATCTCCCTGAGTTTCTCCAGGAGGAATTCAACCAGGAGGCCTGTGGTTGCTGGAAGTACTGCTATTTTCAGAGCTGTATTCTCCCACCTTACCTGTTCCGAGCTCCCAGTGTTACAGGCACAGCCTTGCCTGCCACATGCTTCCAGCTCTGGGATGCACTCGGCAGGAATGCTGCACAGCTTAGCAGTGGCCAAGGTGATCTCTAATAGCATCTGTGTGTGGTTGAGATAGTGCTTATCAGTCTGGAGGACAGTAAAGGAGTGAGCAGGCCTGACCTCCAGAGCATAAATGAGACTAAAACTTCATACCTGAATCTCTCAGATCTATCAGATCTCCCTCCACTTACAGAAACATGAAAAAAAATCAGTGAATACGACAGTGAGGCGCTGGAAGACGCTTGGTGGAAAGATGGTTGTGCTAACGGAGAGCAGTGAGAGGTAGAGTGGTAAGTGCAGCCACGAAAGATGCTATAAATTGGGTCCTGCGTGCCATGATGATGAGCCACTGTTGCAACATATGGCAGCCAGTGTGGGCTGTGAAGTCTGAGCCCCTCGGCGGGTGCCTACTGCCACCCAAAATGGCTCACAGCCATCTGCTGTGACTACCCCCCTCCCACCTCCTGCTGTAGGCAAGGCCTGAGCCTGCGTTTCCTGCTTGGAGCCTTAGAGCAGCCACATCCTTCTCTTGGAAGAGTTTGGAAAGCTGTAAACCCAACTGTTTCATGTAAACCTTCATGTCAACAGCATGTCCGTGTGTTGGAGATGTTACAGATGCTTCCTTGCGCTCCTCAGCAGGGAGGGATGAGGGTGCTGCAGGAGCAGCAGTCCCGAGAGTTAGTGCCCAGGCTGAAATTCCTCAAACAAGGGATGACAGTGAATGTTTGTTTAAAATTCCCTTCCATCTAATCTCCACAGATGCTAGTGAGATAACAACATTTTTTGTGGGGTTACCGAGCAACCAAAAAATATTTGGGTCAAGTTGAGCTGTTTACATTCGTCTTGGTTTATCCGTCTAGTGGGGAATGAAACAAGTTTCTTGTTAAGTTTTTCGCCCTTCATTTTATTTTTATCTTGGTGCTTTGTATAAAAAGCGTTCCATGTGAATCATGGATATTATGATTTCAGTCATGATGAAGGCCTTGTGATATCTCTGTGCTGTGGTGGTGGTGGTACACGAGGGATGAGTAAGCTGTGTGCAGTGCAGTGAGACCCAACCTGGTGTCTGTCTCCTGCACTCCTTGGCCTTCTGGTTTTGAATGGAGAGGCCCCAGTTTGTGAACTGGGGATGGTAACAGGAGTACCTGTTAAACTCCTGTCTTCTAATGGGGTACCCAGTGCCCCAGGGATTCACAAGTAGTTCTCCAGTCTGTCTGTGAAAATGTTCTCGAGGAACCAGACCTGTTCTATACACTCATATTATGTTCTCATGGTCTCCTCACTTTCTGATTCAAAGTGAAGGTATAAATAACAACATGTCATTCAAAAGTCAGTTTCTGCTTTTTGTGTGATCACAAAGTCCTGGTAAAGAAACTTACTGAAGGGTTGGTTATGCTGGCCCTGGTCTTGTGGAAGGCTTAGTTGTCTATGGTCTATTTTCATCCTAAAAAGCATCATTTGATTGAAGATTGTCACACAGCTATAGAGGAATATTCTACGCCTATCCCAGTGAATTGGCCTCTCTCATTTGTGATCTATGTCCTGGGGCTCTGTTGGTCTCATGGGATTAAAATGATGGAGTCTGGAAAGCTAGAAATGATCAACCATCACCAAAAGAGACTGCCCTGTGTGTGAGCCCTCTGTGCTCACCAGTGTCTCCCTTTTGGCCTCTTTGGAAGCGCTGCCATAGGAAAGGAATGGCCTGGAGACAAATGATGCTGCACCAGCTCCAAGGAAGTGTTAGGTCTGGCTCAATAATCTGAAAGTCCTGTCTGTGATTAAAGTCAAGGATGTTTTCCTAACAGCCCGGGCCTGCCCCATGCACAGAGCTTGTGGTGCTGCCACAGGGCTCTGGGTAAGCTGTGGATGCTTCCAGGGATCCCTGGGGCTGCCACGGGAGGCCAGTGTGTTGCATGTCCCTGAATGGAAAGCAGGTCAGCAGTGAGGAGCAGGTCTTTGTGGGCATTAGCATGTTGGGAGTGTGTGTGTGTAAAATTTAGGGAATGAAAAAAATCTGCAGCCAAAGCTGTGTTTTATCCTCTCCTTCCCAATATGTGCTGTGAAGGGAAGAAGGGGTCTTCAGGGACAGCAGGGACAGATCCTTCTCTGGAGCAAATCTTTGTAGCTCTGTTGATTTAGCTGGCACTTCACTGATTAATACCAGTTGAGAATCCAGGCTGGAGTGTTTTGTATGCTTGTAAATAATTGAATGCCCTGTGAGTACAGTGATGTAAAGGAGGATGGGAATAAAGCAGAGACTCAGAAATTTTAGGGTTTTTTTGGAATGAGGATTTTATGTGGAAACATACTGGCATCTTGGCTGTGAGGCACTATGGTTGAGTGTGAGGGGGTTCTCACTGTAATTATAAGGACTAGAGCTGGAGAGCTGTTGAAACTGTGAAAAATGGCAAACACATGTAAGATGGGGAGAGGGAGGCTGCTACCAGCTGTTTCCCCCTCCCACTGCCTGACTAGATTTGATAAATATGCATTATTTTTTAATAATAAAAATGAGTCCTAGTTCTGGCAAGGTGCTAAGTTGACAAACCTGGAGATTAAAGCCCTTGTTATCCTGTGTGCAGTGGGAACAGCACAGGCTTCCCCTGTGTGCCAAGGGATCCAGTTAATGTGCCGCTGCCTCGGTGGAGGCCAAGAGGTGTGACTTGTGGTGATGGTGCTTTGTGGTGTGGGCTACAGGCTCTTTTTACACACTGGCTGCCAAATCCCTGCCTCTAAAAGATGGCTTTTCATGGCAGGGGTTGGTGGGAGCTGATGTTGACCTGTCCTTCCTCGCTGGTCTGGGAGCAGTTCCCAAATTCATGGCTCTCCTGTTTGCCCCTGTGTAACACAGCTGTGACAGCTCCAGCCCCTGCTCCCAGGGCGATGTGAGATTAGGAAACCAATTGCTGTGTTTAAACCCATCTGCACTGTGATTTAGGGACAAGATACAAGCCAAGTCAGTGGCCAGTGAGCTGGTGACAGCCCTGGGCTGTGAGGCAGGCGCTCCAGGGAGCCTGGATGGAGGGCTGCTGATATGCAGATGTGAGCTTCAAAGCCTGGAGGCTTCCCAGGAGCTCCTAGGGGAGGAGATGAAGCTGTCAGGTCTGGAAGAAGGCCTGCAGATCATGTATGAAACTCCTAGAGCTGTGTGTTATGCGTGATCTGGCTCACCTGGCAAGAGGGGCTGTACCTGCCTTTTATCTCCTCACAAACCAGGAAGAGTAAAATGCAGACATTTGGAGAGAGTTAGTCCTCTTTCTATAGAATAACACCTAAATTCCAGAAAGATCCATGTGTTTAGAGCTTATGGGCTTGTCTCTTTACCCATCACAGAGTAGGAATTAATGTCCCTAATTTCTCATCCCCCTCGTGAGCCGAGGCAACTGTGCAGCACAGAGGCAGGAGCTGGCTCTGCCTGCTTGCAGGAGCTGCTGCCATTTTGTGTCTCACTCCACTCAGCCTGCATGATGAATTGCTGTGCTCTGCCTCTCGGGGAGGCTTTATAGCCTTCTTTTCTTTGTCACTGTCTTTAACTTGAAATAAAAGCCAATCAGGAATGAATGAGGGGTTTGTGCTGAGTGTGGGGCAGTGCGATAGTGGCAGCAGGTGCCCTCCATTTCTGGGACGATGGGCACAGCTGAACACCATAAGCCATTTTTATCCGGGGCTTGGACTTTTCTCACTGTAGTATTTATCAGTTACCTATTCACTCCCTTGCAAATCACTTTCTTCTGCACTATACTCTTGTGTGCTGCCTGATCTCTGCTCTGCCACTCTCTTGGTTGGGGCAGCCTGCTTAGTGGTTGGCCCCCAACATTTGCCCAGGAGGGATTCAGGTGGGAATGAAGGAATACAGAGTGTTGAAGTCAAGATTAAGATGTGCTGGGTGACAGATCCGTCCTGAAATCACATGGATAGATGCCCTTGGGACAGTGGTGCAGCTGGAAGTGGCAGGAGCAGGAGGGATGGTGCTCTGAGGGCAGACTGCAGAGCCCTCCAAAATCCCAGGTGTGGCACACAGTACTGCTGGGAGCCAGGTGCTTTGCCTCCTCACTGCTACCTGTAGCATATGGAGAATGCTTTGTGAAACTTGACAGGCAAGTGGCAGCAGGCCAATATTTAGGGGGGCTGCAGAGGTGGTCTGACCTGGAGCTTATCTGATCACTCCCTGCAGGGATAAAACTAGAACCTGTGGGGAAATGTCCAACAGCAATTACTAGAGAACACAAAGCTGGGAAAAAAAGTCAACCCTTGCCCCACAGACTCATTCCAAAACATATAATAAAGGTTACTCAGACAACCTTAATACCTCCAGAACTGAGACCTTGAGAACCACCTAGAGAGTAAGGAACTAGCGATGGTCTCAGCTGCTGGCCATGAGCCCTGCCCACAGAGTAAGGTGCTTTATCCCTCACCTTGATTTCACTCAGCTGGCATCAGGTTCAGCTCAGAGACTTATTGCCCCCTGGGAGGGTTCCGGTAAGTCATTGATACAGCAATGAAATATTTATTTTGTCAGCAGCCACCAGGGAAACTAAATTTCCAAACAAGCCAGCCCTGTGTGGGTAGTCCCAGAAGGACACCTGAAGCAAATGTTGAGCTCCACGACAAGCATTTTTGGGGTTATTTTTTATTGCACTGGGGCCTAGGGTGCAAAGCTGCATGTTGCAGGAGTGCCCACCTTCCTCTGGAAGTCCCTGCTAGTCCCTAGGCCAGGGGATTGCAATCTAATTTAAATATGTCGAAATGGAACTGGATAACTAAATCATCCCCACAACCTTCCTCAAACAGCAAAGACCTGAATTCTTTCTAGTGACCAGAGTGAAATACCAGTGAGAATTCTATGCCTGAAACATTACTGTTAGGGCATTGCCTTGGCAAGGTAGGAAAATGGCAGGAAAATGGCAGAAAAATTGAACCGCTTTCAAACCCTTCTTTGTCACTTGTGGTTTACCTGCCTCAGGCTTTCCCAGAGGTCTGCCCTGCTCCATGAGCTCCCCTGGGGCACATCAGGCTCATCCTGGGGTCACTGGCCAAGGCTAGGGACTGGGAGGTAGGAACCAAGAGTCTGGTGTGTGGACCTCCACAAGCTCCTCTTTGTGGCCTCTGTGGCTTCATCAATGAGAAACTTTTCGGAGTCCCTGGGACCAACCCCACACCATCCTTCCCCCAGGAGAGGGACAGTGCAGTGTCTCCGCCCAGTTTGGTCTTATGTTAAAGCATGATGTTAAACCAGGAGCCAGACTTCAGGGGCTGCTCTGGACTGACTGATGACAGTGCTGTGGAGGGCCAGGAGGGGCTGGGGTCTGTCCTTGTGCTTCTGCCCATCTCTGAGGCCTTGGCAACCCATTAACCATGGCTTGCTTACTGCTGGAGAGGTGGTGGAAAGGAATGGAAGCTGTAGAAAAGCAAAGCTGCTATTGAAATAGCCTACTGAAATGTTCAAGTGGTGACTTTTTCGTGCCTACGTGTTTTAGGGGCACTTGTAAGAGCACTATTTAAATTTAGAAGAAGAAAAAAGAAGAGCGAGATTTCTAATCTATTATTCATTCATGAAACATCATTTCAGTGTAAAATAAAATATTTCCCTTTTCCACCTCATTCTTAATATACTCTCTTCTCTCTCCTCCCCCTTCCCTCAACCCCGCAGTGCTCCAGGGAACAGTATGTATGAAATTATTTTATAAAATCCAATAAGAATTTTAATCTGGTCAACATCATTACAGGAAAGGAAAGTGATGGAGCTTTTCTGATGCATAAGAAAAAAAGGCATGTAAAGGAAAAAAAAAAAAAAGATGTAAGCATGCCGGTGTAAAAAGAGG
>JAWWEU010000017.1:20668455-20706911 GCA_035583155.1 Acropternis orthonyx
ACAGAAACTGCAGCTGCTGAGGCTCCTCTCCGTCTTCCCTCTTTCAGATTAAATGTGAACTTCTAAATCTGCCAGGATTTAGTGGGAAGGACGAGTGGAGGGAAGGACGGGGAATGTGAGAGCCTCACTCTGACCTCGGTTCGTTGCCACGGTCTGAAACACAGAGCCAGGCCAAGTGATAGGAGTGATTGATGTCTGTGCAGGTCAGAACCCCTGCAGGAGAGGAGCAGACATACCAAGCCCTAAAAGTAATATACTGTTGACTCCAAGGGATTTGCAAAAGCCTTAAGGAATGAATTCTTGGAATAACATATTTTTGCCATTGAGTTCCCTTGGAAGAGTGCAGGAGGGGCTGGCTACCTGACACAACCATCCCTCGCCAAGGTCAAAGTGGTTGTTGTGGATGAGAATGGAGCTCTGGAGATGAGCACCACCCTCTGAGGAACCCACACATCAAGGAGGGGAATGTAACTTCTGAGATCGACACAGCTACTGGTAGAGATGCCCATCTCTTCACTGTTGAGAATTCTGCCTTCCTTGGGGAAGCAGGGACCAATGGAGCAACCCCGGATCCTTGTGCTTTTCTCATTCTACTGGGACGTAGAATTGTCCTGGAGGATGGGGGATGTTTTTGATACAGTTCAGAGAAGCAGGGATGGGAGCTTTACCTCTTCAGGAAGAAGGTGCCTTATGTTTTCAGGCTGGAGACAAATTGAGGTTAAGTGGTGGCTGAGCTTACTGAGAGAGTGGCAGGAGTAGAGCAGGGATTGGCAGGGCCACAAACTGCCCTACAAAAGATGACTGAATCCTACCCTGGGGCATGAGGTGCCTGTGGGGACTATCCCCAGCCAGGGTAAATCACAGAAATGTTTCTAGTGACAGCACTGACTTACATCAGGCTTGGAGCCTGGAAGTGTTTAAAGCCAGGCTGGACAGGGCTTGGAGCAACCTGGTCTAGCGGAAGGCGGGGAGTTGGAACGAGACGGTCTTTAAGGTCCTTTCCAACCCAAACCAGTCTGTGATTTTATGTGTTGCAATTCATCACCTCAACTGTTCCCTCTGTGCAGTGGTGTCCTTCTGCATGGTGGTGTCCTGTGTGCCTTGTGGGTTCCTGTGTGGCAGGGCCCCATGAGCTGGAGCCTCCACTCTCTGCTGGCAGATGGGTTAAAATAGGAGTTGAAACATTCAGTGCTTTGGAAAGAAAAATAAACTCCCAGGCAAGTGCCAACTGCAGCAGCCATTTTGGCAGAGCACCGTGGTGCAGGGGGATGGGGCAGCAGCCTCCTGGTCCGTGGGAACATCCATAAGTGGAAACAGCCCTGGCCCAGGATGGCCGCGCTCGCAGCCCATGCAGCAGCGCCCGGGCCGCGTGGCCGGAGGCAGGCAGAAGGTGCCCTGCCCACGGCGCAAGGGCTGGCACCTCCCCTCCTCCCCGTGGTATTTTTTTGCCACCCTCAGAGTACACACAGACACACATCGTACGGCTCTGACGTTATTCTCCTTTGGTTGTTGCGAAGGGCTCAAAAATGCCCATTTTAGGGTTTTTGTATTTTTGGAGCCAGACAGAAAAATCTTTTCATGGTCAGCGACAAGCAGCTTATGGGAAACAGATGAACAATACCCCCAGGAATTTCTCTTATTGCTGCCTGTGTTTAAAATATAAAGTTAGAGAGGGAAGGGGGGAAAAAAATAAAGATTTTTGGGCTGAATTCCAGTGGAGCGCTATGAGAGAGTCTCTGCAGCTCTCCCTGTAAGGTTGCAGAACTCAGATGGTAGAAGTGGGCATAGAAAGCTTGGCTGGGCACAGATCTGCTGGGAAGTTGCTGATCCTCTCAGGCAGGGGGTTTGGTCTTTCCTGGAGCTCAGAAAGAAACGGCAAGTGAACCCTGAGGCCAGTGGCCATGGAAGGCTCTTCATGGTGGACCCAGCCAGGCCTGGTGGCTCTTTCCAGAGGGGACTATGTCCCTCTGATTTTTTCCACTGTGGAGAACTGATCAGCTTCCAGACAGGATGGTGGTGATGGAGGACTTGGTGAGCGCCCTCAGCCACTGCCGGTGCCTGCAACGGGGCTGACCTGCCTGGCTGCCACCTTTCCCAGAGCTGCAGATGTGGCTGTGTAGGTCCTACAGGATCAGTGCCTGTACCTGCCTGGTCCCACAGCTGGAGCTGATTTTTAAGACCTGTGCTGCTGCCTGCAGGTCTGTGCTGGTTGTGTCTGTAGGCAAAAGCCATGCCCAAAGGTGGGAAGGGAGAGCTGCAGCTCCCTGTAATAGATCACAGGAGGGACTGATGGCCCAAGTGGTAAATAAATCTTGTGGGTTGGCTGATATAACAAAGCACTTGACCTTTGTCCTGGTGGTTTATTTTGTAATCAGTGCCCAGCGATTGATTTATGGGATAATCAATCTCTCTCCCTTCCTCTGGCCTTGGCATTGCCTGTGCCATAGTCCTTGCTTTTGAGGGATGACTCCAGGCTACAAACAGCACACAGGGATAAGACTGCCTACTCCTGCCCCCTTCTCTTCCCCATGCCCAGCTTGGGAGAAGACGTGCTGTTTACAGCCCCATCTACCCAATGAATGTTTATCAAGTTGCTCTCTGGCAGGAGCAGTCCTCTCCACCTTGCCAATCTGCAGTGCTCCTGGTCTGACAATTGTCTTCCCAGCACCTCAGTTTATAACTCCTGCAACAAATTGTCCTGAATGAAAGGCTTTCATACCTTGTGATGAATTTCCCTCACATAAATTGAGGCTGTAAGCATCCTTGCTCTTCCCAGGGTTGCTCTGCTCTGGGAAGCTGCAGTTGGAGCAGAGATGCCTGTGTGGGGGTAGAATGAATACCCAGGAGATGCTTGTCCCTGGTGTGTTCATAGCATGGCTGAGTCCCAGGGCTTCAGGCACAGAGCAAAGCCAAGAGCTGCTCAGTAACGTGCAAGTAACTTCCTCCCTGGCTATAATGACAAATTTTCCATCTTTGTGCTGTAATTCCTCTTTCTCTTGCACTGGCTTGTGTCTTCTCTACTGAGCACTATCCTACCTGACACCTGGATGCAGCTGAGCTGTGGGTTGTGGGGGCAAGCACAGGGGAAGGACCGTGGTGTCCCTTGGGATGAGACTAGCAAGGATGGGGGCTACGTCTTCCTCTGCCCTCTGGTAAATCTGTTTTTGCAGGGCCCTGGTTCCCCTCTGCTCCCTGCCTGAGAGGCTGGCAGGATCCTCACTGCTCTGGTAGCTGCTGCATGGCCAAGGCTGCCTGAGCGATTGACAGAGAACTTGGAGGGATCTCATAAATATGGCACTGGGAGGAAAGAACAAGTGAGGGAGCTCAGCATGTAGTGGGTCTGTGATGGGGAGCAGGTTCACCCAGTCAGTGATAGCCTGAGGAAGGCACTCAAGTGTCAATTCCAGCAGCATGGTGTCTGTGATAAGTCAGGATGATACAAGCAGAGGAGGAAAGCTCTGAACCTCCCCAGGCTTTACTGAGGCAGAGGCAGCATGGCCAAGGCTCTAAGTTCCTGAAAAGCTCTGGGAAATGCTTTCCAGTTTGGATAGAATTAAATTTGGGCTAATGTTTCTATCAGAGGCCCATTCTAGCAAAGTGTGCTTACTGAGACCTGCATGTCTGAGGATATAATGCCATGTACCCTGCTTTGGGCAACCATGGTGAGATGGTGGCACCAGGAGAGCTGCCTATGCTGATGGCAACCCATGGGACAGACCAAGGGGAGCTCTGGTAGATATACAGTGCTCTGAGCAGGAGGCTGCTGGGAAAGCAGAGCCCCAGCCCCTTGGAATATAGGGCCAGCTCTGTGTGCAAGGGATTTCCTTCCTAATTTGATTCTGTGAGGGGTGTGGGGCTGGACTGGCTGTAATCATCCTAGCAATGGAACCTCGTCTGTAAGGTGTTTTTAAATATTTCCTTTCTCCTTATGGAAAGTCTTTCCTTATATCTATTCTCTCAGCTTTCTCTTATTTAAGTCCATTCTTTCTTGTAATATATCATCCTTGGTCAGCCTTAAAGGCTGGCAAACCCTGAGGGAAGAGAGGAAAGAGTTACAATGTCTGAGGGACTAAAGGTTTGATTTGGATGCAACCGTATTTATTCAGTGGCAAATTACATCTTCAATCAAACCAATGCAAATCAGGCTCCCAGTTCAGTCTATTTATTTGGACTTAGTGAGTGCAGGGGGATTCATTATTTCTTGTGCTTCCTCCCATCCCACTAAGTTCATGTGCGCATGCACAGACTTGTGCACACTCTTCCCCCAAGGTGATGTGCTGTTGGGAATAGGTACATGATGATCTCTGGGTGTGGGTAGAGACTCTGTCCCTTGGGAAAGCAGCAGGAAAAACACCAGTTTGTGCCCAGGGTGGTGCACAAAGAAAGGAAGGGTTCCTCGGAGCTGCAATTAGAGCTCTCTGAATAATTCAGGTTTTCAATGTGGTGTCTGAAGTAGAACAGCTAGAAGAATGTCTCTGTGAAACTGACAGTGATCCCTTTCTCCTCACACATACCCCGAGGAAGAAACAAACCATGAAAATCCATTTCATTTGTTTGGGGTCATTTAATTTTGCTTCTTGTTTGTGCACGCTGGCTCGCTTCCTCAGTGGAAAGTGCTCTCTTTCAGAAATGTGCAGGAAAAAATAAGTCAGGTCTGAAATTTTCATTTTCATTTCTTTTTCTGAAGTTTGTCTCCAAGTTTGGCTGGTATGTCTTTGGGCTGAAACCAGCATTTTAGGGGTAAGAGGTAAGAAGTGAAAAGATAAATCCACCGCTTTTATAAACAGTTTCCCTTGCCTTCATCCCTGGATGTCTGTGTGTCTGCCCTGCCTGAGCCTGCTGTGGAACTCCTGTAGATCCTTCTGCTGTATCTCGTGCCCTGCAAGAGGGCTGGGGACTTGTCCAAGCCCTGGGTTGTGCCATGGGCAAGCCATCCATGCCATGCTGACTTGGAACACACAGCATGTGGGTAGGACACAGCCCACACATGAAAGCAGCAGTAGAGAGAGGCTTCTTCCCTTCTAATCATCCTGTTTCTGGAATAGCCATGACAGTGTTTTTGAAGAAGAACCTGCTTGTGGGTTTGTGTTTGATCTGTTCTGATGTGCCGAGGAAGCGGGGAGGTGAGTGGGTGCCCGCTGTGTGCTGCCCCACTCCTGAGCTCCCAGGTGTGTGTCCCTCACACAGCAAGGCCCTGATCCTGAACTGACCCATGCTGCTAAATTCCATAAAACTTGACCAGTAAAGCTCAGAAGAAATCTGCAAGGTCTGGACTGAAGGTGGTAAACTCTGAGGCTGGAGGTGTCTTTATGCTGTGTGTGTGTCGTCAGGGATTTTTGTTCCTGCTTGCAGCCTCCTGTTATCCTTGCCTACCAAGTCCAATCTGGATTCACTGCACAGAACGTTTTGAGCTGAAAACAGTTCAAAGCACCTCCTGGAAATGGTAGGAAAATTTTCCATGCTGAGCATAATGAGCGGTGAGTGCAGAGGAGGGACACAGCGGGAATTCCTTGCTCCTAGAAAGTCGCTCTGAGCCTGAATTTCAGTGACACGGAAACCTTGGAGGATTTAATACATGGGTCTGGATTTGTTGGTTTTGTTCACTCCTGAATTGGGTCAAAAAGCTTTGCAATTTTTTATGCATCCAAAATTGTGCATGATACTATGTCAGAAACACTGCAGCTGCTGTGTGCCTGTTGCTTCCCCAGCTGTCACGGCTGATCATATTTTTGGGACTGGCTCCTTGGGGTTAGTGTTGCCTGGCATGTGGCCTCCAGAACCAGCTAGCTGTCCAGGCCTGTGGACCCATCCCTCTTTTCCAGGGACCTTGCTTACTTTAGGCCAGATGAGCCCATCTCCAAGCTCCTTGTCTCTGTCCCAAGTAGCCCAGAAGCTGTTTATCTTTTGTAGATTCTCTGCCTTGTAAATATTTGCATGTAAAGCCAGAGTTATAGACCCTGTGATTTATGTGGAGGAAATGGATATTTAAGGGCTGCTCCGCTTTGTTGTTGCCCATATTAGTTTTGGGAGGCCAGACCCCTTTTTCCAGGGGAGCTGCTGCCATTAACAGGATTTTGGAGCCGACTGGTTTAGGGCTTTATCTCCTGATGCTTCTCACCTGGTCCCTGCAGGAGGCTTGGCCGAGCTTACATGGAGAGTGCAGTGAATTTTTCCATGCACTGTGATTCCCTACCTCTTTCCCCTTTGATCTTCCCTTCCCAGACAGATCTGTTTTTCTTCCCTTCTACCTTAGACCCCATCAGCTCTCACCCACTCCTTTCTTCCCCCCAGTTCCCATAGCTTTTTGGACATGCTGTCAATGACTGCTGGCTGTTTCTGGTCCTCTGGTTCAAGCACAGGGCTGGCCCCATGCCCTGCTTTCCCTGATGCTGATAAGCTCTCCTTGGCAACAGCTCCACACTGGCAGAACATTTCCCTCCTCCTGATCCCTCATCCCACAGACATCTTGGAGATCTGTACTCCCCTGGCAACCCAAATAATCTTTCCTGGTTTTCTGTCTACCTTTTCATTTGCTTCATCTGTCTGAAGCTCTTTATCATGCCAGCAGATGGCTGGGTTGAGGAACAGCTCCCCAGAGCCCGGTCCTCTGCCTGGACCTGGATTTCAGCATCCATGTGCAAGCACTCCATGGGTACCTGCAGTTTACCCTGCTCCAAGGGCCAGTGTGATGTTGTCTGTGGAGATGCCTGTGTTGGCCTGCCTCCTTCCCTTGCCTCAGGTTGCTAAAGTACAGCTGCTAAAACTCTCCTCTGGAGTGTCACCATCTCACGGCTCAATTCCTTCAACATCCTTTTCTCTGCCTGTTCCGAGCTTTGCTGCAAGGATCATTTTCCATGCCTGTCATTTCGCTCGTGTCACCCATGCTTTACTTGTTTTTGCTGGTTCCTGCTGGCAAACAGCAGTTACCTGTCTCTGCTCTCCAGCCCTTTCACAGTTTTCTTTGCTGTTAACCTCGTAGTCCCTTTCCACACGTGGCTTCTCACTGTCAGTCAGCCGCCGGTGACAGCCTCTGCCAGCGCTCACCGTGTTCTCCAGCTCTTTGCTTTCTGCTCCTTCTTGCTCAAAGAGGAGCTCCCAGATGCACCCTGCAGAAATGTGTCCCTGCTCTTCACCACTCCTTTGCCAGCCTCTGTCCCAAACAAACTGGTGATGAGGGCTCGGGCACAAGTGTGGGAACCACCTGGCTGTTAGGCAGCAACCCTGTTTTCTCCTGCTGGTTGTTCTCAGTTTCTGCTTAGGCTGAAGACCTTCAGGGCAGGGCCTTTTCTTAACAGTGGCTGCCTAAAGAAATACAGGCTTTTGAGATCCTCTTGGCTCCATACCCGTGTGATGTGTGCTTATCCTGATGCCATGCTTTAGGAAAGCAGTGGTGAATTCAAGCTGAATTTGGCAGGCTGGGTGGAGAATCCCTCCAGCTTTAGTGAAAAGTGATGTCTGAATATTGGAAAGGG
Organism: Acropternis orthonyx; assembly: GCA_035583155.1. Classification (NCBI taxonomy): domain Eukaryota; kingdom Metazoa; phylum Chordata; class Aves; order Passeriformes; family Rhinocryptidae; genus Acropternis; species Acropternis orthonyx. Next base: position 20,675,928 of record JAWWEU010000017.1, read on the forward strand.
ACCTTTTCTGGCACCAGAGATGGAGGCTGGCTTTGCACTGGGTTTGTACAGCTCGGTTCTGATGGGGGACAGATTGAGGCCCTGCCCCCTCTTGCTTGCTGTATGCTCCATCATGCCCAGAGCTCACCCAGGGCAGCTTCCCTGGCCCTGAACCTTGCTGGTGAACCTGCCTGGACACCCCAGGGCAGTATTTGCCATTGCAGACCAAGTCTGGCCCCAGACACAACCTGCCTGGGCTAATCTGGAGCAGGGACAGGATTGAGGTGATCCTGAGCAGCACGTAGAGCCCTGCTCTGTACTGCAAGTGCAGGAGGGAGAGACAAATGCATCAATGCTTTTCATCTGCCCTTATGGATTTTTCCACCGTATTTTATAAGCATTCATTTTTATTTATGTGAAGTTAAAGTCAGTCCAATTTGGAAATCAACTCATCTAAGGAGCTCCCCTCAGATCCTATTAGCTTCATGTAGTATTTCTATTCATTTTTGCTAATGCCATTCACCAGGCTGACTGTGGTGGCAGCTGCAGGAGCTGCTAATCCTCTCCTTGCTAGGCCACTGGGGCTGTGAGCCTGGTGGCTATGGGGATGGCAGGATCTGGCCGTGCAGTGAAGGGCTGGGATTCCCAGCTTTCCACCTTCCAACAAGCATGGGAAGTCAGTTTCTGACCTCTGCTCCCACATATATCCCCCCCTTGCTGCACTCAGCATCACTGGCAGCCCCCCTATCGCTGCAGGCAAGGCGGGCACCTCTACCTGGAAATCAGTGGCTGATTTGGACAGAGAACTTCTTAGAAGTTCTCAGGCTATCCTTGCAATTAGAGAAATTCCTGGAAGGCAATAAAACTAGATACATTGCGGGCTTTCTAAAGAGAGACAGGATGCCTGACTCAGGAAGTCTGTGAGCTGCAGATTGTTGGTGGCTGGATGAGTGTCCTGGGGATGTATCAGTGTACGCTTGGTTGGTTTTCACACCTGCCAGAGAGAGTACTGGCAGGATGGAGCTCTGCACTGGAGCTGGGCAAGCACTGTGTCCCTTCTAGAGTTGTCACTTTGGTAACCCAAATCTGCTGCCAGGATTGCAGTGCTAAGATGAGGGTCAGCTGTCAGCACCAAGAAGGAGTGACCGTGCTGCCAGCATGGGATGCATCTCTCCCTTGCATCCCTACCTCTCCTGAAGCATCCTGGCTGCCCTGTTTCTCCCCTGCCTTTGATTATTTATTGAAGTGGTTCAATACTGGGTGACTGTAATTAAAAGAAGAAAAATACAAGTAATAAAATGATTTCTAAAATGGCAACACGCTGGATGCAGTGAAGCAAGGAATGTATTAAATATTTATTGCCACTGGTCTGCTGGGGGAGGGGGGGGGAATTAAAATTTAGCCTGAGAAAAACATTTTAATTATTTAATTTGAGGGGAAACCTCCCCCACAGCCCTCCTTAGTACTAAGCCCCAGACAAATGACAGAATAATGTAAGGTTTGATTAAAATCTGAATGAGATGAAGGCCTGGAGATTGGAACAAGGGAGAGGGAGCCACGTGGTTGCCATCCGAGCCAGAGATCCCCTTGCTGTGCTGCAGCAGGTCTCTGTGTGTGTGATCTTGCATCTTGCAGGTGAATTCTTCCTCTCCAGGTGAGATTCATGCTTGGCAACACTTAGCCAGGGGTCTCCTCTGCACCTGGGAGCTGGACAGGAGTTGCTGGGTGCACCAGGCGTGGGGCAGGACACGGCAGTGAATGACCTGCCACTTGCAGCAGGAGCTCTCTGTGCCCGTGGGTCGTTCTGAACTGCTTTGCTGGGTCAGGAGCTCTGGTGTGTTTGTCCCAGCAGCCCAGCAGGGTCTACTGGGCTCACCCCACACCAGGCATCCATCCTGTGCATGGCACAGGGCTGCTTGAACCCCTGGGTCTCGTGGCATTTATGCACTGCATCTGTGAGGCTTTTCCAAGAGTCTCTGTGCCTCTCTGCAGGAACGGCAGTGAGGCTGGCATTCCACTGGCACCTCCACTTGAGGCTGGAGCAAAGGATCTCCCAGCTGCATATCAAAGACTAAGAAGAGCAAAGCGTGGGGTCTGGCAGCAGCTGATTGTTTGCTAAGAGAGGAGGGGCTGTGATCTTTTCCCTTGTGCCTCCATACTGACAGTCTCTCATTATTAGCCCCCTGGAAACAGGCACTTTGACTGAAAGAGCCATCCCAGCCTTCACTGTAACAATCAAAGCGGCTCAAGAATAAACATGGCTTGGCAAGAATAAACACAAATTGCAGTGCTTGCTGTGAACAGTGATATCCAAGGGAGCAAACATCAAATGAAGGATTATCCCTGTTTGCAAGGAAGCTCTTCTAGAAAGAGATTGAATAAGGACCATCTGCAGCCCAGAGCAAAGAGGCTACCAGGAGAACCTGCTCATGCCATCAGGAGCACTCCCCTTTGAAGCTCACATGGTCTCCTTTAGGCACTGTCTGGTTTAGCTTCATATGCTCTGTCAGCTGCTGAAGCCCTGAGCTCTTTGCAGCTACTCCCATGCTGGAGACAGCGTGGGCAAGGCCAGAAAGCACAAGAAGGGGAGTTATGGGGGTCAGAGAGGATGAGAAGAGCTTCCCCGAGGTGGACAGGAGGGGCAGGTACTGGGCCTGCCTGGGATGGCCACAAGGAAAAACACTGAGCACCTGTAGGAGGTGGAGGAAGGTCACATCAACCGAGTGCTGCGGACAGCTCTGCTCTCTGCTCCTGACACTAGTGCTGCCAGTCTTAGGGCAGGAGCCCTAAAGGGAGCTCTTAATCAGCAACTGTCCCCTCACTGCCTGCAGGAAGCGAGCACAAGCAAGCCCTCCTCCCCAAACCATCGCCAAGGGGCAGCCCACACGGCTTAAATCACGTTTGGAGGCACAGAGGTTCCATAAAGAAGCTTATTTTCTGCAGCCGGGTCCCAATATGTTATCTGTCACTTTACTGGGGTTTCTGAGCCGTTTATTTTTATGTATATACATCAGAGCTGGTGAGCTGGCGTTGGCCTGAGAGTATAAAGCTGACAAGACACAGTAGCACCGTGTGAAACCTGTCAGCAGAGCAGCCGCCTGTGAAATGAACATGAGAGCCGATGCTGATAATTTTATTTACAGGGAATCTTGGGTAGTTTGTGCCGGAGCAGTGGGTGCTGTCCCTGACCCTCTGAGAAGGGACCAGGACTAGCACGGATAATGGTTCCAGGCAGCTGGAAATTAGATTTTCTTCTTAAGGAATATCTTAAGCTGCTGAAATACTTTGGTTACCCAGAATCTGTATAAAAGACCAAATTTTCTTGGGATGGAAGGATTTGATGGAAGGTTCTGCAACACTTTGCTTCCTGGTGTTGTTCATCTTGGTAATTGTTCTCTTAATGTTTTGTTTGTTTCTTAGTATTTAAGATAAACTCAGATTCAGTGTAACGACTTGTTCTGAAATGGGAAAACTGGAGTTTCCTTATCTAGAAAAAAAGTAGGGCTTTTCAACTTTTTTTCCTAGTTATTTTGCCCCTGGAGCGACATTTTGCCAAACTCAATAGTCTTTACAAAAGCCTAAATGAATAATTGTTTCTGTCATGTTCTGGGAGAAAAGCATTTAGATCAGCACTTTTTCCTCTAAGTCGGAGCAAACATTTTGGGTGTGAGATAGTTTTATGGGTCATTGAAAACCCTAAAGAATTATATGGCTTGTCATCAGGGTTGATGGTACAAAACACAGACCCTGCTCTCACCCTGTTGTGACCTTGCTCTTAGTCCTCTGGTTTAGCACAGAGAGGATGTTGCTGTCATGTTCTGGTCCTTCTGCAGGCAAAAAGTGCTCAGTGCACTTTGGAAAGGCAGTTGAAGGTTGTCAGTGGCCGTGTGGGATGTGGAGTTTGGTGCTCCCTTGCCTACTCTTGCCAAATTTTCATCCTGGATGAATACATTTGGGAATGGACCATGCCACGTGCCAGCCCCACTGTCACAGAACTAGCAGGGGCCCTGTGGGGCTGGACCTGCGTGAGCATGTCTCGGGTGCATAAAACCTGGATATGTTCCATTTGGCAAGAATAATACTTAAAATCTTGATCTAGCCTTCCAGTCTGTCTTCGTGGTTCATGAGCAATGGCAGTGTGTCCTCTGTCTGGAGCCCTTCAGGGCAATGCCTCTGGATCAGCTGTGTGTCCTGTGGGTGCTAAAGGCATGGGTTAGATAGTGGCATGTCTCCTCCTCAAAGCTCTGAGCCCTGACCCATCAGCAGGAAGTTCCTGGTACTGCCACACTGCCTGCTGAAAAACAAGTGGTATTTTATTTCTCATCTTTCTCCCTGGTTTGTGTGAGGAGCATGTTTCCTTCCCTGCTTCCACTCACAGTCTGTTCCACCACCACCCTGTGTGCTGGCTGGCTGGCTGCAGGAAGGGCCTCTTTGACCTTCTCCGTGAGCAAGTCAGGCAGTTCTGCCTGATTGATCTGTTGCCTTCCAGCTCAGATCATTCCTTTGCAGGTCTGTCTCTCACCTGCCTGGGCACTGCTAAATCTTCCCTGGAAGAAACAGCTATTTATCAAGTGAAATAGGAAGATCTGAGTCTCCTGTTCCCCAGTGCCACTTAGCAGGGCTCTGGCTGCTCTCTGGACACTCACTTTCCTACGCTGGTGTGGTATGAGGAAGAATGAAGGCCACAGGGCTTTTCTGCCCCATGTCAGCACTGCAGCTGTGAGCCCTTATGGCAAGCACTGTGTGTGTCTTGTCTTCCCCAGCCTGGAAAGGTGTAACGTGCCTCAGGGTTTACCCACCGTGGAGCGACGTCTGTGGTCGCATGCCATCCCCTTGCTCCTTTGTGCTTCTCTGCACCAGCCCACTTATTGACTAGGAGCATAATTGTGCTGCATCATGTCTAATTGGTTTGCTCTGTCACTCTCCATTTGCTTTCCCTGTCTGCACCCCCCTCTCCCCTCCATCAGGGCTGAGCTGGGAGCGTGAGCAGGGCACGAGGCCACACTGCTGATTGCTGCAGGAAAACAAGGTGCCCAACTTCCCGCTTTCTTCTCCTAAATTCAATTGACAAGAAACAGAGGAAAACAATTTTGCAAACCCTTGGCAGAGAGCCAACGCTGATAAAGAGCCGTAATTAATCTCCCTAGCTTTATTAGAATATCATTGCAATTAACTTAGCAATCTTCTGTTGATCAAAGCCATTGTTCCCTGCAGAACAGAAGTCAGCATGAGCCTGGACTGTGTGGTGCATGAAAGCACCAGCCCAACAGCAGCCCCATCCCTCTGGCTGGCAGCACGAGGGCCAGCAGAGCTGTGGGCACAGACCTCTGTCCTCAACGGGTCTCTTGAGCCACTTTCAGCTTTGATTTTTGATTTTTTTTTCCCCCCAGCTCCTCTTCTTTGTTGAGCTATTATAGCCCAGATTCTTCATAGGCACCTGTGAGTCCCTTATTCCCCGTGTAGATGCCTTTGGGTTCAGCCTTCTAAGCACTAGCTTGATTCCTTTGTGTGTGTTCATACAGCTCTTAGCATGCCTGGTTCTTACGCTCAGCTGGAGACAGTGACTGCTGCAATAATTCGGTTAATGGAGGCAGAGCAGGGAAGGAAACCAGGGGAAACATTTGTGGAAGCCACATCTGAAAGAAAGGAGAGCTGTCAGAATGAAGATCCATAAGCTCTACAGTTAAATAGCCCAAGATATGTGCTACAGAAAAGCAGAGAAAATGAGCACTGTTAAACTACCCCTTTCCTCCTTTTCAAAGTGTTCTTTTAACATTGGGTATTTATCTGTAATTTAAGTCTGTGATTAGTTTTATCGAAAAGACAGTTCTGAGGCAGAGATCTTAAAAATGATTAGGTGGCTGTTCGAAAAACAAGAGCAGCTCCATTTGTACTGCAGGATAAAGATGTCTGTCTGTTTGCTGCCTTGAGCATCCATTTGTGAGGGTCTTGTGCTGGAAGGAACCTCCAGTTCCTCGCAGATCCCAAACCATCTCAGACTGTCAGGGCACTTCTCATTCTCCTTGGAAGATGCCAGAGCAGGAGGTTCTTGTCACTGGGCAAGATTGTTTGTCTGAGATGGCTTTGTCTCTTTTTCCTCATCACAGTTCTGTTTTAGGAGAATACTGTCAGCTTTGGTGCTGTTGCCGGAGTCCTGACAGCACAGCCTTGCTGATAGCTGTGTGCCTAGACCTGGAGCCACCATGAATGTGGAGACGCCAGCAGTTTTGCTTCAAGACCATCCCATCAGAGGGGCTTGCTATGAGGGGTGGGCTGGAGAGCCTGCAGCCTGTTCCCCATCCATCCTTCCTGCAGGTTTCTGCCTGGTGAGAGCCCTCTGCCAGGCTGGAGGGACTGCCAGCCCAAGGGACTCCTCTGCTCTCTGGTCCTCAGTGCACAACCAAGGAGGTTTGTTTCAGAGAAACAGCCTGGTCCTGCTCCTGTTCTTAGCCTGATGTAAGATGGCACAGGTGGAGGTTTTATCGCTAAAATGACTCTGCTACAGAGGATTCATGTGCTCTGAGCAGACTCAGTAAGTGTGAAACCAAGCTCAGAGAGAAACACAGGAAATAAAAAAGCTTTGAGTCTCTTCCTCTGTCATCGAGCTGTCGTGGAGCAGGCAATGTTAAGCTGCCTTGCCAGTCTACCTGGGAGGGGTTGTTAGATGAAGGTGTTTGAAGCTCTCACTCTTGCTTTTTGTCCTGAATTCTCATCTGTTTGAATTGTCAATAACTGTGAGCCCCAGGAGAAAGAAAAGAGAAAGAAAAAGCAGATCCAGGCTCGGGTCTAATCACCCTTGGCACTGTCCCTTTACATGGCCACCTAAGAGAAGGGAGCAGCTGCTCCAGTCCCTTTGTGGGTGCAGATCCAGCCCTGCCTGTCCTGGATAGCTTCCCCTGCTCTCTGTGAGTCCTTAACCCTTCAGAGCTGGGAAAAAGGGAGCTGCATTTGCAGTGTAATTTCATATGTGCAGTACAGGGTACGCTGACCCAATGCACCTTGCTAGAGGCAGCACCCAGGGGTGGCACCCACTGCCACAATTCCTGCTGCAGGCCAGGGGCACGAGTACATTACAAAATGAAATCAGATGACTTTGAGGAAGAAAGATTTGTAAGGACTTAAAAAAAAAAGAAAACAGTGGTGCAGATACTGCGTGGCTCAGAAGCTCCATAACCTCATATTGCCCAAGACCGGGAGGGATTGAACAGAAGGAGGGTTATTGGGATTACTCTGTACTCACCTGGGCTTTCCTTTCGCCATAGACACCCCAAGGGTCCACAGCCCTTGGGTTGGCTCAGCATGGCCCTTCTCAGTGTGTGGACCTTCCCCAGATCCCAAACCCTCATACAAAAAGGTGAAGATTTTCCATCTTCCACAGGCCTGTGTCCTTAGGTATGGCAACAGAACCTCCTGAGGGTGATGGACACCTGATACCTCAGCTCTTTGAACCACTGAGGAGGAGTTGTGGCTAGATGAGGGTTAGTTTGATGTACACTGTCACATTAGGGCTCCCTTCCCCCCTCTCCTTCTCTGCCCCTTCTGTGGCTGGGGATCGGAGGCAATAAAAAACCCTAAGAAGGACAAAAACCCAAAGGCCCTTCTGATGGAAAGGGTTGAGGCTCTGTGTGAAGTGCCGTAGTGTCCAGTAGGTCCTTGGGCAGTTGGTCCCTAAGGTGAGAACCTGTTTTTCCCCACTGTGACCGCCAGCATTCCTCACCACAGGGGTCAGCTGAGGGCAGCCTTGGCTCAGAGGGAACAGGAGCTGGAGAGGCTCTTCTGAATGGCTTAAAGTAAGGCTTGTCTCTCCATGCCCCATGGCCTCTTCCCTGGGAGGCAGCAGGCACTGCTCCTCCACAAATGAGTGGGGACATTATTGGTCTCTGGATGAGATGCAGGGGCTGAGTGTCAGGTTGTTACTGGTATCGTTGTTAAGTGCCACAATCATGTGGAGCTCTTCAGACACAGACAGTGGCTGGAGGAGAGATCGTTCACAGCGAGTGGTGAAGGTCAGAGACCCCTCACTCCGGACTGCCCCTGTCTCCATGTCCTGCTCATTACCTGGTGCAGGCAGGAGGGAAGAGGATTTCCTTGGTGGCAGGCACAGGTTTACAGGGAACCCCAGTGTGTCACCAGGGACTTCCACATGCCTAAGTGGGGAGTACCCAGCATGGTCTGTGAGCAAGGAAGGAGGACCTGAGCAGCCCCCAAATCCTTCTCCTGTATCACCCTGGTCTCCAGTATGGGGCAAGGCAAACTCCTGCCCATCACAGTGGAACTGCTCAGGGGAAAGGCTGCATTAGCCTCTCTCCTACCCAGCGGAGGCAACTGGAAAAGAAGTTTTGCAACTGTTTTTATTGCTAGTTTCCATGCTTGGTTCTAGCTTTGCCCCTGAGAGAGATGGAGATGGTGCATCATTGAGGATGCAGCACCAGCACCTCCAGGAATGCTGCCTGCCTGCTTTGGTGCCTGGCAAGCTATGGAGCTCTGGGGAGGAGCTGGCTTCAAGTGCAGGGACATGAGCCAAAAAACCCAGAAAGCACCTGTCTAAAGGGTGAGATGAAGGCAGAGGCACCTCTGGTGAACATGCCTGGAATGGGAGCAGAGGGACGGTGGGTCGTGTAATCATCTGCCTGAAGCAATCGCAGGCTGTCAGCAGAGCACAGAGACACTTGCTCGCGTTTATTTAAGGCGAGATGCCCTAGTTTTGTGCCTTCAGTGGAGTCCCTAATTATTCCTCAGTCTTTGTAGTGAGCTAATTACTTTTGCAGCACTCAAGGCTGGGGAACACTGATAGGCTTGGGAAGCACAAGCTGAAGGGACGAGGAAGAGAAGAGAGCTGGTGGGAAATGGCTGACTGGCAGCAGATGGGAATGGCTGGGAACAGGGCAGGTTTGGAGAGCTGATGGATGACAGTCTGGGAGGATGATGGAGGAGGGAAGAGCCATAATCTCATGTCAGGCAGCGTGCTGGAGTGTGACAATATGGGAAACAGCAATGAAGCAGTAGGTGATAATTGAGGAGGATGCAGGTGGGGAGGGAGTGAGAGGGATGGCCCATGTGAAAGCAGTCACAGAGCCCAGTGCAGGGCTCAGGGGGGTGAGATCTGCACGGAGGGGTGCACAGCACATCCCTTGCATGGATGCTTCCTTGGGCAGTCACCCTTCCCAGGGTGCTGCTGCCCCTTGGGCTTGCAGGACGAGCAGCCATTCCTGACTGTCCCATCTCTTTTCTAGCTTAGTGATGGCACCAAGGAGCTTTGCTGGGAGCAGCCAGCCTGGTCCCCACCACATGGAGAGGCTGGTGCCCAAACTGGATGCTCAGTGTTCCAGCTGATCAGAACTGCTTCTTTTGGAGAGAGCCACCACAGATAAGGTCACCTGCACTGATAACCAGGTCCATGACATTCCCAGGTAGGCATTCTGCTCTGTCTGGTCTGTGTGCATGGATGCTCATGGCTCTGGTGACACAGGGCTGTTCTCCAGAGCCCACGCTCCCTGCACCTGCACTGTGAGCCCCAGGAGCTCATTCCAGTTCTCTCTGTCATTGGGAAGTTCCCAGTGGCCACCAAGTGCAGTGTGTGACAACCCTGAAGCACCCAGATGGCCATGAATTTATTAGGATATTATCCTCCTAGTGCTGCAAATGGTGTCATCTGTCTTCTAAACTTTGCACTTTGTTTCAGGGAGAGAATTTAGTATATCCTGGCAATATGCTGTAGTTTTAGCATATGATAAAGCCCTGCTGGGAAGTGTAGTTTTATTGATTTTGTTATTAAAGTGCCACTGGAATAAATTTGCTCATTTAAATGAAATGTCTTATTATCTGGATCGTAACAGACACATGATGAAACCTCTGGAGGGGCTGGAGCTACCTGGTGATGGGAGCTGAGGTGGGGCAGCTGACAGGGACCCACACCTACCACGCTGTGCACCCCAGGCTGGTCACCCCGAGACCCTCAGCACCTACCCAAATCCACAGGGAAACTCTGCTTAGCAACCTCAGGATGGGAACAAAACACAGTGGTGGGGGACACTGTGTTTCAGCCAAGGTTTGTATTGCTCCTCTGATCCTTTGCTCAGGTAAGGGTGTTCTTTAAAAGGGAATTGAGGAAAAATCTCTTTCACGGGAAAGGATTTTGTTAGTACCACCAGTAATGGGGGTGGCTTGGGAAATGAAGCATACCCCATTTCACTGGGACCTAACTGCACAGCCCACACTTTCCAGTTAAAATTTGATTGCCTTGAATCCTGGGGATTGTGGAAAATAAGAAAATGGCCTAGTAAAATTTATGGATTTTAATCATAAACTGACAGAATCACAGTAAATCTATCATAAGCATGCAGATACAGACCCAGGAAAAAGAGAAGAAAGTAATAGGTCTGTTTTTCCCTGCAGGAGCTGTATGTACCTTGGCAGGGCCATGGAAAGGGAGGGCAGAGTTGCTGCCTGAGCCACCTCCTTCAGGCACTGAGCCCGTCTATCTCAAATCCCTTCTCCTCTATCATGTCCTGCAAAAACTTGGTAGAAGGGACTGCACTGCAAAGTCCCTGCCCTGTCTCATGGCAAACCGGCTGGGCAGGGTTGGGAGAGCACGTGGGGAGTGAGGAAGGGGGGGCAAGGGAGAAAGCAGAAAGGGAATCAAAGCCCAGAGGTCTTTTCCCCCCATGCCACTGTGCTGCTTGCTGTGGTGGGAGCGGGATGAGATCCCTGCCAGGGGAAGAGACAGGCAGAGACATGGGGGAGAAATGTGTGTGCAGAGGACTGCAGGAAGCACAGCTGTGGGGGAGAGAGAAGAGCTCTTGACAGAGAGAAATGGCAGGAGAGCATGGGAGAAGCACAGAAGGCAGAAAGTATTGGGGAAAAAAAAAAAGAAAAAGAATAAAGGAGAGAGCGATAAGGAAGAAAAAAGGGAGAGAGTAAAATATTGGCTCTGAAGGAGAGATAAGAGACAGGGGGCAGTTAGTGAGAGAAGGAGCAAAATTAAGTGTGATAAGGCCTGATAGAAGCAGGGGAAGGCAGCAAGCCCCGGCAGAGAGCTGAGAAGCTGCAGGCAGAGAACCCAGGGGCTACAGGTAGGGAGCTGAGGGGCTGTGGGTCTCCTCTGGTCACCCTCACCCCTGTGTAGGCAAAGGTGTCAGTCTCAAACCTGGTCTGTTGTGCTGCCCTATGTGCCTCTGGTGATCCATGGAGAGGAGCTGAGAGGGCACAGAGGTTGATGCAGGGGGTCAGGGAGTTGGTGGGTGTAAATGTCTGTCCCACAGGGTGCTCACAACCCTGCTCCTGCCTCAGAGGCAGAAGGGACAGCTGACACATGCCAGCCGTGGGCCATGGCAGTGGAGGGACATACAGAGCTGGTGGGGAGGGAAGGGCCTGGGGCAGGCGATGTCCCCAGGTTGGAAGTGCTGATTAATCCCTCATCCTCCTCCCTGCTGCAGCCCCGCACACACTGCTGGCCATGGAGATCCCCATGGGGCTCCCACTCCGGGAAGCAGAGGAGGGTAGGGCATGTCTGTCCTCCATGCCCTAAGCACATCTCTTCCTGGCTTTTTTACTACTTCTTTTAAGCTTTTTATATAAAGCGCTTTGTATTTATCCTTATTGCAAAGAAACAAGTAGAAGTGCTGTCTGGCTCTGACACACGGGCCATGGTTCCCTGAAGAACAGTGCTGGAACCCAGCCTCTGCTCTCTCACCCCTGATTAAACTGCAATAAAAACAGACTGTAAATCTCAGGAAAGGAGAGAAAGAGAGTTTATTCTTTGGATTTTGGTTTTTCCCTCATCTTTACCAGCCACGAAAATGGCTGAGCTGAGTTGCTGGCCACTCCGAGGTGCTTTTCTTCTGCTCCGTCCATCTGCTTCAATCACACGGTGACTGGGAAAAAAAAATTATCCAGTTGACAAAGGATTGAAGATAAAAAAAAACCAATGTGGGTAACAAAGTGTGTAGCAGGCAGCAGTGCCACAAAGCATTGGGCACACTCACTAATGAGAGATCTGAGCTGCAGCTTGGATGTAGGGCAGCCCAGGAGGGTTTGGGGCAGCAGAGGTGGTGGGGCATGTGTGGGGCTGGGCAAAATCCTGTGATGTTCTACAGAAAATAAGTAATTTTCTCTCTCCTTTTAATTTTTTCAAGCTTTTTTTGACAGCAAAAGACTTGATTTCCCTCTTTGATTGCTGGGGCCCTGTATTATGCTGCAAATACCTCAGTGGGCTTGGTTATTGGTATCCTTTTAAATCTCTGTGTGTTGAATTCACTCTTTTCATTACAGCACTGAAAGGGATAACTGGAGCCAAGTAAGTAAGCAGCTCTTTTGGATGGCCAGTGTCCAGGATCATGGAGACATCCCCTTCATCTCTCCGCTGTCTGCTGAGCCACTGGTTGAGTTACTGTCAGTCACGGCAAACTGAGATTTCTGTGCCCAGTGTGCTTGCTCAGCTGTGCTCGGCTTGGCATCCTCCAAGGGCTGAGGCCTCTGTGCATCCCTGCCTCTCCTGGGGGAGCGCTATTCCGAGCCCCTGCAGTCCCTGGAGTGTGCCTGCCTTCCGCTTCAATCCCTGGGTTTGTGTGTTGTTGTTTGTGGTTTCGTGTTTACCTCGCTGAAAACGTTGGTTAAACACCGGTGGGAGGGGAAGCTCATAAAGAGCGTTTTGCTTTGGCTCTTCTAAAAAGCAAAACAAAAGCAAAAGGCTTTTAAAAAAAAATGTTTTCATTTCAGGATTGTAAAGGAAAGATGGGCTAGAGATGAGAAAAGAACAAATCAAAGCTTGTGAAACCTGCTGTGGAAAAAGAAACACAAGATGTTTTGTTTGAAGATGAACAGAAAGCTGAAACCAGCAAAAATTGCCCCTCCCCACCAGCACAGATGCTTCAGGTTGGTTTCTTCTAGACTGGCACATTGCTGGAAGAAAAGAAAAATCGTTCTTTTCCCTGCTGGGGGTCCTGTTGCTTATGTTTTATCGTCTTTTAGTGACTTTGATTCCTGAAGACTCCTTAGGTGCTTTACAAATCAGGCATGCAAATCGGGGCTCATCTGCCTCAGAGACACCACCAGGGCTTAGTAAGGTCAGTGTGGTGCCACCCTCCTGGTGGCAGCTGGGAAGGATGGGAAGCTGCTCATTCAGTAAGGCTTATAAAAGCCTTTTGTGCCCATATTACCACCATGTTCAGGGATGTTTTGTGCTTCCACCTGTGGAATCCCAGTGGCCAATTTAACCCCCGTTATTCCCTTTGTGGTGGTCCCTTCCAACCCAACCCATTCTATGGTTCTATGAGACAACACAGACCTTCCAGATGTCCTGATTAAAGTCCCACTGCTGAGCAAAGGTAGGTTTCTGCTGATGACCAGACCCCAGGGTGATGGGCACAGAGAAGCTTGACCAGGGCAGACAGTGTGTTACAGCCTGTGCCTGTGTTTATAGACCTATGCAATTTTATTTTCTTCAGACAAAGTGTTCTGTGAGCCTGAAAGCTGAACCCCCTTGGATGTGCCCGAGGGTGTTTGAGAGTCTGGTTGCCAGCCATCAGGTCCCAAAGCCACCATGAGAGTCACCACAGGCAGGTGGGGAGCAGCACTGGAGCTGCTCTGGCTGCAGGGTTACCAGCTGCTGGGGACACTCGCGTGGGTGCTGCCAATGGAATTCCCGTCCACGGGGACAGCTGTCCAGAGAACAAGAGCCAGCTTGTCCTCCTCTATCAAAGAGAAGACACCACAGTACTGCTGGTAAAGGCCAGCAGAAAATCCTCTCCCCATGTCAGCAGCAGTAGGATCCCCAGCCCTGCCTGGGCAAAAGCCATGGGCACAGGCAGCTGCCACCTGCCCTGCGAGGGGCTCTGCATCCTCCTCCCCACACAAAGGGCAGGGAAACACAGCCTTGCTCCGTGCTGCTGGTGGACATCAGGGTCACAATCCCCCTCCCCGGGCTCTGGGGACAAGCAGGGGAGCTGCCTATAAAACCACAACCAGTCCTCGGGGAAAAAAAGGTCAAACTCCTCTTGGTGCTGTGCAGGGCCCACGACACCACACGAGGTGCCTTTGGTGTTGGCAGAGGACTCACCCTGGCCTGGGGCTGCTCTTGGCAAGGCATCTGGGAAGTGCCTCTGCGGTGAGAAAGAGAGCACTTGCCAGGTACAGAACTGGACAGATCAAGAAGTCAAGATTTTGCATTCCAACTATCTATAGGAAATAGGGCTTTTTATTATTTCAAGTTTTCATAAAAATCCATAATTATTGAAATTAAAGTTACAGAAGAAAGTTCGTAACTTTTTATTGATTTTATTTCTTTTTTTTCTTTCTTTTTCTTTCCCCCCCTCTGTTGGTTTTCCCCTCTCAGAGTTATATCTGACACTAGAGTCCATCAGACAAAGTCCTTACAAACACAGGAGTCCTGAAGACATCAGCTGAATGTTTTCCCGGTATAAAGAAGAAGAGGAGGAGAAAGAGGTGGTGACAGTGCGGGTGCAGTGGGTTTGGACAAGGGGCGGAGAGCATGGTGGAAGGAGAGAGGTCGGTATGTTTGTAGCACTGTTTGTTAATTATTTTTTATTTGTTCATTTGTTCTTTAAAAAAAAAAAACAAAACAAAAAACCAAAAAAAAACCCCAAAACAAAACAACACCATTATTATTTGCAAATTGCTGCCTGGTTAAATCATTTTCATATTGAACTTGCGTGGCGCGTCGGCAGAGCTGATGCCCGCGTCAGACTTCCGTGGCACGTACTCAATTTCAATATTGTGCTTGGTGTTGCCTTTCCCCCGGCTCCACAGGAAGAGGAGCACCAGACAGAAGAGCACGACGCCCAGGAAGGAGATGAAGCCCATGGTGGTGGCGATGATGAGAGTCTTGATGTCAAAGGGGAAAGGCACGGTGGCGCGCGTGCTGTTGGCATCGCTCTCGTTGGGCTGGTTGGAGATGAACGCGAAGGTCTTGTTGGGCTGGTGGGGCCAGTCTGGGGAGTAGCTGCGCACGTGCAGGTGGGCCAGCATGGTGTCGTTGCCACCCGCGTTGCTGGCGATGCATAGGTAGGTGCCATTGTCCTGGATCTGGGCGTAGCGCACCTCCAGCGTGCCGTCAGGGAAGACAGTGAGCCGCCCGTTGGTTTTGGTAGAGATGAGGTGCTTCCTGGGGGAGAGCCACATGATGGTGGGCGGCGGGTCCCCGTCTGCCCGGCAGACAAAGTGGACTGTGTGGCCTTCGTCCACGAAGATCTGCTGAGGTTTGCGGTCCCGTATCCGTGCTCGGCGGCAGGTGAAATAGTTGGGCAGGAGGACGTCGGGGAAGTCTTTGAACTCCTTGCCCTGGACGAACTCAGGGGTGGAGCAGGTGGGCTGCTGCTTGTTGAAGTTCAACCTCCATCGCCGCCGGAAAACCCACAGCAGCCGGCAGTCGCAGGCTAAGGGGTTGTTGTCGAGGATGAGCGTCTCGAGATTGCCCACCGAATGGAAAGCGGACTCCTCCAGGGTGTTCAGCAGGTTCCCTGACACATTCAGGATGCGCAGGTAATTGAGGCCACGGAAGGCGAAGGGCTCAACCGTGGTGAGCTGCCCTCCCACCAGCTGGATCTCCTGGAGCCTGAGCAGGTCGTGGAGCATTGAGCCCTCGATGGTGACGATGGGGTTGTAGGACAGGTTCAGGAATCGGAGGTAAACCAAGTGCCTCACTGACACATACGGGATGGATGTCAGGTTGCAGTGGGTGATGGACAAGGAGGTCAGGTTCAATCCGTAGAGGCAGTTGGATGTCATAGTATCCAGGTAGGGCCAATGTGAGATCTCGAGGACCTTGAGCCGGTACAGCCTCTTGAAGGAGTAATCCCGGATGGTGTTGATGTTCAGATGGCGCAGCCGCAGCACAATCAAGCCATGGAGGTGAGACAGAGCCTCTGTGGGGATGGAGGTCAGGTTGCATTTCTCCAGGGTAAGCTGCTCCAGGCTGTTGAGGCCACTGAAGGCCCGGTGGGAGATGTAGACAAGGTCGTTGTCCCCCACCTCCAAAGACTTCAGGTTGTACAAGTCCTGGAACATGTAGTCTAGGAGGATCACAATTTTGTTCTCACTAATGTCTAGCTTGGTAAGGTTGCTGAGTCCAGTAAACACCCCCAAGGGGATCAGCTTGAGTCTGTTACTCCTGAGCCCCAGCGTCCTGAGGTTGAAGAGGTTGTTGAAAGCCCCAGGTTCAATGGCACTAATAATGTTCTCGTTTAGCTCCAGCTCCTCCAGGTGAGGGTAGTTGGCAAATTCATCCTGGTTGAGCGTCTTGATGCGGTTCTTGCCCAAGTCCAGCAGCCTGGTCTCGGTCGGGATCCCTTCTGGCACGACCATGAATCTCTTGCGGTGGCACAGGACAGCGCGCTCCTGGGCAGAGCACTCGCAGCGCGGCGGGCAGCCCGTGGCAGAGCCAGACAGGATGGATCCCAGCATCAGGAGGAGGATCGGCTGCCAGCAGGCCAGGATTGGGCTGCGCATACTCGCCTCCCCAGCTACCATTCTATCTCTCACCTGCAGGGAACAGCGGGGACAGAAACAGCAAGGTGGACGTGAGCAAACCATGGGCACGGCCGCAGCAAAAGGTTTTGCTGTCCTGGCAGAGATGACATTAAGGTGAAAGGCATGGCCAGTGCAGAGCAGAGGCTCTAATTTTCCAGCTGAAACCCAGCCCTTTGGCTATAAGTCCATCTCTTCTCCCCACCCCCGACTTTCCACTTGCTGACTGAACGTGCACAGACTTTTGAGTGGAAAGCCTTGAGGAATCTGTGTCAGACAGCTTCCTCAGCTTCTTAAAAAAATAATTTAATACAAAACACATCTATCTACATCCTATTTTAAGCTCTTGAAATTATTCTGTTCCCTGTAGATGGAGCCTGAATAGAAAGGCTGCTTAGCAAACACAGAGGAGCTGAGCATGGGATCGAGCATCTGGGGGAAACCCGCCTGGGGTCAGCAATGGCAGTAGCTCTGTGGGAACCAGCCCCCTTCCTCTATGCCCCACCATGGGCAGAGCAGACGCTCTCGGTGTGTCCCCTCAGGGCCAGGCCCTTGCCTCCTATCTTGTCAAGGCAGGAGACCCTTGCAAGGGCAGACCCACACCATTCCCCCTGAGACACAGCAACTGGTCAGACAGTGTCTACAGAGTGGGCTGGAGCCTGAATTCAGGTCCAGGGCGACTGCAGGGTACAGGGAGCCTGTCTGGGGTCTCAGCTGGGAAAGACCAATCCTCCTGCTGCCATCCCTGGGGAGGGCTGGGAGTTCATGGTCTGGCTTGTGCCCCAGCCCAGAGCCCTCCCAGCCCGCTGGCGGGCAGTACTGGGCACTCCCTGTCACGCTGCCTCTGTTGCATTTATTTCCTTGTTCAAGCTGTTGTGAGGAATCAAATTGTATTAATATTGCATATTAGATCTAAGGCTACTCCAGCCCATGTTTATATCTATTGTTATGTTACTCTCTGCACTGCTCCCACTAATGCTATTTATGGCTATCACCGAACACACCCAATACATTACTTCCATTGGCTCTGTTTGTATCCATCACTGTATATCCTGCACATTACTTTCCCTGCTCAGCACTATTTATGGGGCTGGTACATGTTCTGTGCATTCCCATTACCGTGTTTGCTCATATTCATCATTTCATACAGATATATGACCCAAGGATAACTTTTGTTCCCCAAAAAGATATTCAACATTTCTTTGCAGGATGCAAGGATGGAAGATGATGGCTTGGCCATAAAAATGTCCACCAGCACCCTCTCGGAAACCACTAGCCTTGGTATGGTTGGTAATGGGCTGTGAGGGCCCAGAGTCCCCCCAGAAACCCTCTATGGTTTTCTCCCAGTTTGCTGTCCTACTCCATCCCTTTTCCCTGCTCCCTCTGCAGTGGGGCTGCTCGCTGGGGACCACACTGACCACATCACCCGCAAAGTAAAGAGGTGCAGGGACAGGAGCTGATCCCATCAGCTCCCCAGCAGTGGTGCTGAGTTCCCTCCTGCTGGCCCCGGGCTAGCACATCCCAGTCCAGTGGAAACATTTCCAGCCTGGGCCAGGCTGCAAAGAGCCATTTGCTGTGTAGTTACAAACCATTACCTCCCATGTCATCCCCTCCCTGGTGTCGGGCAGCTGTACAGAGACAAGCGGGGCTGTTGCTATGGCTGTGAAGCCACTGGGGTGGGGTTGGGGCTGGGGCCTGCCAGAGGGATGTGCAGGTGCCATGGAGCCAGGATGACACCCTGGATTTGCTCCCTTAGGCTTGTGCTGCAGCCCTGGGTGAGGCTGAGCTGCCAGGGGTCCCCATGTCACCTCTCCCTGTGGCCAGGAGCTTCTTGGGGCACTGGTGTCCCACCCACCTGTCAACATGCACCGGCTCCCGCAGCCTCCATCGGTCTGTGTTCCTCAGAAACCCATTCCTGTTCCTCACAGCCGTGGTACAAAAGCCAGCAAAGCCAGCAAAACACAGCGTGCAAAACAAAATACAGTCTGAGGGGCTTAATTATAGCATGGCTAAAAACCACTCAGCTCATTAGACTGCGAGGCAGTGGCCTTATTTGACTGTGTGTGCTGGGCCAAAACCTCTGCTCTGCCTGCGCGTGCCACGATGTGCTGGTGCCCGCTGGGCATGGAGAGAGGGGAGAGACGAAATCTGCCACAGGACCCCACGCACGGCTCCTGCATCCCAACCTCCCCTGTCTCTCCACCAGCAGGGTGCACCTCCAACACCTTTGGTTTGTTGCTGTCCCTGCTCCAGCCCTGGCAGAGCCAAAGCTGGGTGGTGTCAACGAGTAAAATATGCACAAAGAGGCGATAGATGAATGAAGCAGAATCTGTGCAGTGTTACCAAGGAGCACAACCCGCTTGTGTAGAATTAAAGTCTAGACTTACCTCACATGTTATTAGTTCTCAGCTAAATTTAAATCTGTGATAAATACAATCCCTGACAAAAGCATCCGTAATCTTAATAGCCAGAGTCACAGAAGAGCTTTGGGAGAAAGACAATAAATAAGCTGGAAAATTCTGAGCTAAGATGAGCTTTAAATCACTTCCAGTTCCCATTTATGTCTGCCTGATTTGGAGAGGAAAAGTTGTGCCTCAAGGTGAGGTGGATATTAAGAGATGCCCTTCTAAAAATGACTCAAACTGTGATTTTTTTGTGAGCTATGGGTCAACAACAGCCTTTCCAGCCCCCTGTGTTTGAACTGTGGGTGGTGGCTGGGCAAGGGGCTGCAGCTGCCTTGAAGGGCTTGGGTGACTGTGGGAAACAGGGCTTGATGCCACTGTGGGAGAGTCAGTACTGGCCCCTCCCAGTTGCCACCTGCAAGATGGACTTTCCCTAAACCCCTCCCAAATTTACTTTGACACGCGTCCAAGTATCCCTCCAGGGTGCCAGCCATGGCCCCAGCACGGGCTGTCAGGCATGATGAGGCCGTGACCGTGATGCACAGTCCAGCCCGGGAGAGCCGCAGCCCTCTGGCGTGAGTGTGGCTCTCCTTCCTCACACACAAAAAGAATCGATAAGAAAAGCAGCAGCTGCCAGACTCACTGCCTTTAGGCAATGAGCAAACCCAGCAAAAAAACTCATGCTCAGAGCCATGGCAGCCACTGACCTCTGTCCTCACCACCTGCTGCCCAGGGCTGAGGGCTCCAGAGTACAGTTCCACCCCCCAGGAAGGTGCCGGACTCAGCCAAAGAGGCACAGATGGATGCACTGGAGTGCACTGCCTTGGTGCTAAATACAGCAGGATCTGCTGAGTGTCTCTGGCTGGGCTCAGCACTAGGAGGAAAGATACTATTCTGGGCCCGTGCCTGGAAATGCAGCCCGGGGCTGGGCTGGAGCGCTGTCATGCGTGAGGTTGGCTCTGTTGTGACAGGCACAGGCTGCCCTGCTGGGGGAGGAACAGCCCTGAAAAAACCAAAACTGGGTGATGACCCAAAAGGGAGCCCAGGCTTTGCCCCTGGGTGTGCTCCTAAGGATGCCTCCTCAAGGGGTGTGCAACTGCCTGGCCCCATGCCCACCATTGTCACCGCCGTCCCTGGGCTGTCCCCTGTTCACTGCCCCCAGAGCAGGGCTGGTGCTCCTCGGAACAGAGCGATCTGCTGCGCTGACAGCAAGTGAGCGGCAAAAACGCCCGAGTCAGCTCTAAGCCCACCTGGCAGCCATAAATTACTGTACAGGAGACGTTCACCCTTGAACCAGATGCTTCTGAGAGCATCGAGTGACAACAGGCAATTTAGGACAAAGCGAGCAGGGAGGGGGGAAGCTCGCAGTGCTCTGGGGGTTCAGCATCCCCACCCCATCTGTCCCTGCAGGAGCTGACCCGGTGCTCCCAGCTCAGCACAGGAGTGAGCCAGACCCCAGCACTGCCGGACATCCTCACTGGGCTACGGTGTGGATGCGGGTCCAGCCATGGGCTCACCCCCATCTCTGCCCTGGTGGCTTCATACAAAGCCAAGGAGACACAGGTCTCGGAGTCCATGCTCTCATCTCCTCTAAGCTGCTCCAGCTAAATCAAATTTTATTGAACTTGACTGTATTTTAGAGATAAAGACTCCAGGTTTACAAATAAATATTTAACAACCTTTCCTGCTGCTAAAAGAGTTTCCTATCCAGACCCTGGACTCCACACTAAGTGTTCCTGTAGCTATCTGCAAAGCAGCAAAACAAAGGGAGCAGCTTTAATTTGCCAAACACGTTCATGCCCATTTCCTCCTCTCTCCATCATTCCCCTGCGTCCAGCGTGCATTTGTGGGCCCTTTTACTCTGCCTATTCCTCCTCCTCACCCCATCTGCTCTCGTCTTCCCCTCTTTTCCCACCCAGTCCCCAGAGTGCAGGCACTGGCAGTAGCTGCCCTTCTCCCTGCTGCCCAGGCATGGGCAGAGATGGGTGGGAGCATCAGAGAGAGGAGGTGATTTTCCTCCTGGGGTTACTCTGCTCCATGTGGGTAAGAAGAAAGCAAAGAGGGAGAGTATAAAGTGAGCCCTGACCACTGCCAGGGCTGGCTGGTGGGCACACGACTGGCTGGTGGGGGCACAAAAACACTGCCACAGTGCAGAGGGCTGTCCCATGTCCTGGCCTGGCCCAAATCCTCCAGAAGCAGCACAAGAGGGTGAAAAAATGGGGGAAAACCAGGCAGAAGATGAAAAGGACTTCTGAGGGTGGTGGGGACACAGGAGCAAGTTGTGCAAAGCAGAGAACCATGGCAGGTCAGCCAAAGAGGAGACCACCCCCAACTCCACCAGCTGCCCCGAGTCACCGATCCCCTCACCCATGGGGAGGCACAGCTCTCCAGCGGGGAGCTCTTGCTCAGCCTCCTCCAGTATCTGCTTTCAGCTGCTCTGAGGCAGGAGCCTGGAATAGGTGTGCTGCAACCTGATCTGCTCTGGCAGTTGTTTTGAGGCTGGAAAAGAGCATGAAGAAATATTGAAGATGCAAATCCCCTTCCGGCACTGACACCACCCAGCTGGCACCAGATCCCAGCCATGGCTGGCCCAGGGGACTGCCCTGCCAAGGCATTCCTCGTGGAAACAGGCTCTGCCATCCAAAACATGGTGTCCCCAGAACCACAGTAAGTCAGGGTAGCAACAAGCCTAAAGGCAAGAAGAACAGAAAAAAGAGAAGGGGGATGCCCAGGCGAAGAGAAGGGGTCTAACATGGGCTGAGAGGCTGGGATGCTGCAAAGGGGAGTCTTTGGCCCAGCTGTCCACTGGTTTAGCTGTGGGCTATGGATCTGCCTGACCCCATGCAAGGACTGCTATGTACAGTGGAGGGACAACTGGCAGTGGCCCGGAGCCAACGTGGATAGTGGTTTTCAGGCTCAGCAGGCAAGTTATTGGAGCAGGGCAATTGAAAGGAGATCCCAGTCATCTCTGCAGGATGCTGAAGTTAAGGACAGTTTTTGCTGAGGCTGTTTCTTGCTGTGTTTACAGCTGTGCAAGAGCTGCTCACCCTCCTCACACCTTTGGTCCTTCGTTTTGAACATCTTTTCTCTCTTTCTCGGCACATGCTTCAGTGCCCCATCAGCAAAGAAAACCTCCTGGCAAGGGGTAAATAAGTAATTGTGAAGGGAGCTATGGATGCTGGGGATGTAAAACCCTGATCCAGCAAGAGATACAAGCAGAGGGTGAGGGTGCAGCACAATGTGGAGCTGGGGCTCATGGCCAGCCATGCTCCCCTCCTCCTGGGCAGAGGCGGCAGGACATGGATTGGCCACTGCTGTCACAGCCACTGCCGGGGGGTGGTTCAGCACTTCTCAAGGTCAGGTGAGCCTGGAGGAGGCTCATTTGTTTCTGCTTGTCAGCCAAGGAGCAGGAGATATCTGTTTGCCAGGGGGGATAGCTCCCATGGGTTGGCCTTGGGACTCCAGCACCGGAGATTTTTAGGGCTGGATCAGCAGGAGAGAGCAGGAGACTGGTGGGCACTGGGAAGGAGATGCACCAGCTAATTGAATGGGGCTTCTTCTTTTCCTTTCTTCATTTCAACAAATTTTCTTGGGATTCCCATCTCTGTGGATGTGGGCTGGGTCACCAGGATGTTTTAGGTGCTCACTGAAGGCACCCAGCTCAGCACACACCCTGATCAGTGAGCACAGGGTACAGGAGCCTCTCTGCAGATGATTTTTCTTCCCCGTCTGTACCTGGAAAAGGGGATGGAAACACCCCAGGTTCTTCTTGGGGCTATGGAAACACTTGCATCAAAGAGATTAAAGGAAGTCCAATGAGAGCCACCAGGGTCATGACGGCATTGCAAAGGCACCTCCTGTGCTCTGCCTTGATGTGCCCATGACCCAAATGACCTGTGTTTGCTTGAGCTCTCTTGGAGCACCCTGAGCAGCCCCAGCCCCAGTGAGGGCCCTGCAGAGGGCCCTGCCTGAGCAGCAGTGGTGGGTTTGGGCTTGGCACAGCCCAGGCAGGTGGGTTTGGGCTTGGCACAGCCCAGGCAGGTGGGTTTGGGGTTGGCACAGCCCAGGCAGGTGGCTGTCCTAGCCAGCAGCTCCGCGTGCCCCTGTGCTGCCACGGTGCTGCTGAATCAGCCAGAGCCCAGCTGTACGGAGCCTGTGCTGGACCCCGCACCAGTGTCAGGGCAGGACACCATCTGACATGGCATAAAAGCAGCTCGTACAAAGTCACTGCATTGCCAGAGAGCCTCTTCTCCAGGTCAGGAGCAGATGGCATCACTGTATGGGCTTGCCTTGATGGCTGGTCTGGTGACAGGGTCTTCCTGCTCCTCCAAACCCAGGCTCCAGGTCCCTGGGATGATCCCTATGCCATGGTCAGTGCCAGTGTCAGCTCTGCCCACCCACACACCGCACCTGGGGGCACCACGAAGAGCAAACTGCTCCCTGCCTGGGAACATCCCTTCCCCTCCAGCCACCAGCATCCACCAAAGGCATCCCATGGCTCTGCAGCTCCCCCAGAGCTCTGCTCAGTGCCTGGAGCAGGGCTGGGGCACCATCAACTCCAGCAGCAGAAAACCAGGACCAGAAGCAGAGATGGGGGAACCCCTCAGTGCCTCCTGCCCTTCTTTACCCAGGGCTGTCTCAGCAGTACAGCAAATGTCAAACCAGCCCAAAACCCTGGTCCCAAGAGCCATCAGGGGTCAGTGCTGAGGCTTTGGGGTGTGACCCTCTTTAACTGCCACCAGTCCAAGCCCCTGTGTCCCTACTGCATCCCTGCCACTGCTCAAAGGTGGAAACCCCAGAACAAAGTCCCAAAGGCAGGGGAACAGCAAGCCCAGGGACCGGTCACATTCCTTAAGTTTAACTTAAGCTTACTTACAGCACAGCTTTGGTTCCCAGGCCACATTCCCTGAATGCCCCTACAACCAGCACAGGATGCCAAGTACAAGGGCTGCTCCAGAGCACTGCATCTTCCCCTGGAAACCTTTGGGATAGCAGCAAGACAACTTGAAAGACGTAAAGCCTCAGGGAAGCTGATTCACCTCCCTTTAGGACTGGCCCTGATATTTTTATACTGCTACCTAAAATAAGTGGCCTTGGAAGCCTTTGGCAGAGGCCAAGTCCCACCCAGACCAGTGGAGACCGCTCTGGGATCACCCACCAGTTGGACAAGTGGCACTGGGCAAGGAGGCTGTGTGTGCCTTGGTGCCAGGGGCCCCATGAGTGCCCGTGGCATCAGCAGAGCTGCCCTTCCTCCACATCCTATGGGCACACAGGGCAGAGCAGGGTGCCAGGCTCAGGCAGAAGTGTGGCTGTGTTTCAAGGTACTGTGAGAGATGGAAGCCCCAGTTCTCTCCATCCACTCATTCCCACAAGCCAGATCTCTCTCTCCCCCTCCCAGTTATTACTAAGTTTTGTTCACGTAATCACAAATTTAGCATCACAGGAATTTCAAAAGAGAGAGAGAAGTGGAGAAAAAAGGGAGGCAAAGAAAGCATGAGCAATGGCAAACACGGAGAGAAGATTCCTCTTCTTCCCAGCCTGGCTTTCTCTGGGCTGGTTTTACATGTGTAATTCCTTTTTCTTTCCCCCTTTCTCACTTGTTTGATTTTTCCATTATTTATGGCTTGTCTTCAGGGCCTCTATTTGCTGTTATTGTTTCATTCAACAATAAAATGGATTAGATAAAACCAAACTGTGCTGAGCTGCAGCTGAACCCGCCTGTCCTGCAGCCAGCTGAACCCAGGGAACCGGGCAGAGCGGGCAAGCCAGCCCTTCCCAGGCCAAACCTCTGTGGGAAGGGAGGGATGGCCTGAGCAGCATTTGGGCTCCAGGTCCTGCTGATACAAATCCTTGGCAGGTCTGGGGATGTGCAAAGCACAGTTGGTTTAATGCCCACGAGAAGGGGTGTCAACACACTGGCAGACTCAGCTGTGGCTAAGCCTTTTCTGTCTTCCAGTGCTTCCTGAGCCCATGGGCATGGAAAAAAGAGGGACACTGGAGTGGCTCCTCCCTGCCCTCAACAGAGGGCAGCTTCGGGGTGAGTTTGCTGTGTTTTGATTGAGCTGAAACCAATTCTTTCTGCCCCTTCCTCCTCTCCCAGTGAGGTGGCTAATCACACGGAGCCTGCACTCTGAGAACAAAAGTAATCACAGGGAAATACAGTGCACTGGGATGCAGTTGGAAAGGCAAGGCCAGGGTTTCCATTTCCCCCCAGCTTCTGTACCGCTTCCCATTGAAAAGGACAAACAGAGTGAGCGCAAACCAGTTCAATGGCAGCGCCCAAAGGCAGCAGAGTTCCATGTTTCCCAGAGCAAATCGTAGCTCAGGCCTAAGCAGCAGACCAATGCCAGCATGCTGCCTCTGGGGGGTGGCCACCACACAGCACAGCCCCAGGCAGCCCCTGTCCCCCGGGGCCCTCCAGCAGCAGCACTGAAACAACCTGGTTCACTGGGGCACGAGAGGGGCTGGTGTCCCTCTCCAGCCTTGGGGATGCCCATGGGCTGTTGCATGCCAGATTCCCAGAAGAAAAGAGGTGTCCCTGTGGGTGTCCCTCACATCCCTGTGGTCCTCAGACCCACTGAGAGGCTGTGGAGTGCCGTGCCTTGCTCTGTGGTACAGCACACCAACCCCTGGCCAGGGAAGCTGGGGCAGGTACAAGCCACCAAGGCAGCGCTCACTGTAATGACCCCTCGGCTCCTCAGGCTCACATTCTGGGTAAACCAGATTGATCTGGCTCTCTGTGACTCCTCCCAGTCCAAAGGAGTATTGGGGAAAGGCTGCGTTTGGGTATGGGAGGGAGAGGTTCAGCTGCTGGAAGGTAAGAAGCACCTCCGGAGTTCTCAGGCTTCACTTGCCACCCCCAGGTTGCCTCTGAGGTCTAAATCAGTTGTTTCCCATATCACACTTGACATCTCGAGTCCAAACAAAGAGCTGAAAGAATAGATCACATCAAAATATTTCGGCTTCTCCCTCCTACAAGAATTCCCCATCAGAGACAGATCCAATTAAGGTGCTGGTTATGAAATTAACCATAATTACCAGAGTGATATTTAATGTTTTGCATTCTGATGAAGAAACAGAATGGAAATGACAAAAAAAAATAATAATTGTGGGTCCTACTGAAAGGACTAAAAGTAATTTAGTGTGGGGAGGGAAAGGGCTGCCAGAGGAGCAAGGGCTGTGTGTGGGCTGGCAGGGGTTGGGCTGTATCATGGGCACCCACCCCAGGGACCCCACAGCCCCAGGGGCAGGGCTGGGTGCCCATGGGCACATCCCTCAGGGAGCCGTGGTCAGCCTGTCCCCCTGAGCAGGGGTCAGCCCAGCCTGACAGCTGTCACAGGTACCTTCCTTTTTGAGCACCCCAAGGACAGCGTTGGACCGCAGAAACCAAGTCCCAGGAGGCACAGCCCAGTCCTGCACCTCCTGACCCCATCCCTGCTCCCTGTGGGGAGCCTCTGGCTCACCCACAGGACTGTCCCCAGCTCAGGACACAGACCCCATACCTGAGACAAAGGACACGAGGATTTTGTGGGCAAAGCCTTTGGCCTCTGCCCAGGACACTCCTCTGAAGCCCAGGAGAGGCATGTCCATGCGTGGACACATGGCCATTGCAGGATGCCAAGGCACTGACAGGCTTACAGAGACGCATGAATTACATGATGGAAAAAAGCACGCAGAACAGAACCATTCCTGTTCTTAACCATGAGAATGATTGAATCCAAGCCAAGCTCCCCAGCCCCTGCAACAGGGATGCTGACCCTGCCTGACCCGTGCTCAGATAGGAGATGCTGTTTGGACAGGGTACAGGCCATGGAAGGCAAGAGACGGTGGCCAAGATGTTGGCGAGGCCAGAAGGAAGACTGAGCCGCTGGTGGGGCTCATGGCAGGGCTCCCCCCAACGTGGTCACACCGCTGTCAATACACCAATACACTCCATGCATCCCAGGGCATGGCAGGGCCCAGAAGGATCCCGTTAGTCACTCCTGATTGCTGCTGCTGAAAGGTGGGAATCACTCGGGTCTCGCCCCAGCACAGTGGCTGCTGGGCTCCTGCTGGGCGCTCCCCCCGCTGTCCTCCCTTCCCAGGCCAGATGGAGTGACCTGCTGCCCTCAGGGGCGGAGGGAGCCGCCAGGGCTAAAGAGGAGATGAGGCTCTTGGTGGTATTTATCACCATTTATTCAATTGCCCAGGTCAAGCTGAGAATTAATGCTGCTCAGACACGGCCACCTCTGTGACCTGGCTTTCTCCTGGCTCACAGTGACAAGAGAGCAGAGGCCACACCACGCTGCTGACAGGGGCTGGGAAAGCACCGGGAAAGGAGGACTATGGCTGGTATTTGTCCCCTTCCCCAAGCCATCCCTGTCCCTAAACACCCCTTTCTCTCTGTATCACACATGCCCTGACATTGTCCAACAGGTTCAAACAGCCACCAACACTGGCTGTGAGTAGCCAGGCAGGGTCACAGGGAGCTGGGACACATCGAAGAGGCACAGAGCTCTCTCTCTCCCTGCAGCCATTCCCTGCCACAAGCTCCAATTTTTACTCCCTCAGATGGAGAGAGAGAAAGGGGAAAAAATTGACTCAGAAGGAAATTGAGGCCGCAGCCTTTGGTTGCTTTCTCCCTTTGTTTTTGAGTTAAGCACTTGTAGCCCTTTTCTCTTTCACCCCAGCCCTCCCTCCTACCTGACAAAGTCTTCTGGCTCTTTTCCCACCAAAAGCCATTTCTGCTTATGCTAGGATGAACACTGCTTGGGGTTCAGCAGAGAATGGAGGAGGGATGCTCACACAGTGCACGGGGTGTGCTGGAGAGATGGGCAAACACTTACTTGCCCTCACCCAGCCATGCCTCAACCTGCACTGCCAGCTGTGCCCTCCGAACAACCACTGGCACGGTGGCCAGCGGTGAGTGTGGGGACACTGAAGCCACATGAGTCTGTACCAGGGCAGGAGAGTCCATATGAGCCAGCAGCACCACTGACATCCGTATCAGCACCAGCACCGCCCCAGCACGCAGCTCAAGGGGCCACAAGCCCAAGAGCTGTGAGGACTCAGCTGAGGTGATGTGGAAAAGTGTCTTTTCAGCAGTTTTCACACCTGAAGCATCACAACAGAGTTGGCAGAGTTGTGTTTTCCACATGGACATTCACAGAGATGTGCCAAATTCCAATCGTGCCTCGAGGGGATGGGCTCCCACCTCCAGCCCTAACGCTGATGTCACCCCACAGCTGTCACAGCAGCACCCAACACTCATTCAAACACACCCAACAGGTTTCATTGTGTTTTGTAATTCAACCACTGTAGTTACACTATAACCATGGTGTTATTATAAAGTGATTTATCAACCCCTGAAATATGACCTCAAGTTGGAGGATTTTATACTTGTTACGTACATGGAGCAGCACAAAGTTTAACAGCACTACAATGGCTGTGTTAAGCATGACACTAAAGGAACCAGAAGTCCTTCAGTGATGCTGTTAACCTTCCAGTGATAGGAAATAGTGGTAATTAGAGGTATCGGAGAGTAATTACGTTACAGGTGTAGAGTAACTGCAGCACATTACAATGTTACAGCTGTATAGCCATTTGTTTAGTAATTAATCCCTCCACAAAAGGGTCTGGAAAACCTGACTCTTCCCCAGGAGCTGTAAACTCAGCTCCACTGTCTTCTCCAGTCACATCCTGCCTGTCCTGTGAGATCCAGTGAGAGCTGGGGCTGCCAGAGCACTGGTGTGGGCAGGTGCTATGGTGAAAACTATCTGTGGGAAGATGTGGAGGCTTTAGCTCAGGGGCACATTTCTCTCTCTGCCTTACCCATCAGCCAAGACCCCCTCTCCTGCATGGCATTCAGTGGCTGAACACACCTGATCCAGGAATGGAGCCAGGAGCAGCAGGTGAGAAGGCACGGCCAACCCAGACATCTCAACTCCCTGAGTCCCAGCCCACTCTGCTGGGTTGGGCAGAGAGCTGAGTGCACCCTCAGCAGGAGCTGGGGAACCAGGGAATGGACGGGGAGGAAGGGAGTGGAAGAAAGGTTTGGGCAGCGAGGCTGCTATGGGGCTGGGATAGATGCCGTTGGGATGAGCACGGGCTAGGATATCTGGCAATGGGCTGGGTTCACTGGTGTTGGGGTGGGCATGGGATGGGATAGCTGGTGTGGGGTGGGCATGGGATGGGATAGCTGCTGTGGGGTGGGGATGGGCTGGGATTGCTGGTGTTGGGGTGGGGATGGGTTGGGATTGCTGCCTTTGGGGTGGGGTATGGGCTGGGATAGCTGCCTTTGGGGAGGGGAGTGGGCTGGGATAGCTGCGGTGAGGTAGGGATGGGCTAGGACAGCTGTTGTAGGGTGAGGACGAGCTGGGCAGCCCCAGTGCAGTCCATGCAGCCCCTGTGCCGAGGGGGATGGCTGGAGGCACGGCTGTCCCACAGCTGTCTCCGGCAGGCGTGAAGGTCAGGTGTGGGCTGCTGCAAGTGGCAGCGAGGAGAGGGTTAAGGCTGGCAGGAGCGGTGGGATGGGGCTGTGGAAGGGCTACCATTGCAGAGCCAGAGCCGGGCTCCGGAAGGTGGCTCAGAGGAAGGGGAGACGGAGGGAGAAGGACACCCATGGAGTAGGGCTGTTGCTGGCAATGTCTGAGCTGCTCTGTCCCACGCCCCCTCCGGCGAGCCGAGAGCCCGGCGAGCAGCGGGGCTACCACAGCGATGCCCTGCTGCCGGCCAGCGGGGAGAGCCCCTTCCTGGGAAGCGCGTTTGCTGGGAAGGACCGTGGACGACGATTGCTGAGGCGGCAGCCGGGGTAGGGACAGGAGGAGAAAGGCAGCAGAGCCTCAGCGACGCCAACCAGCCCAAGCAGACCCGATCAGATCAGTGCCCACGCTCACCCACTATCCCTCTCTCCTCGTGAAAACCACTTTCATGGCTCCAGTACTGCCATTCCTTCTCAGAGATGGCACCTCCAGCACCTGGAGCAAGGCGTGCCTCTACCATCGGGCTATTTATACATCCAAGGCGCAAGGTGAAAAATCCAATAACCCACACACGGTGTCGGAGAGCAACAAGCTCTGGCTCTACCGGGGAGGCTCCCGGAACCCTTCTGCCACCAGACTCCTGGTCATCCTCGAAATCCCCACTTGCCTTGAAAAGTCCCTTTAACCTTAACCCCTTCTTTTTTCTGCCAGACACGAACTGAGGGCTGAGCCCCGCCGGCAGCCTGACCCTGCCCAGCATGTCCAATTCTCTGGGCTGGCTCCGGGGCGTGGGGCTGAGTCCAGGCAGGGCCCCCAGAGCTATCCGGCAGTAACTCCCCACGGCCCCGACTCACTTACTTCCAGGATGGGGGGACTGGCGAAAGCGAGGTGAGACCCTGCCCTGTAAAACACCCCACCCCCCTCCCGCCATGGCTCCTGCCTCCAGCCTGGTCGCTCAGGGATGGAGAGCTCTCCCTGCCCGTCTTTAATGCTTAGTGCCTTTGTCTTGGGGACGGGCAGAGGGACGATTCCTCCTCTTGAGTTAACCCTTGTTGGCAGGAAGCTGGGCACAGCCAGCTTGAGGCTGAACCTTGATCCCCAGCGCTGCCCCGGCTATCGATACCCTACCTGAACATGGCATCTGTTCCAGGTCGCTCAATTCACCCGGGAACTACCGGCAGAGGAGGATACTCCCCATCAGGACGTAGCCCCAGCCCCTCGTTGGGACCTCGGCCCCGCCTGGCTCGCAGCTCCCGAGGCTGCAGGAACGGTGCGGGGAAGAGACGGCCAGGGGGAAGCGCCCGGGCGGAGCGGGGCGGGGAGGCGGCAGGATGCGCACCGGCGGGGCTGGAGGGCGGCAGCGCCCCGCACACACGGCCTCCCCCGCACCCCTCGAGGCACTCACCAAGTTGCCAGCCCCGCGCCCCCCGCACCGGCGCGGGTCCGTCCCGGAGCCCCCCCAGCCTCGGTGTCCCGCTCCGGTCCCCCCGCCCCGCTTACCCGCATCTCATCCTCGCCGGCGATCTCCTTCGGTCAGAAATGGCATCTCCCCCGGCCCCCCCCGCCAAACCTCCACCTGCAGTAGCGCAGCTCCCCCTCTCCGCAGCGACAGCACGAGAGGCGGCGGCGCTCCCGGAGCCGGGCCGCCCCCCAAGCCCCGC